>VZRN01002074.1:3078644-3195944 GCA_013397935.1 Dasyornis broadbenti
TTTTTTTTTCTGGTGAAAACTGGATTAAGTATGAGCAAATGAGAAGGAAACTGCAAAAGTACACACATGCAGTTTTTGTGTATTTTAAATAACCATTTTAATGTGATTTTTATCGCAGAATATGCTCAAATAACTGTGGATATTAACCAAGGACTTTGCAATGGAAAAGCTGTCAGTTTTATGTCCCAAATAGTGCACACAAATACTGAGCAATAGCTTTTTGCTTACCACATTTCCATAGCTCCTATTTTATCAGTGTCAACTAGATCACTACATTTTCAATATGTAGCTGTTCCACATTAACCCTGAATGTAATCAGGCAACTCAACTTTGTACAAAAGAGAAAGCTAATATCCATGACAACATATCTAATTTTCATGTGATTTTACATATAGTTCTTTTTGTGCTAGAAAACAAACTTTATTTAATTTTTGTAGGCTTCAAATGCCACTTTTTGCTAGATTTTCCCCCAGAAAAATATTGCAGGTTTCATAGCATCTCTAAATCATGGAATGGCTTGGATTTGAAGGCACCTTAGAGATCATCCAGTTCTACCCCCTGCCATGGGCCAGCACACTTTTCACTAAATCAGGTTTCTTGGAGCCCCATCCAACCTGGCCTTAAACACTTTCAGGGATGAGGCACCTACAGCTTGTCTGGGCAACCTGTTCCAGTGTCTTACCACCCTCACAGTAAAGAATTTCTTCCTAATATCTAATCTAAACCTACACTCAGCTTGAATCCATTCCCCGTTGTCCTGTCACTGCATGCTCTTCTAAATGCTCTCTCTCCTTCTTTATAGTGGCCTCCCTTCAGGTACTGGAAGGAATTAGGTCACCCCATAGCCCTTTCTTTTCCAGACTGAACAGCCCCAACTCTTCCCTCATAGGAGAGCTGCTCTGTCCCTCTCATCAACTTGGTGGCCTCCTCTGGACTCACTCCAGCAGCTCCATGTCCTTCCTGTGCTGAGGACCCCAGAGCTGGATGCAGCACTGCAGATGGGGTCTCATGAGAGCAGAGCGGAGGGGCAGAAACACTCCCTTGACCTGCTGCTTATGCTGCTTTTGATGCAGCCTGGGATACAGTTGGCTTTTTGGGTTGATGGCAACAAGGTTGTAGAAATTCAAGTCTTATGATTGATGTGAATTCAATCCCAGTGCTAATGATCTAAAAATTTTAGCTCTTTGGTATCACAGGAATTGTAGTGGAAAGGTTAGTCAGTTGTTGAAATGAATATAGTGATACTAGAAGTTACACACTGATGTTCTGGGAGCTGGTGGGTTTTCTTTTGTGCAGTACATTGATAGAAGATTTATTAGTTATGTACCTAAAAATCTATGTTATGAAAAGTTAGAGTTTCAAAATGAGTCTTGTACAACCACAGTTAATGTTCTGTGTTTGAGATTCCTGGTCTGTGATCAATGATGTGTTTTTGAAACTGAGATATGAAAGCTGAATTACTGAAAGAGGTATTGTTTATCATCTCTGTCCTGGGCTTCTGATTCTGTTCTGGGGTTTCTGATAGCACCTATGATGGTAACATGATTAGTTGTTTTTAAAATGCAATAAATTTCTATATATCACAATGATAATTGCGTTCAAAGTAAAAAAAAAAAAAAAAAAGTATTTCACCATTTAATATTTTTTTCTTTTTTTTACCCAGATCTTTTAATAATTAGTTTATTTTTCAAGAATGGGAGGAGGCAGGGGAATGGAAGTGGAAAAGGCCCAAAATGTTCTGTAGAAAGAGATGGGTGTGTTACATGGCAACATACATCTTTATTGACCTACGACTGAATACCCCATGTCTCTCGTTAACTTCAAGAGGAAATTGAAACATTTCCAAATGCCACCAGAAATAAAGAATATGAATTGGTTGATACAGTATTTTGAAGAATAGAGTGCAAAGCTGTTAATGAGATGTAGTGGCTGCCTTCTCTAAGAAAGACAAGTTGCTTTAATCAGAAAGGTCATGCATGTCAGATAGCATTATTGTTTCCTGTGTTCGCTTGACTCTACTTCAGTCTGGGTGAATTAAGATTTCAATGAACATTATTAATAGTTAAGACACATGTCTGGAGATATAGATGCTTCTGTATCCAGCTCTGCTGAAATTTCACTTTTGATTTATTGGCATTGCTGTTAAGTACTGCTTAAATACAACCAGCTTATATGTGTCACTGAAACCTCTGGAGTCATGCAAGTGTTAAATTTATAGCACAGAAAATACCCTAGGGGTTGGTGAAGCACAGCTAGTTCCGCCTGGGACTTGAACGCTAGGAGTGCTTTCATCATCCCTAAGGTTTAAGCGATACAGTCATATTTCTTAGATATACTGGAAAGAGAATGGAAGAGTTGTGATTCACTTAGGTTGAGATTCAATTAATTTGGGAATTATCTGTAGATAGCAATTCCCTGCAGGTGGTCAAGCTGTCCTAGCGTTTGTACTTGTTTGGTGATCCAAGGGGTTAGATAGGCACCTCTTTGGAGGGGTTGCTCCAAAGACAGTGTAAATACAGATTTTGCTCCCTTTTTTTCTCCCTGTTACATTAATCATTTTTGTGGGTCTGTAAGCTGTGTTAGGGCTGGCCAGTATTAGTCATTGCGTAAAAACCGTATTTGAAATATTAAGGTATATTTCTTTTTAAGGTGTTTTGAATCATGCTTCATAATGGGATCTCCCAAATAACAGAAAGCTGCATGTGGGGTAATTCTAGAAAATATTTTTATTTTTTGTCAAATTCAGGAGGGTTTTTTATTATTATAATTTTATTATGTATGTGCATGCAGAAAAAGGAGATGTTCATCCATTAGGAGATCATAAAACTTGCTTTTCCCTCAAAATGGAAAAAACTGTGAAGTGGGTGTAAAACCCCACCACTCTTCATTGATCCTGAGAATGTTTGGTGAAATGTATCCTGATGAGCATTTCACCAGTGCAGGCAGACTACCATGCTGCAAACTCCTCTAGCCAGAGCATGAAGACATCTGCCAGGTTCCGTAGGAATCCCTGTCCCAGCAGAAACAGTAGTGTTGCTGTCTGAGTTCTCTTGACCTGCAGTGCTGCTAGATTGTGTAAAAAGTCCTTTATCACAGCTTGAGTGGAAAGAAAGGATAGTCATCTTGTGTCTGTTACTTCTGTATAGATACTGGGAAGAAAAGGGAACAGAGAAATGAAGTGGAAATATATTTAGCTCGTTGTTACTACTATAATCCTTTTTATTGGACCGAGGTCAAGATTCTGCTGAAGGAAAGGTTGATAAAGGCTAACATGGGAAATGATTGCTTTCAGAAATTACATGGCCATGTAATTTCAGAAATCTTGCCATGTTGTTCCGTTTCATTGTCTGAGAAAGACTATACTTTGGGAGTTTTTTTGGTTTTTTCCCTTAATGTTTACATTGGCTATGTTTTGTCTACTTTGGTTCACTTCAGTGAAAACTGGAGGTTTCCTTGCCTTTTTTTTTTTTTTTTTAAAATTCTAAGGTTTCTTATTCTGCTCCTCTACCTAAGCCCTTTCTTTAAGTGCAGTGAAAGTTGGTTATTTTTAACTCACCTCTTGAAACCCAGGTTATAGAATCCAGTTTGGTGGTATAGAAAATGAGATGAATGTCCAGATACCCAAGTTTGGAGCAGGGTCAGTGCAGCTGCATAGGAAGAGTATATGGATGCACACTAAAAGCTTATTAGGATACATAAAAATTGTATAATCTTTAAGTGTGGGAACTATTGTGCCAAAGTGAAGTGCATCCAGAAATCACTGAACTTCATTCAACATCCCTTTTTAAATTAAAAAGAAAAACAAAAAAAACAAAAAAACCCCCAAATCATTCAGTTCCTTTTTGCTGTAGCATCTGCCTGAGCAAAGGCTATGGAGAGTAAGAGTAGTTTTCAGAGGTAGGGCTGTCCCAGCCAGGTTAGTTGGGCAGGCCAGAAGTACAGAATCTTGTCCATCAAGGACTATGATATAATATAGGAAGGCCACTACTCTTTTCCTGGTGTGAACTCTCAACCACATCCATTTTAAGGAGTTCTCAAATATGTTTGGATACACAGTGAAGATGATCGTCTCCATTTTAAAATTCTCTTCTTACCTGAGAAGTTTGCAGCTCTAATGAAGATCTATATTCTCTATACAAATTTCCGTCTCTTTTCATCTTCTCCAAGTAGGATGGGGAAGTAGCTGTGCAGCCACTAATTACTGAGAGATTAAAATAGACTGTGATAAGAAAGGAACCTCAGTACTGCTTTTTCAAGCCAAAACTGATAAAGAAACTCTTTTTTTCTTTTCTTTCCCCCATAAATATTACTCCTTTTTGGATGGCCAAGAGGTAACACCATAATTGAATGTGCTACTATCTCAACATAAGGGCAGCTATAGGATGTGACAACTCTGATTATGTTGAAAAGCCAACAGTTTTTTAGCATCTGTCAGCTCATTCCTGTTTGTGATGTGGCAAATATCTTCACCAAAGGAAAGCTAGAAATATGTACATTAACAGTACCCAAGGCTCTCTCTCCTTAATTGATTTTTGATGCTGAAGAAGATGAGCCATACCAGCAAGGATGGCTATAGGTTAACTTTTGGAAGGTGACACTTATTATACTGGTAGAGGAAAAACTTGAAGTTTCCCAGTATAAATGCTTTAGATCATGAAGGAAAAAGAAATAATCATAAACTTCTTCGTCATGGTATCTTATGCAAGAGTGGCCTGGCTTAAATGCTTAATGAAGGAAAAGGCTGACGCTTAGAAATAGTAAAATTTTTCTTCTTTTATTTCATAAAGAGAAAAGAAATAATCATAAACCTCTTCCTCATGATATCTTATGCAAGAGTGGCTTGAATTAAATGCTTAATGAAGGAGAAGACTGAAGATTAAAAATAGTATTTTTTTTTTTTTCCCTTTGCTTGCCCTGTATTTTATAGTGGTACGGTGATTAAATGAGGACATACTAGCCAATGGCTTTTCAAACCTTTGCAAGAGAGATGCCAAAATGTCATTGTTAAATTTCTGTAGCCTTTTATTGTGGCAAGACAGATAGGAGTGAAAGCAGCATTTTACAAGTTGCCTAAGAACATCCCTCAGGGCACCTGAGGTGCTATAAGTCAGATTAGACTTGTCCCAGAAATCCAAACTCTCAACTTGAATGGGTGTTAGCACAAGTATCAATCTTGTACTCACAGAACAGAAGAAAGAATGTGGTAATTTAAAATACAATTGTACTGTCATGTCCTCTGTTTTCAGTGCAGCTGTTGTTAATAACACATAGGTGCTTATTCTAGTCGACTATGATCTGCTAGATTCATAGTTTAAATAGTTACCTTTTTAGATTTCCTCTGATATCTGTAATTTTCTATATTGTACCAGCTGTACTTTATTACAGTTAGTGATAAGAATAATAATCATAATAACAATAATCATTCTGTAAACAAAAACCTTAATAATATTTCCCATGCAATCATCATTAAACTACATTTGCATCCATCTTGTTGCTCTTATCCCTCTGACATGTCCAGAGCAGCCTCGGGGCAGATGTGGTACCAAGGTTTCTGCTGGAGACCTGAGCACTGGGAGCTCTTGGTGCTTTGCTTGCCCTCTAGTGGCGTTAGGGAATGGCTGGGGGTGCCCGAGGGGTTGCGCTGCTGACTGACATCCCTGATCCTGGGGGTGTTCAACCAATGAAGAGGAAAACCCAAGCGGTTTTGTCAGCAGAGCATCTTCTTTCTGCCTTGTGTTTGGAATTGGAATCTGTCAGGTACAGGATATAGTTTGAATGCAAAGAGCTTTCTTCTCTTGAATGCATCCAAGAAAATTCTTTGACTGCAAGGGGAAAACTATTCTTTCAAATAAAGTTATTCTGTTTACAGGGATGCTCAACACATTAGAGACAGAAAATTGCAATTGAAAGAAATACAAACATTGTCTCATTCTTGCATTTCTAGAAGACTTATTTAATTTTATAACTGACAGGGTTTTTTTTACATTTTTGCTTCTGTGATTTCTGTAGAATAATGTCAATTACAATTCATTAGCTGTCTTTTAATTTAAAGACATGATGAAATTGCAATTGCGTCTCAGCAAATTTCCTTAGCTGAGTCACAAATGAAATAAACATTTGTTGATTTGCCTTGACATAGTATCCTTTTTCTCTAAATTGTGTTTTGATAAATTTGATAGCTACAAGTATCTTCTGCCAGCCACAATTAAAACTTTCCGTCTACAGTGAGATGGTTACACTCATTTCTAGAAAAATTATCAAAATGCCAGTTCAGATTGTGATTATGCAGGAAATTCAGCTGCAGAATAATGCCTTCCATTCACTGCTCTTTGGCACTAGATGCAATTTGTCACTGCTACATATACTACTATTGTTACCCTTCACTTTTTTTTAAAATTCAGTCCTTGTAAAATAGACTTTGTGGAGATTGTCCTTTCTCTGACCAGCACAGATTGTGGTCTGTGCATGTGTAAGACATACTCTTAAAGACGTATTTTTTCAAATGAGTACGTCTCAATTTCAAGATGTCTTCAGCCATTCTCTCTCTGCAAGTATAAAACCTCTAAGCTGTACCAAACTTGCTTATAGCCACTCAGGGTTTTTTTAGGATGGATGCTGTGATTGTGTCTATAGTCAAAATAATTTCTCAGTCTTTAGAATAAGAGCATGTATCTCATTCAAATGTTTACACATTTTCAGGTGCTGGTTTTGCCTGTAGCAACTAGCACACTCAAGTATTTGTGCTTATGTGTATGCAGAGATCAGGAGATGAGGTGCTTGGATGAACATTCCCAATGTGCAGTTTGCATGCAATCACCTGTTCAAGTAAGCCAGGAGTTTTTTAGGTAGGTCCCTCTGTGCCAATAATTCCTTGAATGTTTGTAACCAGGATAGGAAGTGACAGCAGACTATCTACATTTACCTAGTAAAGAATTTTTGCACCTTTTTTAGTCACCAGCAACAGACTACCTGGTTCTTCTGAACCTTTTTAATCTTCAGTTACTTGTCAGCTTCTATGTTACCATGAGGCTATACAGGAGTAGCTCCTTCAGATAATTTGTTCTAGCAAGGGGAATTAATT
Organism: Dasyornis broadbenti; assembly: GCA_013397935.1. NCBI lineage: Eukaryota > Metazoa > Chordata > Aves > Passeriformes > Dasyornithidae > Dasyornis > Dasyornis broadbenti. The sequence goes on from VZRN01002074.1 coordinate 3,085,726, forward strand.
TTTATCCTGAGTAAAGGCTGAACTGTTCCTAGTGAATGCACATACAAAGCAGTACTCAACACTTTGTTTTCATTTGTTTTCGTCACATCTCCTCTTTCTGAGTAGTAGGTGATGTTTACCTGTGAAATCAAGTGTTATCACAAACCCAGCTCCTCCTGTAATCTGGGGAACTAATATGGAAATTCAATGGATTTGCATGTTTTGTTTTCCAAGGCTGTTGTATGCTTGATTCATGAATAAAAACTCATTTACATGCTATACTGTTAAATTAGTTTTTGGAAAGAAGAGAAATATAAGTGTGGAAAAATGCTTTATTGGTATTGCATATCTTGAAGCTGTTTTGCCTCAGCAGTATAGTACTCCCTTTTGTCCCTGTTTTTCAGATAGTTTGCCTTTTGTTGTGCAAGACATAGTGCTAAGACTTAATACTGAGAAGAGTGAAGAGTTTGGTAAATAGAAACTGAAAAGCCAACTGGAATTCTTCATAATGGCTCTTTTACCACTCCTATCATCATCTGAGGAACATTTTTCCTCAGAAAAAAAGAGTCTTTTTTCAGCTTAGTTAAAAGGAGATGCCTCTTTGAAAGTTTTATTGCCAGCCCAAGCAGCCCTTTCATTGCTGTATTTGCACCACTGGCAGCATCTGCTTGGCTGCATAAGAGTTGGCATGTCTGCATGAGCTCTAACTGCATTTTCATTGCTGTGTTGAAGTATTCTCGAACAGTCAGATCATTGGAAAAACACTTCTTGTTTTTAAAGCTCCTGGTACAGGGACTTCCCTGTACTGGGCAAGTGTATGGAAAACCAAGCATTTGCTAATAATAAAAAAATGTATAGCAGAGCTCCTAACCCAGTTTACTAGCTTCAAGCAAGTAATTTTCATAAAATCTTGCATATGGCATCCTGGCCTGTATCAAAAATCGTGGAGCCAGCAGGAGTAGAGAAGTGATTGCCCTCTAAGACTTGGCACTGGTGAGGCTGCACCTTGAATATTGTGCCCCATTCTGGGCCCCTCACTACAAGAAAGTGCTGGAGTGAGTCCAGAGAAGGGCAACAAAATGTGAAGAGTCTAGGGAGTAGGTCTCATGAGGAGCGGCTGAGGGAGCTGGGGTGGTCTAGCCTGGAGAAATAGAAGCTCAGAGGTGACCTTATCACCCTGTACAGCTACCTGACAGGAGGCTGGAGCCAGGTCTCTTTTGCCGTACAAATAGTGACAGGACAAGAAGAAATGGTCTCGAGGTGTGCCAGGGAAGGTTCAGGTTTGACATCATGAAGAATTTCTTCACTGAAAGAGTTGTCAAGCATTGGAACAGGCTGCCCAGGGAAGTTGTGAAGTTGCCATCCCTAAATGTGTCCAAGAAACAGCTTGACATGGTACTCACCCCATTTTTTGGTTGACATGGTGGTATTCAGTCAATGGTTGGACTCAATGGTCTTGGAGATCTTTTCCAACCTTAATAATTCTATATAAAACCACTTTACTGGAAGCTTTGAAGTTGGCATGTGATTCACTGATATCCATGTATAATTTATGTGGGTTTTTATATGGTACAATTGTCTTTCTGTTAGATTCATTCTTCTGCTTATGAGTGGAGCTCTTCAATGTCAGTAACAGACATATGAATACAATCATGGTGATCCTAGGGTATGTACATCTTTTCATAGCAAATCAATTCCAATTGGCAACAGAGCCTCAAATCACAATAAGAGAAAGGTGAAGATAGACTAAGTCTGTCTGGAATAGATAACCCAGCTATAAAAATATGCACACGATTCTAGAAACTGATAATGCTCTGTCGAAGGAGAGCCTTGGAAGGAGGGCATGGATGAGTGTGGAGAGACTGCTTAGAATCAAGCAATGGTTTATGGGGAATGTCAAGCTGCACTTAGCTGTCAAAGCTAATAATTTCATCCTGTAGTGGACAGGGCTACTAGAGTTTGCACTTGTGTGGGGATAACAATTGTGCTCTTTCCTTTGAAGAAACATAGGAAAGCATCATATCCAGTGAAAGTGAGCCTTACAGAATGCATATGACTGTTATCCTGATTATAAATAAAATACAAGGAAGAAAGTAACCTGTTATTATTCAAGGTCCAGGAAAAGTTGTGCTGGAGATGCTCAGGGGGACGGTCAGAAGGAGTAAGTTCAGCCTAGTGAGCTGTATCTCTCTAGATTGCTCATTTGCTGCAACTTTTATTAGCAGGCAAAAGGCAGCCTTCTGTGATTTTCTCATCTGGGAAGTCTTTAACAGATAACACACAGAAACCAAGAAAGGAGATGAGTGGTAAACTGCATTAACGTAGACAGCTTCCAATGCTGCTGCTTGGGCATCAAAACTCTTAGAGGATTTTCAGCCAGGGCCTCTGACAGACAAAGGGTGACAAACGCCTTTCCTGTAGAAACAAGTTATTTCTTCGTGATGCCCCAGAGCTACCTTTTGTACCTGGCTAGCATTGCCATCCTACATGGCCACTGCAAAGCAGCAGCTTTGAAGGTAAATGGGCAAGAAGCCCAGTTAAGTTACAAAAAAACAAACAAACAAACCCACAAAACAATAAAAAAACCAACCAAACAAAAAAACAAACCCAAAAAGCCCTGAAGGAAGACTGTCACTCTAAAACCTACTGAGTAGTGTGATTTGCTGGGAGGAAGGTCCTACCTGTGTTGTATCCAGTACTCAGTGTACAGATTTCAGATGCAAAAAGAACACTTTGTTATAATGAGTTTTAATTAATGCGTATATTGATAGATGGAGAATTTTCTGAGAAGTAAAATATTTATTTAAAATATTTCAAGCAGACCATGAAATTAAGTACAGCATATGGTCAGCCCTGTGGGAAGTTCTCTTGACCCTTTAGGTAAAACCTAGAGTGTCTGTTATTTCTGTGTCAATTTATGTGGCATGGCACCTGACTGCTTTACAAGTTTGAAATAATTTTATATATTTCTCTGAACAGTCTTTTTTTGATTTTTATAGCTTTGCTCACAGTGTGTGTTCTGAGCACAGTGAAGTAGAGAGAATTCTGTTTTCATAAGTGTTCTCCACAAACTGTTATTAAAAAAATGCTTAGCAGAATGGCTTTTAATATTTTTTTTTTTTCTTTACAGGGAGAAATAGATTTAATTTACGGTTATATTTACATCACATTTTAAAATAAAATCTGCATAGTAAGTCGGGTTCCTTATTTGTGTTTTATTGCTGAGGATTGAGAGTTTAGTCACTTTTAAGACTTGAAAGCATTTCAGTATGTGAGATGTGAATAATGTTAGTGTTATATTTAAATAGGTTTAACAACTATACCAGCAAAACTGCAGATGCTTAATATAGAGGATTCACATAACATGAGGGGTTTTTTTCTGTTTTCTCATAAATTAGTTTTTATCTGTCATCTGATTCTGCATCTCCAAGGAAGTCTGTACAGAGTTCTGTTCTCTCAAGAAAGAAAAGGTAGGGTTTGAGCATTTATTTTGGTATACTAAACGGAATTCTCCAGTCATCAGCATTAGTACAGGGCTTGGCACCTCACAGGAGTTATTAATGTAAACCAAAGGAGAGAGGTGAAGATGAGGGGTCTTATTTTGATCCTTTCCCCTAACGTGACAAATGAAGCAAGACTTCGAAGTGCAAAACCAGTGCTAAAGCAACTTAAGGCTGGAACGCTCTTTGAAATTGATAGCTGCTAGTCTGAGCCATTAACAGTTAACCAGATTGAAAATCTGCATTGTGTAGAAATTCCATTTGAAGTGCATGAGAAAACCTGTAGGCACAAAGTTTGAAAGCCTGAACACCGAAACAGCAACCTCTTCCTGATGGTAGTGGAATTCATTAGGGAAATACTACTACATCTACATTCCCTTCACACTTATTTAGAAGGTAGCAGCTCTCTAGTTTGTTTTTTGTCCTTTTATCCATGGTTGGGTAAGATTTGAAGTGTAATTCAATATGCTTAAAAAACCAAAATCAACAACAAAGACTTCCTAGAATATAACAATAGAATTGATGCTGGCATTTGTTGTCCTCTTCAAATGTCAAGATATTCAATAATACACACCCTAAGAAATCAAGGAGTGTAAATTGGGGGGAAAAAGCAGAATAGACAGTTTCTACAAGGCATTAAGGACAGACCCAAGGCCTAATTGAGGTGGGAACATAAACGTCCTCTGAACACAGTATCTGCAGCAGCTTTTGAGAGCCAGCTAGTATGTCTGAGCTCTAACAAACCATTAGCTGAAAGGACAACTGCATGCATTTTTAATGTGCCTCATTTGGATACGTGGCATCCTGACCAGTGTTTGTGACTCCTTGAAAATACTTTGTAAAGCTATTAGGTATTTTGTTTAAGAACGTTATTTCTGTTTGGAGAGAAGCCACTGAATAGAATGAGAATATGTTTTCAGACCTTTTTAACATGTTGCACATAATGGAAGGAGCCCAAACTGGCAACTTCAAAAAGTATGCAGATAACTCTGCATGAGTCTTACCTTGAAAATGAAGTTCTTTAATGATGCAGTTTGCAGATGTGTGTGTGTGTATGCAGATGTAAATATTCTGTTGCTGAATGCCTTTGTCATTGACATAATGTTATTTTTAATGTTTATTCACAGTGGTGGGGCTGAGTAGGGGATAAGTGCAACTCATTTTTTACCACTTCTGTTCATCTTTAGAAATGAGAAAATAGCAACGTCTGACTATATTTATAGTAGTATGACAGAATCTCAATCCTGCTGAAGTAAATAGAAATTTATAAAGATTACAGTAGTATCAGGATTAGATCTTTAATTATCAGTACTTACAGGTTGTTCGCACAGTACTTTCCCTGTATAGGTCAGTAACGGCTTGCTGCCTCAAAAGTCTTTGTTCAATTATATCTTGGAGAGAAGACTTCCCTAGAGCAGCTGATATGTGATGAGCTCTGTTATAAAAGCTGACCAGTGTTGCCAAGGATTTCACTTATGCTGTCAGATCCGATTTTTAAAAGGGATCAAAACTCAGTGCGATAATCATGTTAATATTTGGTGTTGAAATGGAGCTGAACATATCTGAGAATCTTGGCCCAGGTTTGAGTTGCAAACTGTCTTGTGAATTGTATAGGTGAGAAAACTACCAAGGGAGAGGAATGATCTTTGGAAACTAATGAAATGAAACTTTCAGTAAGAAGCAAAATATCTCTACTGCCCAACTAAAAGTTCTTACTTAAAAGTAATCTTTTTCCATTTGAAGTTAACCTTAAGAACATAGAAAAAATTCTTCACAAGTGAAAATATTTTCTAAACCTACCATTTTGTTTAATAATATTCTCATTTTCATAAAGGCAAGAGACATGAAATCCCATCCTGATAAAGTGAAAGGGAATCTCTTCAAGGGTTTGTAGGATACTGGGATTTTTTGCTTTCTGATTTCAGCTTGGGCTTTTTTGAAAAACAGAGGGAGGGGAGTGCTTGTTTTTTTTTGTTTGGTTTTGGTTTTTTAAAGCTTTTCTTTCCGGGAATGTGTAAGATAAGGAGAAAGACAAAATATAAAATTGCTTTTGATCTATTCCAATAACAGCTTTCTTTTCCAGGAAATAGCATGCTCTTGCAAGTTGAATCAATGAAACGTAAACATGTATGGATACCTGTATATTCACTCAAATGAATCGAGTGGTTGCTCACATACTAAATGAAAAGAGGAACATAAAATATTCCAGGCTGGAAGGTTAAAATATTAATGAATCATGAGTTTCAACATGAGAGTCTTAAAATATCTTTTATATATATTTTATTCAGGTTCTGTTAACAGGATTTTTGGTAGAAAGTCAATTTCTCTCTAGCCTTTGGTGGTCTCACAGTAACTATGGACATATATGTAATTATATACAATCACCACAAAGCAGCGTCATACTTAAACCAATAAAGAATCTTTGCTTTTAGTTCCTGTTCCAAATATGTGAGTAATTGTGGAAACTTCCACAGTACAAAGTGTATTTGGATGTGATGAGTTGGACATGTAGTGTTGAAACTTTTGTTATTACTCAGGGTTTTGTTTTTGCAGGAAGCACATTGTTGTGAGAGAATAGACGAATAACACTAAGGATATCTGTTGGAAAGGGTTGACAGCCCCTGCAGTTCTATACTGAATATGAATTCACAAACCCACTGCAGATGAGAAGGTGCATTCAGTTGGATTATAAATAGACTCTAGTTAGCTTTGAAATGCATCCATTTTATTCTGAGCTTCCAGAAAAGTCCTACAGATATGCAGTTCCAGTGAGAGCTCTAATGTTGGTAATAAAGAGAAAATGACAGAAGTTTTATTTGGAGTCTTCTGACAGCTGTAGAAGAAAAAGAAATCCATGTGTTGTTGTGGTGCCTTTTCTTTCCCCCCTACAAACAGTGAAGGAGTAGATTAAAAAATTTTCCATTCTCAGGAAACTGATCCTTGTTCCCAGAGAAATGTGCTCATTGTGACTGGAAATGTATACAGCCCTTTTCGCCTCTCTTCCTTTCTTGTGCTCAGATGCAGCAATCCCAGTGTAATCCATAAGGAGCCAGGTGCTGGTTTTGCTCGTGCTCTAAGGGAGGTGGGATGGCAAGACCTGCGCTTTTGCTTTTGTCAGCAGAGCACTCAAGCACCTCAAGGTGCTGCACACCTGAACACACTGGTCAATGCAGCATTTTTGTGACGCCAGCAGTGAAATCAGTGCTATGTGCTGCCCAGTCTGAATTAATAAATTTTGTCTTGAAGGGGGTGACTAAGATCACTTGGATCCAAGGATTAACACAGTCTCTGTTTAGAGTATCTGTGGAGTTGATATCAAAAGACTGTTGAACAGTGTAGCCCTGTCCTAGGTGGAGTAGAAGTGTATCAAATTAAGGCATGCTACTCTGTTTGTATTAAATAATAATTCTGTGTAGATCTCCCCTGATTACCATCTGAGGAAGAAGAACATTTCTTCAGCCTTCTTTCAAGTACATATTTTAGTGACTGAGTAAAGAGTCTGTTCTTCTAATACATACCTCAAATGTGGAAAGTTTTGAATTCAGATAGCAATTTTTAGCTTTTTAGGATGTGGTTGAAACAGTCCCATCACCATGCATGAGAAATGGTGATGTGTGTGTTTTGCTGCTAAACAAAATCAGAGCACAGCGCTGTTAATTCTCCAAGTAATTTGATGTTGCATCAGGAGACAGATGGCAATGATAAAGCAGCGGAGAGCTGAGTCTTCAGCTTGTGTCAGCACCATGTTGGTCTCCAGTTTTGGACTCTATAACCACAAACTATATTTAGAGGGAGCATAAGGATGAAAGGCAATGCAATTATTGCCTTTGCATGGAGGGCAGAGGTCTTCAGCATTTGCACAATTTATTTTCTACACAGTGCGATGGGTTTCCTCAACAGCCATACATGACTGGTTGCACACTCTGGGGTTTTTCTTTGTGCAGTCAAGAGAGAAAATGAGCACAATATACAGTTTGGTATTGCAGATAGTTTGCAATGGAACAGAGAAAGGATAACTTTGTGCAAATCTGGTGGCCAGCCAAGGTACTTCGTCTGATGTGGAGGACTTTCAGGTAGTAGGTTGACCTGGTGTATTCCTAGGTACTCACTGCCTGAAGAACTCGGAATATTGTGGTCTTTCTGTAATACTAATATAATAACTTAGGCACCAAGTAAAAACAGGCATGCGTTTAATCTGTAAAAAGGAGAGACTAGTGCTGTCCCTCCCAAGAATGTACATACTGTTTAACTGATGCTATGAGAGCTATTCACCCCTTGACATGATCCTTTTTATAGCTTCTGTGCTGCTATCGGTTTCTGTCATAACAAAACTAAATAAGCTATTTAATTTGCTATAAATTCTTTGGTGTTCATATGTTCCTTCTTGTTTGTCCAAAGCAAGCTGCAAAATTTGCAGTTCTCTGGGCCATAAAATCTCACATCAGTATATGAACCCAATTATTAGCATTTGTAGAAACAAACTAACATGAAACATTACAAAACGAATATCCAACAAAACCTAGCAAGAATTATCTGCGTTCTTTCACCTCACACTGCATTCTGAGCAATTTTCTTAGTCTTCCTTAAGCTTCCAGGCACTGGGTTTTTTTCCAAGAAGTCAGATTTCCATTCTTTCTGGGTGTTTATCAGTCTCTATTCTGGTGCCTGTCTCTCTGTCTGTCTTGTTCATAACAGATGCCAGTGCTGTGAATTTTTTAAGGCAACTGCCTTCATGGTAGTTGATGAAATGTTTTGGGGCAGTATCAGCTCTCTCATACTAGAGCATGAATATGGTCTTCAGTTTTCTTATCTCAAAACACTGAAAACAAAAACATACTGTTATTGCAAAATATTCTACCCGTTTGTACAAAAGGTCATATTAGCCTGAGAGCATGTTTCTTGTGATTATTTCCCCAAATTAACATTTTCTTTTACATACCCATCTCCCATTGTGAGTGTTCTAATGCCATTGTGCCACTGCTGAGTGTAGTGCACATTTACATAATAGCCTCCCTTGTTGAGTTTACTTTGGAAGTTAGGGGAAAAAAAAAAAAATGTAAATCAAACACATTTGGCCATTGAGATACAATAAGCATAGACCATAATGATATCACTTTTATGGCCACACTTCAAAGCACGAGTGCACTTCATCTCTTTGATCCCTTTGTTCTAATGCTCAAAATAAATGTTATCCACTGAATGGGATTCAATAATGCCACATGCCTTTTTTTTTAATCAAGGACCTAAGAATCTTGTTCTATTGAACAAAAATAGTAACAATTCGACAAGGAGAACTGGAACTTTAAGATTTTTTTTCCCACTGTTGCAATAATTAATTGCTGTGGGGCATCAAAGAATTTCTATTGTGCAGCTTGCAAAGAACTCAGTAGTCACTTAAAACAAGTACTGAATCCATATATTTATGTTGCAATAGCTAACATATCATGATGATACATATTTTCTCAGAAAAAACAGGAAATGCTTTGCTTTAGAAAACCTCTCCTTCTAGGAAAAAATTCCTCTATTTTGGTGGCCTTTCTTTGATAGCATGCACAGCAAGATATTTGAAAGGAAGTGGATGTTCATGGTGGGATTAAGAGTTAACAATTCTAGTAGTGAGATTTTTTACTGGGATCTTGCGGCTCATACTAATGAACCTTAGACGCTTTCTATATTATCCAAACACTGGATGGAGCAAAACGCAACTGCTCTGACTACTTGGAGTATTTCTCTTCGCAGTGCGTGACTTTTGAAGAATATTTTGTATTTCCTGTAATTTCCTCTCCCCTGCATGTATTTCCTTTTCACTTGTACAAGTGAAGCAACAGTTGGCTTGACTGGACTCAAGCCCTTTTTTTTTGGCCTTTTCAAGCAAACAATCTCTCATCATATCTGTAGAGAAACTTCGGGAAGGAGTCTACAAAATAGAGAAAAGCCAAACCAAAACTGTAAGTGTGGAGCAACTTGTTTTAATACACTACATCAGAAATAGAATTTAAATTAAAGGCTGGCTTACGGGTTCATTGACTCTACTTAGCATCTGTCATGTGCTATTTGTCTATATTATGTGTGTATAGGTGCATATTTCTTAGGTAGGTACTATACTTAGTTTTATTTTAGTATTGTTAATTCTCAAAATATCTCTATTTAAAACAGAAAGACATCTCTTTGAAGAAGTTTTTGTTCTTTATTTTACACCTCTGCTCACACTTTTCCACCCAGTCCAGCCCGCAGCCAAGCAAATCTAACACGCACAAGGCTTGTGTATGTTTCTCTTAGATTATGGATTCTTTTGTGTCCTGTTTCCCTTCTTTTAAAGATGGAAAACTGAGATATGGAGAAATGTTAAGCTGTTGGTCAGCAGGGAAAAATACAGAGCAATGCTGCACTGAATTTTGCATGGTAACGTTGCATGATTTGACAGTGCTGTTACCTATTGGGTAGTCAAGGCATCATCAACAGCCCTTGGTAAAAAGGCTTGAATCAAGGGGTTTTTTTTCCCATTCTCTCCATTCACTGACCCAAACATGCCCTCCAGAATATTATTTACCCTTTCTTTGGCTTAGGAAAAGTGTAACAGCTTCAATAGGAAGCTGAAGTCCTCCTGAAGTACCTGTTGATAGCAACTTTTAAGTTTTCATATGCTTATCTACTTCTGAGCATGCTTATCTTTAAATGTGTGAGTTGCTTAAAGTGATGTTTCCTTCCAAGAAGGCTATTTCTGTAATTTGTCAGTCTTATACTGTTTATTGTTAATTTTTATCATCTGTCCTCTGCCTTTGCTTCATAACCTGTTGTGATTCCTATCATTACTATGACTAGCCCAGGAAGGTATGTCTTCCCTGAATAATTTTACATGGCTTATGAGTTTGTAAAGACTGAGGGTTTTAACTTCCTTTGCTTGCTTTGTATTTTATCTGATAGAATTCATGTATGAGGAAAAAGCTAGGTGATCCGATCTATTCACTGGCTCTTCCTTGTGCTTTGGTATCAGAGGACGATTTCATGCTAGCTGTATTAACGTACAACTTACCTGACTGTACTTATTCAAAAAACAGTTGTGATGTTTTTAACCTATAGTACTTGTGTATTGTAATCTTTGAGTTACCTGAGACTATGACAGAAATGCATGAGCAAAGCATTAAGGAAGTGTTCAGGAATGGTCTTTGTATTTTTAAGGAAAAGGAATGTTCTTTGTATTGTTAAGTAATATGAGTGCTTAGAGTCTAGCCCGAACTTCCTTGCACAGAAATGGCTGGTAGCTAGAAGGAGGATCTGATTTATGTTGGGAACCAAATTTTGTGTGGAGTCACTAAAGAAGAGTAATGAAAACCCCTTCCCTTTCTCCAACTCCTGCTGTGCTTTCTGCGAAGTTCAGAGCAATAAAATATTTTTAAGCTGTCCTCAGACACCCTCATTTGCCTTGAAAAGCTTTTATTGGTAAGTGCCTGCTGGCGGATACTGTAGTTTTGCAGGCTGAGTTCACTGTACCGTAGTAGACTGAGCAGCACCCTGCATGTATGATAGATCACCTTGATGTGAGGCAGCCTGTCTCATAAGCTGAAGCGTTTTACTAGTTGATTTCATAGTTCATTAAAAGACTTGCATTTTCCTCCAACAGCTGAGCGGCAAATCAAAATACCACTGGGTTGCAGAGACTGTGCTACTAAGTGATTCCAGCCTAAGTAGCCATGCCTCCAGTAAGCAGTAAAATTGTTAACTGTGACAGCACCATTATTAGTAACGTCTCATTCATCTTGTTATCCACGTTCCTTGAACTGAGCCACTTTTTCTTATGCCTATTATTTAACACTATTTTTAAAATTATTCCCTAAAAAAGAAAAAGGAATGGATTTCATTCATCTCCTTATGAAAAGTTCCGATGCTCTGTCTTCAAACAATTATGTCTTCAAAATTTAGACAGAAAATAAAACTGAATTATTTACTTATTTCCAAAAGGGATTCTTAGGCAAGGCTTGATTTACCTTGATTAACATAGCAATTTACCACACATTTCAAAAAGTGTTGCTAGTATTTGTGGCTCAAAATAGAGATACCTTAGAATTCCCTACTGTATTCAACACTGTTCAGGCTGCAAATGCTGTTTAATTTTTGAAGATATAATAAGAGTTCATTTCAAATAGATTTTGATAACAAGTAACCAGGGAAGTGATTTAGTGTTAAAGCTATGCTTAGTATTTTTCATTTTTTATCATCATTGCTTTGACTAGCCCCTTCAAAATTATTTTTTTTTCCAAGTAGTGTGATGCTTATGAGGTAAATATAATTTCTTCTTTTTTCCTGGAAATCTTTAGGGTTAAACTCAAATGGTGTAGGCAAAATGTTGGCTTCATGGAGCAGTCAATGCAAAAACCAGAAAGTACAAATAACGTTCTAAAGCAGGCCTTTTAGCCTTGTTTTGCAGTAAGAATAAGGGGCATTTGGTTTTATTTTTTGTTGCCTTCCTTGGGAAAAAACCTTCTAAAATGACTTCCAGAGATCATAAAAGCAAGTGGTGCTGGTATAAAATTATAAAATGAAATAGAGCTATTTTTTTTTTCTTGTTTTTAACAATTTTACTTCTCCATCTAGCAATTATGAAAGATTAACCAGAAGCATGGTTACAGCGTTTGCCAGGGACAATTCCTGTAGTAAATTCTATTTCACTTTAAGGTTTTGAAAATTTCTTCTGCAAATACGAAGGATCTCTGTGCCTGTTTTCAAGAACAAGCCATTGACCATCCTGGAGGTTGTGCGAGGCATGCAGGCTATAGTGTGATTCGAAGTCCAGCAAGGTTTGGGCTTTTTGCACGTTCTTAGGGAAGTAGTTTGTTATATCCTAGGGCTACTCTCCTTTCTGAACTTCTTCCTTTTACACTAAACAAACAAAGTTTGGTGGGAGCAGGTATATATGAACTAAGGAAAACATTGACGGTAGGTTAGGACATAATTACAGAAAATTAAGTTGTAAATCCTCTTCCTTCCTACCCCAAAACCCACCCTCCCATCCCCCCTCAAAAGAAAAACAACAAAAAAAACCCCAAACCACCACCCCAAAAAACCAAACAAAGCCAAAAAATCCCAACCTGATAACCAAACAAAGACCCCCAACCTGCTAACCAAACAAAAATCCAATCAACAGATAAAAATTAAGATATTCTTTTTGAAGTTTAAAAGGAGCAGAAAAAAGAAGCAGACACCCCTGAAGTCTTGTTTCCCAATAGTTTCCTCTTTATTTTTTTATTTTTTGTGCTGTTGTTTTGTTTTTGAGAGAGTATGGAAACATCTTTATTAGAAACACAAGCTATCACGACATTAGGTAGACCATTTAGTTGGTCATTCATTTTCAGAGGCACCAGCCCTTCCTCTGTGTATGTGACTGCCATAGAAATAAGGTAGCCTGCTAAGCTGCCAGGTGCCAGGAAGATTTGATGCAGTAGGGACTAAGTGTGTTTTAGGACCAAATACAGTAGTGCTTCACTTGACTTTGAGTCTTATCTGTACATGCATAGGCAGCAGTGATGATTAGGAGCCAAAAAAGCCCCACTTGATCTCTTTGCTTTTGCTTCCTTAACATTGGTTTGCTTAATAATTTCTATTCTGCAAACTTCCACAGAGCAAAAAAGTGAGATTGACACAATCACACTGCTGTCTGTGGATAGTAGACTTTGAAATCCAGCCCATTAGAAAGATTAGGGAAATATTGGGCAATATGCTTTACAACACGTTCATCTCTGAGTAGTGTTTATCAGATCTTTCTGGAGAAAACACAGTGACAAGCAATGAAACAATTTCTGCAGAAATTAAAAATTGACTTAAGGTAGGAGTTGAAGCACATTTCCTAAATGGATGTAAAAACAGGTATGAGATCCCTGCAATCCCTGCCAGGCACTGCAGCTGGGTGCTTGGGGTAGTGGCAAGATCATTGGTGTTCTTGTGAGATCTGAAAGATAAGACAGAAGGAAGCAAGCATCCAACCAGAACATCATAGCAGAAAAATAAAATAGCAAATGCCACAAGTTTTATTGCTTAGAAAAAATAACATGACAAATTGAGATTCTGTAAGTAATTGGCAGACATGCATGGTTACAATGGTTAAATAGTTAAAAAATATAGGCAATGCACTGTTTCTTAGACATTCTTGGACCATTTTTTGTTTCTTCCTACTGTTGCATATAAGGGACCTGATTTTTTTCAGATGAGATATGAAAATATGTTTTTAAAGTATCCAGAAATGGCACTGCCACTGATTCAAAAGTGTAGGTAGAATTAGAGATCTTTTTTGTTCATGTTTATCTTTAAATGATGTATTGAAATATGTGGATTTTGTGATAGAGGATAAAACATCTTGTCATAACACTTTTTCATGGACTGCAATTGTCTTATGAAATTCCCTGTGGCTTCAGTGTATGCTGGATTGGGCTCACAGTAAATAAACTCAAAAAAAGCTCTATAAAAGCAGTCAAACACATAATTTTTCTTTTTAAAAAGAAAAAAAAAACCTCTTAAAAAGCTGGTTTTTTCCTCGTTTATGCTTTTCTGAGGTAGCTTGGTTGGTTTGTTTTGTTTTTTTTTTTTTACTTCAGTATTTAACAGGCATTTAGCATAGAATCCTTTGAATAAAGAACTTAGAACACAATCCCTCCAAAAATTACTGCCCTGTCCTATTTTTATTCTACAATTTGCTGCTTCCACTTTAATTCATCTAATTTTATTACTACATTGAATGTTAAAAGAAAAGTAGGTTTTTATGGTGCCATCCTGATTCATTAAACCGCATCTCATAGTTCATTGTCAATACAGAAAACTTAAAGCTGTTCCTGGGGTTATTCTGTCTTTTCATATGCTCTTAACATAGTCTATCTGCACTTAAGAGTTTTTCTTCTAGAGCTCAGTTGGAGCCACCTGCCTGGGAGATAAAGTGCATTTCCTTAGGCTCAGTCAGTTTCTGATAGACTGCAGCCAGACCTCATTTCTTATAATTCTTTCAACTTAATTTTTCCTGATGTTTCTCTGTATCACGATTTTTCTCATTAACTCCTCTCCTAATGGTACCGCGCCACCTGAGGTGCTTCAACACTTCATTTCTACTTGGGCTGTGTATTCAGGTTCAGTGATGCAGGTTGATTCCCATTCATCACTAGCACAGTATAATGCCTTCCCGAACAAACCCCCTACTTTCCTAATGTACCAAATTACTGAAACCAATTTTGGCCGCCTCTTCACATTTCTTAGGCTGATCAGTGACTCTTGAAACCTCTTTTTGGCTTTATGGAGCAGCAGACCTTCCTGCCTGTCTTATTTTATACAGACAAACAAAACTGAAAAGGAGCAACCCAGGTGCCCAAGCAGGGGCATCAGAGGAATGCACAACATATAATCTAAGACATCAACAGAGGCTGGGCAGGTAGGTTAATGTGTGATTAATGGGAGACACTCCAGGACCAGCAGCAGCTGGAGAACACTCAGGATATTTTGAAGCTCTAGATACCTTTTTTTAGACTCTCAAATCACTCCCCAGAATTCCTGCTCTGAGAGAAAGTTAAACAAAACTAAAAACTGTTAAACTGTTACTACAGTTAAACAAAACCAAAACCACTCAGTCCAAAATACATATTTGATATCTCTTTTTTTAAATTCAGTTATTTTAATGGTCATAGTTGCAATGCCTTTTCTAATTGTAATGTATAAACTTGCCAAAATGTGTCTGTGTATTGTTAGGTCTTCTGAAAAATCACAAGAAATATTTGAGATATGGCAAAAGAATTTAAGGCACGGAATGTCAGAAAAGAGCCCATTGGTTCTAATTAACATGGAAGAAAAACTTTTAATACAGTCATTCTTTCTGAATATGCTGTGGTCTTGCACTGGAGGGAGGTAAAGAATTATTATTAAAATATACACACTCATACACTTTAAGCCGTACTTCTCTTTAAACTCCCTTCAGCCTGAGGAGTTAAATAGCCCTGTACCATTCTTAGAGAATTTAATTTTCTAGTCTTTGTACTGCTAGCCTATTTTAATTTCCTGATAATACCAAAATATAGACACTTTGAAATTTCAGGTTTCATTTTCTTGAAATTGTGAAAGTATTTTTTGTAGAATCCAGGCTTTCAGAGGATGTCTTTTTTTTTTCATAAAAGAAGATCCTAATCTTGAAGGGAGAGGGGTGGGGAAATGAATATTGACTTGTATTGATGTTGGAAATAAAGTAAGGCTGAAGCATAATTTTCTTTCAGTGAAGCAATGAAAACGAGAAGAGATGCTTAAAAAATGCTAATGGAGGACTCAATTATGAAGAAACTGCAGAACTCAAAGCACCCAGGAAATTGCCACTTATTCACATTGCAGTGAAACACATTTGGTCCTATTGGGTAATTTTTTTTTTTTTTTTTTCCATGAGCCAAAGACATCATTATTTCAACTATTTCATAGCCTTGACTCCCACACACAGCTGCACTGGTATTTGGGGTTGGATGTGCAGGAATAAGCATCACTGTGGCAAATATCTCATCTTTGCCAAGCATGGTTAGAAAAAGAGAAGAACCTGGTATATCTCAGGACTACAAGGAAAATAAGTAGGAAAAGTTGGATGCACAGTGCCTTCTGTGCTCAAGGTTTTGTTTAAGAGTGCTGTCTACCCTTATATGTTGTTTCATCTGCTCTGCTCAATGGAGAGATTGCACAAAAAGAAAAGAAAAGTGAAGCCTTATGCTCCTTGGAGTAAGGTTTTTGTCAGCGAAGAGAGATTTCTATGGAAAGAGCCCAGTAACAATGGCAATTAGCTGACAGCTCTATTCTGAGTACTTTCACATCCTAGTTTGAAATAAAACAGCATTTTAAAAGGGTGAAGCTACTTATGATAACACTAGGTATGTTCATGGCATTTTGTTGATAAGAGCAGATCTTTTATCCTTTGTTTTTACTGTGATTCCAGGCAAAGACATCTGAAGAGATTTGGCTAATTTAGCAACTGGTGATACCTCATACTTGATCCATTTATGGACTAGACCAAGAGCTGTTTGCTAGTGGCTCTATCATTAATGACAAATACAAGCCCACAGAAGAAAGAAACTTCAAAGTTATTAACTGCCTGATCAGCAACTCAGTTGGGAATTTCACTGGGTCATGAGTGCTGACAGGTTGTCAGGGAAACAGGAATAACTTAACCAACTGCCTAGGTTGGAAGATGAAATCTTTTTACATAGTTTTGGTGTCTAATAGCTAAGCTGTATTTGCAAATGGAAGACACAGTAATGTTTTTCATTCAATACAGGCAACTTGAAGAATCACAGAATGGTTGGGGTTGGAAGTAACCTCTGGAGACCATCTAGTCCAAACCCCTTCTCAAGCAGCCTCACCCTAGAGCAGGTTGCACAGGATCAACTCCAGGCAAGTTTTGAATATCTGCAGAGGAAACTCCACAACTGCTCTTTGCAGTGTTAGCCAATTTAGGTTTTAATTTAGAATCTTGATCTATGGGTTCCTGGTTTGAGTCTTGAGAAACTCCTTGGATTTTCATCATTCTCCTCATCCTTCATCTTTTTTCCTGTTCTAACCATTCATTAAAAGTGTATATGAATATTCCTCTGATGTCTTGGCAATTTGCAAACCATTGATAGTATTATGAAGCTCACTTTAGCTTACCAAGTATGGTGAGCCAAAATTCAAAGTGGTTCAGGTGTCACCATTTCTGCTTAGACTTTTATTTAGTCTGGCTCCTTTGCTAACCATATGCCCTTCAAGACCAGTAACAGGTACTTCGAATGGCTGAGGCAGTTTCCTGTTGTTCTGGATCATAAAACAAGCACCTGGAAAGGCAAGTTGAGAATCGTAGGCAGGAGAAAAAAAGCTATGTTTTACTGGATGTTAACGTAAGATTCAGTCCATGATTTAGAGAGATGGGATTGTGATTGGCAGGAGGACTGTCCTGCCTGCATTAGCACTTAGGCTCTGGAAAGTTGTTAAATGGAGTCTATGGTTCTGAAACTCTTAAAACTCTCAGTGACATGCTCCTTAGAATGACTGCTGGTCCATAAGGCTTACTTGTTCTCCTGAGTATTTGCTTATCTAGGAACCATCCTGCTGGAAGAGGGCTAAAACTGTTACAAAAGAATATTTGTATTTCAAAACTTTATCTGCTAGAATAACTTGGTTCTTAGTGTGTATGCTTGCACTGGTTAGCAAAACTAGGCAAAGGTTTTTCACTCACTGGATCGTAGAAGGGTTGCCTGGTTTACTGTAGCATCATTCATTTGACCTGTGACTGGACATGTAGAGAGTAAGCAGTATATGGCCATCAGTGACTATAAATCAGTATTCACCACATATTAAAGGATCTACCATTTAGCAACCAATCTCTTGAAATGTTTGTGCTAAATAAGAGCAATCGATGCCATTGAACATTTACTAATACAGGTATAGTTCTCAAATCTCCGATTAATCTAGATTTCCTGGGACAGTTTGTAAGAATAACAACTAATGGGAAACCTGGAATCAAAGGGCATGCAATAACCTTTGACCAGCAAAATATTGAAGATGAGGCTTTAAAGTTTTAGCTGTCTTCAAAATTTCAGATGAAACTATGTTACATTTACACAGTAGGCCTTTATGGTATCTGGAGCCAGATTTTCCTGAATTGTCATCATTATCTAGAATAATTGCCAAAGTATTTTTTCTCTTCCTTATTATTTTATAAAGTTTTGTACCAGTCTGATATTATTGGAGTGGATATATTAAAATACGTGGAGAAAGCATGTCCTTAGTGCTGATCTTTACCATTCAAATGTACAATAGAGAAAAGCATACATTGCTGTTGTGACTATTCCAAGTCACCGCTTCTCTTTTCTCACCCCTTTTCATGCTGCCTTCCTTTACAGTGCTTGAAGTGGTTGAGCTTGCCATCAGCATAATTCAGCTCTATTCCTCGGTCTTAGTGTTGCCCTAAGAATGGAGAGCAACTTGACTTGTTTCACTCACCTGATTGCCGAGACCCACTCTATACTTACTGGAGGGAAACAAGCACAGGGATGCAGTTTGTTCATCCCACGATGCAAATACCTGCCTTTCATGCAAGTCTGCTGACTTCATGGCAATGCACATTTCCTTCTATCAGCTCAGATAACTGAAGTATTTAAATCTATGTCTGGGCAGATTAAATGCACCAAAACGACAAAGTGTAGATAAAATTATAGCTTTTGTTTGGATAGGAACATAAAATGTTTCTCAATCAGACTTTCTCAGATTCTAAACAATTTTCTTGTGGGTTAGAAAGGTTGAAAAAAATTAATATTCCAGGTAACAATCTACTATTTTGTGTAACAGAAATTTCCTTTGGTGTGTATTGTGATATGTACATTCCTGGATCCTCCTTCAGCTGATTTTCTTTTCTGTTTATTTTTTGGCATTTTTTTTGTTTGCTTGTTTAAGTTCTAAACAATCTTATTCTGCCCATGGTCACTAGAGAAAATTTCACTTTCTTGCCTAGACTCCTAGAATCCTCTTCTTCTAGAAAATCAGTGTGTTTTCTTGCTTTTCTTTTTGAAATGTAGGACCAACTTCCCTCTTACATTTATTAGAAGATATTTAAAAAAAAAAAAATCTACAATTCCTTTTGCTTATATTTTTGTTTGGTTATTTTACAAGCAAACCTTTTACAAATGTAAAGCCAACAAAATAAACTCTCTGTTAGTAAAACAGGGAAGCAAAACGATACCCTATAGTATTCAGGATAATCAAATCCATTTTTTCTCTATTTCAAAGTAGTGGTTTTTAACTGCTAATGAAAGCATTATAAAGATTGGCTTCTGAAGGGGAGGAATAAAGCTTCCATTTTTTTTCCTCTCATATTCTCTCTGCCATCAGTTTATGGTTCAGAAACACAACCATCTTGCTCTTCAGGACTAAATTAATTTGATGCACTATCACAGTGCATTCAAATTATCAAATTCCCATTCTTGCCCTAAAATATGGTATTGAAGTGAGAACACTGATCTACTTGCATTTCATGGACAGCTTGAAAATACTGAGCTACAAAACTGCAGATGAAATTACTCAGTTTCTTCTTGTAGGTGATTATCTTTTTTCCCTTCCTACCATGTATAAATGTATTATTTCCCTGTAGGTTGATTGTTTTCCCTCTTGCTATCTAGTCAAAAGCTTCAATTTGTTATTCTCTATAGTGATCACTTAAACTGGGGGCACTGGAGCTTTCACAGCTGAAGAACTATTTTAATATCATATACAGTTAGAGGAAGCTACAAAAGCCTTACAATGGGGGCTCAAAGAAGAATGTAAATATATTCATTAGTGAATTTTAATGGGACCTCTTTTGGAAAAGGAAGATCAGATTATTAAATGAACTTCTATTTTTCTTTTTTTTTTTTTTTTCAAAGTAGTGCTATCACTGAAATATAACACGTACCATTCATACCAGCCCATAACTCTGGTAACCTTCACAATAAAAATGTGGATTAAAGAGGAGCTAGACTATATATATATGTAAGAACAATGGGGCCATCAACTTCTGATATTTTTTCTGAAATCTTCATGACAGTCTACTCCCTCAAGGTTTCCCAGGCTTTGCAGAGGTATTGCTCAGCACCTGGTGTGACTCAGGGGGTAACCTAGTGTACCTGTGTAACAATAACAACAAATTATTTTAATACATCCACAATATCATTTGATACTTCAGCTTGCCTCCAGTAGTGTCTAAATGGTGAAATACTTTTGTTTTGTGTAAACCAATGACCTGCATGACTTCAGTGCCCTTCATATTTTGTTTCTAGTACTCAATCTCTATTACTGAAGACCAGCACCTCATTGGAAAGAGAAGAACTCAGTGTCTAATTAGAATTAGTGTCTTTCAAAGCAGATAAACACCAAGGATGAGGAACTACAGAGGTCTTCAGGCAACTTAATACCGTTAATATACTCACTTACACACAGTCAAGTAGAAGTGCTCTTGTGTCAATTGCTGGTGTCTCTGAGTGTGTCTCTGAACCTCTTGGGGGTTTTGGTTGGTTGGGATGTGCACCCAAAACCAATGGTATTTTCTGTCAAAAGAAGTGGCTTATTGTCCACCAGTGAGTGGTGGCCTATATCCCTTTGCAAAGAAGTTTTTGTTGTATCAACTGATAACAACTACTCAAGAGTAGCTTGAGTGACAGAAAAACTTGGTAATAGAAAAAAATCCTTAAATAAAGGAAATCTTTGAATAGTAATTTAAAAAGTAATTAAAATTTATATGTGTTATTAGACCTTGGTGGATGATGCTTAGGGAAGAATTTTCACATTTGTTTCTGTCTACACATTTGCTGCAAAACAAAGTATTGTGAAGTACAAGTTGATGATTGTAGGTCTTGCAAGGTCTGCATGACAAGTATGGCGTATAATTAGCACAAGAATGCTTTGCAGAAAGCACAAGATCAAATGATGTGTCTGAATTTTGTGTGCCAATGACCAAGATGTTGCACAGATGAAGAGGGATAACATGAGAAAGGAATGTTTTCTGTACCAGCATTTAGTAGTTACTAGTGCTCACAATCCAACAAACTGTTTAAGAACAGGCAGTATCACTTTTCTAATACTGAAAAAGCGACTGGTGCTATTAGTTCATAGCTCAAAAGCTGAGTCATCAGCAGCTGGAAGATTTCAAGGGAAAGCAATGGTGTCTGGCAAATATTTGGACTAGAGAGACTATTGGTGCCTAAATCTATGTGTGCTTACTACAAAAAAAGGCTCCCAAGAGCTTTTTTTTGTACTTATAAAAGTGCAGAAAATACTTTTATTTCTATTTCATACTGCTTAAGCAAAATAGAGAAATAGGAGTTTTATCAGTTTTATGAGTTATAATTTCCATATTTATAGATTAAACACAATAATTATGTATTTCTATCATCATCAGTAATTAATTTTTGTCTGCCTAGCATAGTAAAATGTTAAAGCTTGACATGTTTAATATCTTTTTCTTACTACTAATTAGCAAAGCGACAATATCCACTTATTTCAGTTTTATGCAGGGAAGTAGCATTATGGCAAAATGGTCATTTATCATTAATATGTGTAGTTGAGGAGGCTGTTTCTTCATTTTATAATCCTTTCAAAATACACATTACATCCTATTAATAACATGTTACACAGATGTTTTTACAGCTGCTTTTGGGCAGTCAGGAGACATCCCAATTTACAGTCCATATACTGTTTGATCCTGGGCACTCACTGAATGACCACTTCTCTTCCTGGAACTAATTTAGAGGGTTAAAGGGATCAGGATCTTTGCCATCATTTCTCTTACTGTGTTAAAGGATAAATAAGTGGATCACATTGTGCTCTGGTAGTTTTCAATTCAGACCTCTATGAAAGTGACATGTTCCTTGCTTTTGTCAAACTTTAGAAGTTTTTCTTTATCTGTTAGAGTTCCTTAGCTGCAGTATAGGTCTAGGCCAATAGTAGGAAGTTTTTGGACTGTGGCCTGTAACTTAATTTGCTTTTATTCTTTTCCACATTGGGTTTTTTCTCACTTTCTTATCTAGAAAAACTATTGTATATTTTCTTGTGTAGAAAATACTATTGTGTATTTGTTAAAGACTTTGTGAAACCTTTTTGACTTCCAGTGAGAAAAACCGAGGATGTATCCTACTGGGCAGTTGTACTTGCTTTTAAATTCAAATAGTTAAGAGGTTTTTGTTTGTTTATTTGTTTGCTTTTTCCCCTAGGGGTGACATTCATAGTTACAGTCTGCTGTCTTTAAAAAAGCTTCAATTGGGCTCTAGTGCATACAACTAAGCTCTTTAGCATTTGAGAGGGACAGCCTCAGGATATCTGAGAACACCTTTGTAGGATATGGTTTTCTTCCTAATCTCCCTTTTCCTCTATAGACCACCCCTTCAGGAAGCTTCTTCTATCTGTAATTAACTAAAAAATGACAAAGTGGAGTAAAAAACTAACATACTTTTTTTGCCATGCCATACAAAATGAAAACAATCTTTTAGGGCATAGGGCTGTATTCCATGGACACACATTAAATGGCAAGGCACTGGCCCATGGGCTTTCTCTGTTCAACAGAAAGCCAGGCTTGGTTCGTGGTGGTGGTTGGTAGCAGTGAGATAAGGACTCGTGGAAATATACTACTGTGCTAATGGTTTATTGCAATCTTGTCAGAAAGATTAAATAATATTGGCAATGAAATTCATACTTTGGGTTGTATCTGTTTGGACAGTTATGAAATGAATCAGTTTCTATTTTTTCTTATCATACATATTTGTCCTTGTCTGAACAACTGCTGCAAAATTCAGGCACAAGAGCTTAATTCTTTACTGATAGAAAACAGGGATGGTAGCCTAGTAACTTTTGTCTCATTCAGAGGCTTAAAAATGAGGCTAAGTGGTTCTTTTATGGTAGCAGTGATTATAGTGTTTCAGCTTGTTCTTTTAAAATTGCATTTAATTCACTTTTAAGAAATCAGAATTGATACAAAGCAATTTTCAAAATAACAAAGCTTAGATCAAGGTTGCTATGCTAAATCCTTCCTTTTTTTTGCCTGCTTCTCCCCACCCAATGTGTAAATAGTATGTGAAACATGTTAGTATTGTCATGAAAATCCAGTGTGTGCCTATGTTCTGTTTATCTCATTGTAAATGCAATAGGAGACAAGTGAGTGCTCTCCTTTCTATAGATATCTAGATAGGCACAGAGAATGTGGAATGATATTGTTGCTAATTCCTCAGGTATTTAATTCTCTTCTTGTATACAAGTAATTAATGGATTTCTTGGGGTTTTTTTCTTTTTTTTTTTTTTTTGGTGAAGGTTGGCGTCTTAGTCAAATCTCATTTAAGACAACAGGATGACTTTAATGGATTTCAATAGCTTCACAGTCTTTCATGAGTATTACATTTTGGAAGAAGCATCCAGCTTTTATTGCTAACAAAATTTTCAATACAGAAATTTAAACTACAATTCCTGTCTGTCTTGTCAGTTAAATCTATTCTGCCAAGTGTGGAGTCCTATAGTAAGGCAGAATTTTTACATTTAGAAAAAAATGCATCTTCACATACTTTACTGAGAAAACGTCCATTTCCAGAAAGAAATTTAAATCTTCCAAGAGTCACCTATGCCTATTTTGTTGTGTCATGTTGGAAGAGCTGCTGGAGAGATGTAAGAGGAAAATGAGAAGAGAAAAACCCTTTTGAATACTTGAGTTTGGGTATTTTTTCCCTTTTGCCCATTGCTTGTTAGACATCAGATTCTCTCCATAAAGATGAAATATTTTTTTCTTATTTGCATTACTAAATTAGCATCGTCTAGTGATGAATCAAAAGTATTAAGTCTTTTTTAGAAATGCTGAAAGGTTAATTCTCCACACCTCCCTGCCCTGATATGTTAGTTACATTAGAAATGCCACTTTTGTAGTGTGTAAAGCACCATAAGATTAATAGATTTTCATTACAGTGTATAATTCTAAAAGTGATTAGAGAACTCTAAGGAAACTTTATTGCATGGTCAAAATAATAATTCTAATTTATATGTATGCTTATAAACTTGCTGGGAAAAGTCTCTTCTTATAGGTAAACAACTTGCCTTTCTGGGCTTGAATGAATAATAGAAGCTGCTGTGACTGTGAATAAAATTAAACTAAGTTGTTCATTAACACAAGGAAGAGAGGGAGCAAAAGCAATTCATCTAGGTCATAAAGGAGATAACCATATGTGGAGAACAGTAAGAATGCTAAGACCAGTAGCCTGATTTTACTTGTGAGACAAGTAGTGTCATAAAAACTAGCAGAGCATTAAGTGCACACACGAGAAATACTCAGTTTAAAGCAGTGTGAGATGTTTCATTTATGGAGGAAACAAACCCTTAAAAATCTCTTCTCCTACTAGTGCAAGATTGTGAAATCTTGATGAAACAATATTTTGGTAAAATAATCCAACACTGAGCCATGGTAATGTGATTTACTACAAGACTGACCTAGTGATGTAACAGTAGTTCTAAAAGATAGATCCAGATTTCTTCTAGATATTATACAAATCTCTTAAATTTTCCTGTAACTTTAGATTTTACTGATATTATCCACATTTTGCTTATTGGTTTGATGACAGCCCAGACAATAATAAAGGGAAATAGATGATGCCTATTAGGCAGCCTTTGCGTCCTTAAAAATAAAACAAAGAAAAACAAAAAACACTACACCAAAACCACAAACAAACAAATCTAAAACCTTCTAAAAATTACAGTTTTGAGGTTTTTTTACTAGAAATTAGTATCTTATCATTCAATACAAATTAGACACATCACTGTAGATTGAATGTCATTCTGGGTAATAAAAGTACTTTTGAATGAAGACCGACTATAAAATTTTAATAAGTGAACCAGCAGCTTGTCTTTCCAGGTTCCGCAGAGCTCCGAGTCCAAAACGAGTTCTGGCAAATAGCTGGGATACATGCATACTTTAAGGGTTTTGGTGGAGGTTGAGCTTTTTAATATATTTTTAATGATACCATAGTACTGGCTTTGTATTTGTGAATGTACTAATTCTTAGAAAATTGGGACAATGGCAGTGATTAATATGTTTGTGTAATTTTAATTTCTGTTTGGGTCTAGGGAAAGAGAGCATATAGTGTCTCTTTTTGAGAGGTACCTCTTCTGAGTATGTGAGATATTTTTAGGAAGGAATCTTAAATATTAATCATCAGGAGGAGAACAAAAGTGTTTAAAGTCAAAGGTACTAAGGATTTTTATTTTGGTCATATTTGGATTGTGTTTAGAAGGCGTGATGCTGGTTAGTTTTATGAAAGCTTCAAGGCATAGAGATTTTATTTCCACATGTATATGTAGTGAAACTTCAGGGTTTACTTTTTATTAATACATTGAGTCTACTAGCAGAAATGGAAATACAGCAGTGACTTCCAGATCATTTAGTAGAGAATACTAAATGTATTAACAAGTATGTGTTATTCTGTCCTCATTTTCCAAGCAGAGCAGATCACTCTCGAGTGGTATCACCTTGGCTGTTGCACAAGCATAGCTGCTGTCAGGCTTTGGGCTCTGTACATTTGTAATATTCAGGTGACAATGAACAACCAAAGATTTTTTAATTCTACACAATGAGTGTGAGAAAGGACTTTTGTGTGCATATGTGAAACAGCTGCTGAGGTGGGCTTCTCAGGTACTAACACAGATAAACAAATTTAAATATGACTAATCTAGTGAAGGTGTAGGACCCCTGACTGAGTATGCTGTACAAAGCAACAGGGCTGCTGAGATCAGAAATAGAAACAGGTAATTACATAGATTTAAAAAAAAAAAAAAAAAAAAAAAAACACAAAAAAACAAAAANCCAAAACTGAAATACAGAATATTTCATTCCACTTGCAAATTTCTATAAACTGCCCAGGTGAAAAAATCTTTGTAAGGAGTAGATGTCAATAGTAATAACAACACCAGCAACATTGATGTAACTCCGTGCCTGTAGGGGAATTCTCTCTGAAACACCAAGGTAATACATGACTGTACTTCATTCATTGGCAGTATTTCCACTGACTTTAGTGGTTTCTGGATGCAGCCCTCTATATTTGCCTTAAGCTCTGCATTGAATTAATTTCCAATTTTTCTAATTATCTTAACTTCCTTCATTTCAGAAGGGTGGTTCACCTTGGACCTCACGAAGTAATGGTTTTGTTATGGAACAAATTAACATTTCCTGTCACATAGCTCGCTTGCTGAAAAGGGAAAAGATCTTCTAGGATGAATAAGATCAAGTGCCCATCTAACCTACTTTATGGGCAGCAATCTCCTATCCTCAGGCACATTGCAGCTCTTACAATATTTACAGACCTTAGTTATTTCCCTTTATATGGGTATGGTATATTTAAGCAACAAGCCTTTGGTATTTCTCAGTTTACAATTCGTGTGCCATATAGAAATTGGCATTTAAATATTGAAAACTTGGCATAGCCTCTCTCACATGAAGTTCAGCTGGATAGTCAGCAGATCCACATGGATTCCTATAAAGATCACTGATCATGCTTCTTCACATATAATAAGCTCGGTTTGTTATGCATTCAGAAAGTGTATTTGGGTGAAAAGGCAGAGGACTGAAAATGTATAATAAGCCATTTGTGCATGTCAGCAATTCATACCGAAAACATTTGTGGTCACTTTCTCAGACAGCTTTTGCTCCCAGGGTCTCATGGCTTCTTTCATGGCGTGAGGCTTGTTCCACCCCTGGTCGGGGCTGGGTGACAGCACTGCTGACCCCTCGAAAAAGCACATTTATAGTCCTATTGCCTTTATCTGGGGGAACCTGTCTACTCCAGGTTATGTACAGGTAAGATCTGTCCCTGTGTGTGTGTTGGGGTGAAAGAAAGATGAGAAAATTCTGCTGCTTGCAAAATTTTAATCTTTTAAAGCAATAATACAGAGTTGCTTTTTTTTTTTTCTTTTAGCTTAAAATGTGCTATGTCTAACACAGGCAAATAATAACTATGTATCATTAATCATTAATAGGCCAGTAGCAAAACACAGGATCAACTTAATCCTTTTGGACATTGATGAGTGCACACTGCCACTTTAAATAATGGCATAAAAGGCATCATTGCTACCCAGTATGGATTTACCATAGTAAATGAGTTTGAGTTACTGTATATATTTTGCACTCCATACCCTGTTATCAATAATAGTCCTCATGCCTCACAAAGGGCAACATGAGCAGGAAAAGAAAAATTGCCATTCTGCGTGGAGGCAGTTTATTGATGAGGTGGACAGAAGTAATATTTTTAGCCTACTGGGTGTCCATCTGTAAGCAGTTTCCTGGAGCTGCCACTTCTCCTTTCTCTGGAAACCGTTACAGCTTTTTCTGTCCAATGGAAATAATGAGATCCATCTATCAAACACAGAACAAACAATAAACTCTATACCTTCCAATTAATTTGTTTTCACCTCTGTTTACCAATGTGCATGCAGTTAACTATCCATCGTATTATATGCATGTAAAGACTACATTTCTCTAAAGGTTGAATCTATTAACCCTTTTGCTAACAAAATATATCTGTATGCCCTCCAGCTAAACAGGAGACTTGAAAAAAAAATCAATCCTTTTGAAGTGCCAGAAGGTAACAACATAGTGTGCTATAAAATCATACCATCCAATCTAAAGTCTGTATCCTGTGTTATGTTCATAACTTATAGTCCATAAAAAATCTTTTCACGGCAAAAAAATAATGCATTTCAATAAAATGCAGTAGTGAGTCATTTCAGGGTATAGTATGTTTACACTAAATGCAGAGATTCCTCAAAAATGCATGGAGCTGGTACTTGAAGCCGGAGTGGCTTCTCACCACATTAAGGTTATTTATTTTGTCCTAGATGTATTTCCCTCTCTTAGATGGTTTTTCCACTGTTTTTGCACAGGGATTTTCAAAGACTGTGGGATTGGCTGTACCATTTGATGACCAAGCTGCATACTCCTTTTGGCCACTGATGTGGTAATTTTGTTGGTTTTGTTGGCATGTTTCTTTGGTTTTGGGGATTTTTTTTCAGAACATTGCTCTGTTATGGAGCTTTGCTTTTGTGTCTACAGCGTTTTCCATTTGTATCATTAAGAAGCGCTTGAATCCGGGTGTCATTCATCTCCTTGAACAGGTTTGTGTGCTATTTCCATGTGTAAAACATGTGAGTTCAGTTTATCAGGACACAGATGGCACATCAAAAAAACCTTAGAAGCCAACTAGACAGAGACGCTGGTTTGTCTATCACCACACAAGCGCACACGCGCGCACACACAAAACAACTGAGGAAATCAGCTCCAAGGTGCCAATTCGTTAGCGCCTAAAAGCCTCAAACAATGAAGATGACTCAGAATAGTACAGTCATCCTTCAGAGACTATGTCTGAGGAAATTCTTGGTGCTAGAAAGGGAGTCACGCTATAGATCTTGGGTACCTGGCTGGCTGACCATGAATAATGTTCTATGAATGGATTAAGCATGGTATCATTGTGAGTAGCTACTCTGAAATACAGTAAAATTTCACTGGGGAAGAACTTTCTTTCTTGTTAAAAAGGAGAGGAATCTGTTGTGAAAGAAAGGGTTAAAAGGCTTCAGAACTCGTGTGGCAGAATGAAAACAAGATGAGAAAGAAATAAAGCCCAGAAGAAAATTTCTTTCTATGTATTTCTCTCTAAATCAAATCAATTTCTAGCTGCCCCAAGTTAAACAATTGGTAGATGACATTTTATGCAGATGAATCAATGTGTTCCCAATTATAGTTGTATATACAATATCTAACATGCAGTCAGCATCCTAACTAGTATTTTTTTGTTGAGCTGCTCTGAGTTCATCCACAAATATGTCATAGAGAGAAGTCTATACTTTCTGAGTAAATGGGAATTAGAGAGGCAGATGTAATATCTGGGAAAACTTGTAGATTAATCTTTCTTAGTGTTCAGCAGTGGCTATGCTGATCATGATTCTTCTTTGTGCCACAAGACATCATCACCATGATAATAATTCAGAAATGAGCCCAGGTTCACTAAGAGATCATGTGTCTATCTGGTCCTGGCCTTGGGTGTTGGAATTGGTACATCTTAAAGGAAGGAATATCTGATATCTGATCTGGTGCTCTTCTGTTATTTCTGTCTTGATATTGGGCAGCCACGTGTACTCAGCTAGTACAGCTCCATTCAATTTAATGCTTATTTATATAGCTACATTAAAAAAAAAAAAACACAAAAAACCACAACCAAATGAAAGAAACACAACAACCCTCAACAGCACAGCACATGTATTAGTCATGAATATGTTATTGAACATCTGATTTATGAAAAGTTCTCTTGCACTTCCCTGCATTTTTGGCTTTTTTTCCTCCCTTTCAGTTGTATTTCTGTGGTTTTAATTTCTGTCATTTACTAAGGCGTTGGTCACTACTGTCTGCCTTTTTTTCTGAGCAAAACTATATATATATACATATAAAGCTGCTACAACAGTCCTGGAACCTAGTGTAGTTCATTCAGTCTGAATTTCAGCACAGTTCCTTTAAAAGCCATCCATACAGAATTCTTTCCAGTAGGATCACGCTTATTTCAGTAGGGCTGGAATTCTTTGATGATGTTGACATGTACATGCCACTTCACTGTGCCATCTCCCATACATTGCAATGTACCTGTACCACAGAGGAGTTTAACATCCATTGCTATTGTTTTTGCAATATCTTCCTGGGTAAAGGTGCTAGTAACACAAAGTATATGATTACTCTAAACTGACAAAAGCTACTGAGCCTCAGTAAGACTGCTGTGGAAAGGTGTGTTTTCAAGCAATATATTTGGAGAGTCCAAGTACTCAGGTCCTAGTGTTTCAGTGTCAAACGGGGAGATGTAATTTACTGAATTCACTTGTATAAATTTTATATAATGTGTGAGTTCTCATAAAATGAAAACCAGAAAGTAAATGTTGATGGGACTCTTTTGCTCATATAAAAGATTACAGCTGAATTAGGTAAATTTTATTGAAAATCATGTTCAAATGAAAAGGGTTTAAAGACCTAATTGTTAGCTGAAATAACGCTGAAGAATTTTACTGAAGCCTACAGAAGATAAATGAAATTATACTTTCCTGGAGTATGGACTACCTTCTATAAAGGCTTAGAATTGACTTGATGAAATAAGAATTTGGCTAAAAGCTATTTCTATAAGATCAATCCCTTTCATATGGTCAGCCTCTTTAAAGCCAAAGCGTTAAACAATTTGATTCACTTACTATTTATACTTCACTTCAGACCACAGGCCACCAAGTAACACCAGGAATTTTTTCTTGAGTTACTCTGAACTGACTTTGGTTGCCAAGATATTAAAGGGTTTATGGCACTTGAAATTTAACTCATGGTGTTTTATATCCACTACTCAAGAGTCTGACTAAACTTGCATGCATCTACTGTTCAGATGTAAAATTGCAAGTACTAGATATATGTTGCCACAAAGAAAAGACTATTTAGTGTGATTTGGTTGGATTTTTGTTGGGTTTTTTTGGTTTTGTTGTTTTTTTTTTTTTTTAAATTCAAGATAATTTAAAGAACTAGTAGGGCAGAATGCTTCACTGCTGCCTAGAGACAGTATGTAAAAGCACAGTATTTGTGTAAGGGTTCTCCGAGGGAAGA
This sequence comes from Dasyornis broadbenti, assembly GCA_013397935.1. NCBI lineage: Eukaryota > Metazoa > Chordata > Aves > Passeriformes > Dasyornithidae > Dasyornis > Dasyornis broadbenti. Next base: position 3,116,350 of record VZRN01002074.1, read on the forward strand.
AATGCATTAGTTTGAGTAATTGATGCTCATTTCTGCAAGATTATTATGGTAAAGATTTTGTAGGGATGTTTAATATGTGCCACATACTTTCCAAAAGGAGGCTTACTGTAATCAACTGGAATAGCTTGGTGTCTCCAGGTACTGTAATATTATGCTGTGGTTTTCTGTTTGTTTGCTTTTTCCCCCAAGTGCTTCAAATATTTCATCCCTGAATAACATGGCTGATAAACTTCAACAAGTAAATGTGTAAAAGGAAGGTTTTCAAGCAGAAGGGAAATTTTTGTCTTCAAACTGTGCAGGAGATAAGCTGCCTGGACACGGTCCACTAAGGCATTTACAGTTGCTGCTTTATACAGCTAGCCGTCCCCTCACCTTGTGTTTTAGGTATGAAATCACCTCCATCAGGAAGACTGCTTGGGTACTTAACATGCTTAAGTTGTTTGCTAGATTGGAGTAAGTTTAAGGAGCAAAGCCCAAAAAAGTGCTTTCTTTTGGGAGAGAGTTCTCCCCTTTTGGGAGGGGGATGTGACCACATATTGATCACTTGTCTTCAGAATGAAGTAGAAATTTTCTATGGATGCTATAGCAAGAATTTCTGTAGGAAAAACAGATCAAATATTAAAAAATGGATGTAACTGCTGTTTTTATTTTAGTTTGATTCTTGTGTAGTTTTAATTAGTTGCTTTAAAGGATACCTTAAAAATGTGTTATGAATGATCCTTGAGCAATATCTATCCACTGTTGCATGATTAATGCATTTCTAAACTAGAAGATTAGATGTGGTATTCAATGTGTGATGAACTGTGAATTGTCAAGAGAGAGCCTTTTAATATTAAAAATGCAAAAAAGAGCATAATTTTGTTATGAATATTATTCAGATCTGTTTCAGATAATATCATGGTATATTAAGGAAAAATAGAAGTACAACCATATTCAGAGACTGTTTCTTTTCAAGTTTGTTTCTTGGAAATGGAAAATACTAATCTGTTGGAGAAATTATTTAACTGAAAAAATAAATTCTTCTGTGAACATAGAATCTGATTCTTATCTCCTTTTTAGTGATGTTAATTGCAAAATGCTTTACCCAAGTGTGGACTGTCAAGAGACACTGGAGAACCATGGCCCACAGCATGCTGGTAGGAAACTGAGGAAATCCAGTGAAGAACACAATAATTAGTTTAAAAGTTTTGCTTAGTAAAGAAAAGCTTTTAACATTTTGTAAAAATATTTAGATATGGGGAAAGTATGACTTTTAGGACATAGGAAACAGTTCAGGCATCAGATAAGATGGCAACAGCATAAGCATTGCAAGATGGAAGAAAATCCATAAAGTGCCATGTCTTTGTAGTCTTTTGTAGTGCTTTGAGTTTCCATGTAGGTTGATACTAATATGTCTGGGAAACAAAATCCAGAGTAGAGTGTACTTGTAAAGAAAAAACCAAAACTTTAAACCTATTTCTAACCCTGGTACTATGTAGATGACTTAATAAACCAGGTCAGTTATGGAACTAAGCATTGTTACACACCTGCATACATCTACTTAGGAGTTCACCTATTAAATCTCTTTTCAAACCATATACAAAAGCATAAAGTGCAAGTGTTCACAAAAGAATATATGAACATATGTAAGTATAGAACCTGAAATTCACACTTTGCTGATACAACTTTGTTAGGTAGACAAGCCCTGGCTAACTTCATCATAGATGTTAAAATGATGTGGTGGGACAAGTTTTGTAGCTGTAATTTCATCACCATTTAAGCAATAGAGGTTATTTTCAAGTCAGTCCAAGCTGATACAGGATGGTTAGCTCATCCTAAAAAAAAGTCAAAGGAGAAATGATGATGCTTAGCAGACAAGTGGAAAGTAAGAGGTCATAAATGCACAGACAAAAGAACATGTATTTTGTTAAGGATGTTAAGGAAGCAGGAGGGCAAGGTGAAGTGCTGGTTAACAGCTCTGCAGTGTCCTTACTTTTTGTACTTCATCATTATATTTTGGTGTAGCCAAGGCTGTACCTTACTGCTGATGATTCACTAGTATGTCAAAAGAAATTGGTCACAAGAAAGGAAGGAAAGTGCTATAAAAATCAGCCCCTAATGACAGTTTTCTGCCTTACCTAAATGGTCAAAAGATGCTACATGTTGCACATATCTTTTTAATTTTTTTTAAGATATCAACAGTTAACCTAGGAATTAGGTTATATGTTAAAGTTTACTTCTGTATTTCTGAAGGTGTTAGGGACAAAAACCAGCCAAAACATGATTTTAATAAGAGGAAAGTTCTTGAGTAATGCAACTATGATGTATAATAATTACCCTGTTCAGATTAATTTAAGGCAAGTATATTTATCCAAGGTACACTAAAAAAAAAAATTGATGTGAGTATGACCAATACTCATTGCAATAATTTCTGTCAAGGAAAGCAGAACCAAAACAATTCTGTACTTAAAGTTGAAAATACAAGTGCATAACTTCCTGTGAGGGAGATCAGGTCTAGTTTCTGCAGCTGTTGTCCACAGATGTTAAAATAAACTGTGCTTGGTTTACATGCATAGCATTTGCATTCTTGAAAGAACATAGAAATCAAATTTTTTCCTTTGGAGGTGTTAAGCTTGGCTGCTTGGTTAAGAAAAGCGAATGCCCCTGCTATTCCCACCAGGGCTCAGGCTCCTGCTAGTCACCTCTTAAAGTAATTAGTTTCTCACATTTACAACTGAGACTCATCTGAGATGAATTTATCCTTGCAACATCCCTGTTGAGATCTGGTGATCCAGACCTGAGTTTACCCCCAAATCATTTTAAATGTTGTTGATCTGCAGGAGCCCTGAGAGACTAATCCTCCCTTCCTGCATAGAGGAATCACACTGCTTTTCTTGCCTGTTAGGTTTTATGCATGAGAAACAGGGCAAATTTTACCCATAGGGTTTGCCTTTTTACTTTTCAGAAAAGATGAAAACTTGTTACTGAGCATATTTTAAAGTCATCCTTGTATCCTTTTTCTAAGGTATACTTTTCCTGTACAAAGCAAGGGGTAATAAAAATTTTACTTTGAAAGAGTGAACACTATATATGTGAAAAGGTGGCAATAATGTCAGTGTTGTGTTATAGGGTTTTGAAAAATGAAATAATATACTCAAAGCAATTAACAAACATCAGATTTTTATTCTACATGCTGAATGTGATTAGAAACTGTAAATGAATACTTCTTCATTCCAGCTGTTCTGGGAGCAGGTTTTCATGCACCATAGCCATACTAAGCATAACTTTACTGCTCTTTATTTGCATAGCCCATCAAAACAGCATTTTGATTAATAGGCTTTACTCTGCTAGAGAACTGCACAGTTATAAACTATGGGTCTCTTTATTAAAACAGAGAAGAGTGAATCTGTAATGTATGGTAAAAGCTGTAGTGATTCTGTTTGGACCAAAAAACATCTTTGGACAAAATTCTTATGAAAGTTCTATTTAGCAATAACGTTTCAAGGTTCATTTTGGTACTTTGTTTCATGGAATAGACAGTTTTTATGTGTATAGTTTGCAGTGGTAATTGCAAGAAGAGCTAAAGTTTATTGCTTTCCATTTCTCTAGCTAGTATGTTTTCACTCATTTAAAAGGGGTTTGTTTATTGTTTGGGTTTTATTTTTGGGGGTTTTTTTGGTGTTTTTTTTAATATCAGTTTCAAACCCTACTAAAAGAAAAAAGAAAATCTACTGGCATAACTTTTTTCATGGTGAGGAGTCTCTGCTGACAGTACACTGAAGAAACTGTTTTTATTAGAAAAGTGAGGAATGTAGCAGTCTTAAAAAAAAAAAAAATGGACAAACTCTTGGCATTGCCTGAAATATTTTAGGTTTTAGTGCTAATCTACTGGGAACCCTTTTCATTAATCACTAGTCACACCCTAGTGATAAAGTCATGATAGATTTTTGTGCTGTTTTTTTCCCTGTTTATTGTGTGATACTTAAACTACCAAGAACTATGTTCCCATTTATAGTAGTGCTGTCAGTTTGGAGTTGGGAATTAGAGGTCTTACAAAGTATTTTTCTCCATGTGCTTTCTCTTCATGTTCGCTGTACAAAAATGCTTTTGTGTGAATGTGCTTCTAGGGCTTTAATCATTCATGTGCTTGCTTGGAAGCAGCAGCCTCTCACTTGATCATGTATTATCCAAGTGACATTAAGTAATTTCCATATTAACTTTTCCATTTGCTTATTCTAGTTTTATGAATGACTGTTCTGCTGATCCTCCCCTACTCCTTCTTTCCCTTCTCCCACCCTTTCTTTTCTTTATGCACAGAGGTTAGCTGAGAGCCTGCCTCCTGGCACACTTGTGCTGCTCCAGAAAGCAGGCTAGAGTTTTCCTTGTCATGGAAGCTAAAATTTTATGCCATTAACTGTTTCTGCTCATTGATAGATGCAATGAGTAGAGAATTGCAAATGTCTTGGGATATCTGCATCCCTTTATGTTTTTTACTAGGTCTTTATTCTTCGTTGTTTCCTTTGTCATCTCTTACATTGCTGCAAATAGAAAAGATGCACCATACAAATGGAAAAAAAAACTTTTTTAGATGTGTAAAGTCATAGAAAAAGGAATAATTGATGCTTATCTAGTCAATCATTCTGTCCCTAGAAAGCATCATATCTTCATCCGTCTTACTTGCAAGATCTTGAAAGCCTCTGATGTTGCAGGCTATGTAACATTTCCAGGCATTTCTGTTATTGTACTTCAATGTGTTTGTCAGTAGGAAATACACATGTGTATCTATATATAGGGATATGATCATGCATCCAGGCAACTTGAAACTCCTTCTCAGCATTTGAAGGCCCCTTGCTACTTGTCCACAGTGTATTGGGTCAACAGTTAGTTCTCCTAATTGATGCAGCCTTTTTACATGTTTAAATCTGTTATTATCTCTCCAATTGATATCATATGAGCTGGCCAGTCCCTCTTCTTCATGTAATTTTATCTCAAAGATGGAAACTGCCAGGACATATTAGGTTTCAAATTGTGAGGTTTGTTTTTGTTTTAATTATTATTATCACAAAGCTGGGAGGAGCAGCTGATCCCCCAGAGGGTTGTGCAGTCCTTCAGAAGGACCTTGACAGGTTGGACTGATGAGCAGAGCATTGCATAATCCCATGTAATGTGCTCTAGGATGACGCTGCTTCAGCAGGGATGTTGAACCAGATGACCCGCTGCGGTCCCTTTCAACCTGACCCATTCTGTGATTATTTTAGTATTGTTTCTCTAAAAACAGTGCTATGTTATAATAATTTGGCTATTATTAAAGCACTGACAAGCTATTTGTAAAATATGACTTCAGAAGTAACAATAATCTCATTTATTGTTAATCTCAGTGATCAAAGATCTTGGGGTTTCTTTAAGAGATTCTGCTTGCCTTGGTTATTGAAATTATATTTGAAAAATTAGAATCTTAGCACAGAGAATAATTATGTGTTTCTTGGCATGTATTTATGCATACACACATACTATATGGTATATTGCTTCATTTTAATACTGAATTGGACAGTTAGTGAGTCTGAAAAGAGAGAATCAGAACCTATGTGCTCCTTTCTCCAGAAGTTATTTATATTATTAAATGCTGGCTTCTCGTTCCAGTAGTGACTTCAGTGAGTGCAGCAGATGAGGCACCAGGCACTTTATGGATTTGGGGTTTCTGAGCTCGTCTGCAGCACCAGGTTTCATTATCAGGCCCCTGCTCCTCCTGGACTTCCTGGCTCCCCTGTGCCTGGGGGCCAACAGCACCAGTCAGAATGAGGGGGTGTCAGTGGTGCTGGAGAGCCATGTCTGGGAGGTGGAGGAGCAGAGCACAGGCACATCACTGCTGTGTTTGTACACCTCAGCTCCCACCTCCCCCCAGATGACATCCTTTCACTGTATGAAGAATTATTCTTTAGAGGCTTGCCTTTCTTATGCTAATGAACAGAGCTGATGTTATATTCTCTCCTTTTTGCTTTTATCATCATCCACTTAGCTTATTTTCCTCTAGCATCAAACTCTCTCCTGCTTTAATTGTTCTCTCACACAGATAAATCGAAAGTTGCAATTATTTACAGCGTGAGAGGAGGAGGGAGGACGCACATTAATTTATAAATCATTTTAAATTTACTATTCATTAAAGGTGGAGTAGGAAGAATTCTGGCCTCCATCCACTCAGCATGGCCAGAAAACAACAGACTTGTTTAGTCAGAAGTAGTGCCAACTCTTCCAATCTCTTACAGCAGCCTTGTTCTGCAAGGACCACCTGAAAGATGAGGTCTGCCTTTCCCTGACCCTGCACAGTTTGTGGCTTTGTTGCTGGAAAAGTCAATATCCCTCCTAGCTCTTACATTGAGGCTATTTTCTTGCTAGAGACCTGTCAGTGTGTTTTGCCTAGATCAGAGAATGCCTGCAGTGTTGCTTTTGGAGTGGTAGTCTGGGGAGTGGTGGCCAGGAGATAGACATCAGAGTATTTTACATGAGGTATTAAGACTGCCAGTGGAGTTGCTCAGTGGAACTGGGAGAAGGAATGGTCTCAGCACGTGTTCTTAGAGTATATGCCATCAAGTTAGAGAAGACCAGAAAAGTAATTTTCTGAGATAAGCAATGTGTAATGGAACATGTGTAAAAGGGAGAACATATGAGTACTACCAAGGCTGTGGTAAAAATATGAACCAAGCAGCATAGTGGTAGGAATGGTTACTGAAAATATTTGTTAATAGCAGGTGGAAGAAATGCTTCAAAATTACAAGTGGGCAAATTTCCTTGTATTGGGGTTTGTGTGGCAAGGTTTTAGTAGTGGGAGGGCTACAGGTTTGGATTCTGTGAGAAGGTGCCAGAAGCTTCTTCTGTGATTGACAGAGACCATACCAACAAGCTCCAAGATGGACCCAATGCTGGTCAAGGCTGAGCCTGTCAGCCACAGCTAGAGTTCTTCAGGATCAGGGGAGGGCAGGAGGTACTCCAGACACCAGAGAAGAGACTGCCCTGCAGTCTGTGGTGCAGCCCATGGTGAGTCACCTGTTCTGCTGTAGCCCATGGAGCTCCATGGTGGAGCAGAGATCCACCTGCAGGCTCTGGAGGACCCCACACCAGATCAACTGGATGCCCAAAGAAGTCTGTGACCCAGGAGAAGTCCATGGGTCAAGACCTATGGGCCCATGGAGAGAGGACTCTACACCGGAGCAGGTTTGTTGGCAGGAATTGTGACCCCATGGGGAACCTCCACTGGAGCAGTTTGTGAAAAACTGCAGCTCTAGGAGTGACTCACACTGAAGAAGTTGGTGGAGGACTGTCTCATCTCTCAGCACTCCATGCTGGAGTGAGAGAAGGGTGTGAGGAGACCTCCTGCTGAGGAGGAAGGAGTGCCAAAGACAACAGGTGATAAACTGACTGCAACCCCCATTCCCATCCCCCTGCAAGGCTGCTGGGAAGGAGGTATTGAATTGGCAGTGAGATTGAACCTAGGAAGTAGGAAGAGGTGGAGGCAAGATATTTTATGATTTAATTATTATTTATCATTTTCCTACTCAGGTTTGATTGGTAATATATTAATTTCCCCAAGCTGAGTCTGTTTTGCCCATGATGGTGACTGCTGAGTGATCTTTCCCTGTCCTTATCTTGTCCCATGAACCTTTCTTTATACTTTTCTCTCCCTTTTCCAGCTGAGGAGAGCAGTGATAAGTTTGGTGTTCATCTGGCATCCAGCCGGGGTCAACCCACCACAGTCCTGTAACATATGGAATAAAATTAAGAATATATATAGCTTGCATGTGTAAGGAAGCAAAGGTGGATTGAAGTGAATGGCTGTTTTCCACCTGGGCTTTGCACAAACCCCAAAAGACATTAAGGAAGACACAGCAGAAATAATCATTAGCCTTGGCATATGCAGTATGCTTCTATGTAGATAGTTGTGTGGGCTTGTGCAAAAGATCAAAGACTTGCATGCCACTTTCAGAGAAAATGCCAGGAACCTGTGCCTTTTCATCAGCTTTTTTAGACTGGGTCTTGGTTCTGGCAGCAGCTGGTGGCAGGGGCAGGGAGATGTCTGCCAGTCCCACACCGCTGTGTAAGAACATGCTGTGTGGTCAGATAGCAGCCTTGAAACATGAAAATGCATGGTAACAGCTCTGGTGTTACTCATGCTGGTGATCACTGTGACACTCTGGTTTCTTCTCCCCGCCTTTAGGTCTATGCCAAAATGAGTTTTAATTATTGTATTTGCTTTGGGGTAGTCTCTTCAATAGCAATACAGCAGAATCTAGGCTACCAATGCCTATCCAGTTTTCCAAGCCTTTTCTTAAATTATTCTTTTCTGTCCCAGCCTTTCATGCAGGTGATAGTGAGGAATGGCCAGGGCCATGCTCTGTAGCAGTTAGAACTAACTTTCTAATTACTTGGATTTGCAACATTTCATCTCTAAAGAGGCTTGGAAATTAATACAGGGACAGGCACAGTTTTCCAAATTCAGCTGTGTCCACTGCAGACAATACCCTCCAACTGCTGGTTGATGTTGAGTGCCTAACTTTTACCACCCTTAGAGCTCTACAATTTAAAATTAGCTGAGCTGGTTCATTTGTGTCTGCTGATAAAGTAAATGAGGCATGCTGGTGAGATTTCTCCCTGCAGAGTTGTGAGCTGCATAAAAGACCTCTAGACAGGAGATAAATATGCAAGAACACCGTCTCCCTGTTTAGTCCACATGCACTTATGGTCTCCCACTCAGATTGGGTTCTTGGTAAGCAGGGAATTCTTGTTGCATAACTGAGGGATTCTACACATTTGTGCCATGTGGTTCTGACACTGGTCCTTTTAGTACTGCCTAGAATGTGTGTAGAAGCCTTTGGGAAAAGGCTGGGTAAAAGGGGGATCATGTCAATGCTGAGACTTACTGGTACCACTCTCACAGAATCAGTTCTATGAAAATGAATTTCTGTGGTATATTCGTTACAATAGCCTACTTTGCAACTGTACTTTAATAACTACTCTCCTCTCTTCCCATCAACAAGAACAAAACATGTAAATACTGCTCTGGAAAATGGAGCAGTGTATTCTGTGGGAGTTTTAAGCCTGGATATCTGGTGCAGGAAGAGAACTTTGCAACTTGGTGCACCACACTTTTCTAGATGGGTCCCTGTAGTGTCATAATAGGAAATGAATGACCTGCAGTGGACAGCAGGGGTTTTCCATGAGATTTAAATACTGCAACCTGTAACTGGCAGTATTTTTAGAAGGCTGTTGACCTCAGTGAGAGTACCTGCACACTTTAGGTAGAGAATACTCTTAAATATTTTGTAAAAGAAAAAAGGTAGTATGCTCAGCATCTAGTAATTTTAAATCTTGGATCAGTACTAATATTATACAAATCCTTTTGTTTGACTTTAATATTTTGAGTTCCACACTATTTCTTTGAGAATATGAATGGGAAGTAGTTTTCAGCCTCTCTTTTGGGAATTGGGCATTTGTTTTAATAACATGAATGCTGAGGTGCAAAAGGACTCATATGGAAATGAGTGAGTAAAATCACGGGGGAAGTCAGAGTCTTTTTTTACTTAAAATGAGGTATAATGGTGCTAATGTGTAGTTAGAAAACAGCTAATTCTCAGCTGACAGGATTAGAATTTCTGTAGAGAAATGTGTATTAGAGGGTGTATTAAACTGTAGCTTTGCAGCATCTTATTTTAAAACTAAATTGCTAATGCTGGTCATCGTATCAACATTGTTAGAAAATTCGTGTGGAAGTGAAAGAGACAGTAACAGTGGGGGAGGTTACTCTTTTCATGTACTGAATGAGCTTTAAAAGTTGCTATATTAGTTCTCATTTTAGCTAGTTCATCTAGACTTGGAAGTTATTTATGCCAACACACAATTTATCTTATAAGTATGTAGTGCTGCTCCCTGACAGAAACCTCAGGACTAAAAGCCGGAACATTCTTTTTCACTGTAAAAGAAAGGACTCCCTATGGTTTTATATAAAATTTGAAAATTTGTGAGGATGACAAATGTGAATACATTGTGGTTTATAACTAATTTTACTGGAAACATCAGTTGTTTGGAAGTGTATTGACAGAAATCTTTAATTGTCTGTGCTAATAGAAAGCAAATTATAAAATTCTTAAATGTCATGAAATTCAAAGCAGATTCAAAGCTAATTGACAGCTAACAGCAGAAATTGCAGTTCTAGAGCATTGAACTATAAATTCTGAAGCAAAAATAATATATATGGAAACAAAATTTTTTGCTACAGGAACAAATACAGAGAGCGTCTTACAAGAGTTGCCCATTAATGCTAATTTTTCATTAGTTCTAAATTCAGTTTCCACAAACTAACCATAGATAAGTGTGAATAGTAAATTTTCACCATCCAAAAGTATCCAAGTTTTAAAAGAAACTATTAGAAAGAAAATACATTTTTAAAGGTGGTATTTTAATTGTTCTCTCTAAAGGTTTTGTTAAATCAGGACTTTTAACTTAACATTTTGCTTATGTGGGCGAAAAACAACAAATCTCTTCCAGAGTGGCTGTTACCCATTGAAACTGATTTAATATAACAATTCAAAACTACCTAAGGGGGAAGGTGAAGCTGCTCTTCCTTTGCCTCAGTCTTACACCTTATGGACTTCTCACTTATTTGCTCTGGAACTTATCATTGGCTCACTAACTTTTTTCAATTTTTCTGTTTAATATTATTACTAAATGATCTTGAAAGTTTTATTTCAATGCAAACCACTCTGTGATCATATGAAATTCTGAAATTTAAGAAGCTGCATTTTGGGGAGTTTCCTTTACTGTTCCCTCTACCTTTTTTTTTTCTTCTACCTTTTCTTTGCTACTACTGTGAAGGTGCCTATCTGTAAGTGCTGCTGCCTGAAGTACAATTCCTTGGTCTTCTGAAGCATCTTTGAATTTGAGGCAACAGCCTATATTCCTTCTGTCGGCTACCTCAACCTGCTGTTGCTATTCTGTCCGTTGAGCTGCTGTATTTTAATCTGTTGAGCATAAATAGCATTTGGAAGAGCATCTCTTGAGTTTTGAGACTACTTCCTGAGAAACATAAGCTCTGTGTAATACCCCTTCTCATGGAAGGGTTTCATGAGACAATGCTCTGGCACTAGCTCACACACTGCTCAGCTGACTGAATGATTGGCTGCAAACAGAAGAAAGAAATCTCTCTTCCCATTCTTGTCTGAGCTGTCCTATCCAGTGGGCTGTGCAGGTCCCAAAGGAAAAGCAGCAGAAATTCACCTGAGGAAACATGGCAACTTTTGAGGGTAGATGGATACAGAGATCACGCACTTAATGAAAAAATGATAGATGAAAGCAAGTCTCAGTAAACAACAAAATGTGTTGAGGTATAAGGAGGAGAGTGGGGACAAAAAGGCAGGTGAGAAACAGGCATGGTAGGTTTCCATGTGATAGAGCCATTAGCTCAACGTCAGGAGACACTACAGCTGAAGACACTGTCCAGATGCTTTTGCATCTCCAAGCAGCATTTTGCAAGGTACAATGCTACTATAGCATGAGGCAAAGAGATCAAAGAAACAGCAAAAAAATAAAATCCTGCAAATCTTTCCTCCATGTTTACCACTCTGATGCATTCATAATGACATTTTTTTCAGTGTTTGCAGATACTCCCTCTCTGGTCTTCCTATTCATGCCTCACATGCCCTCTCTGTACAATGCTCTGTGTGTAGAACTTAGGCTTCAAGTAGTAAAAAGCCATTCCCTTGGATTATTATCTTATCTGAATATCTCAGTAGCTATGGGGACTTATTTTAGTAAAAGTATGAGGAAACAGCTGGGAGTATTTGTGTGCTCATTTTCCATTCCTCTTCACTCTCTCTTTTTCTTCTTTTTTTAAAAATTATGATGAACATCTGCTGCTTTAAGCTTATTCACGTAGCCAGGATTTATACGGATTGGGCTGTCCCACTGTTAATATTTTTCTTACTTGAAAGTGTGACCATTCTGGTGAATCATGTTCATTGTTCCATCTTGGGAGACAATGGAGCACAAGATATTTTGAAAATTGGGGAATGAAATACTGGCAACAGAGACCCTTGAAATTCAGATGAGGTTCAAAAATAAAAACAGAGTTGGCAATTTTATTTTATATGCATATACATACATTTCTGTGTGCATGTACATGTGTGTGTACACATACATAACTTCTTAAAAGTTATAGAGACTAGCACCATACATGTAGTCACAGGGCTGTTAATTTGTAACAAACCTTAATGACCTGACATGGTCAGCAGCTCTGAATAAAACCTCCAAATCACCCTGGCTTACTTTCTGACCTTGCTCTTCAAGTAAAACAAAGAAAAGCATGTTTAGAATAGAAGGCTAGTGTTTTCAAAGGAGCTGTGGATGAGCAGTACCTATGAAACTTAGAGACTGGAATAACTTATGCTTTTCTAATGATAGATTTGAATTAGTTTGGTTTAGGTATTTGAAGTGGAATATTTGTCTTAGTCTTCCTTTATCTCTCCAAGATACATGCTATCACATTTTACAATTAAAAAGAAAGACTCTTGGGCCAAGTTGTTAAATTTCAGCATCAATTTTTATTCTGAAATTATAAACCCCCAAAAATAGAAAGGGGAAAGAGTATAACTATCTGACACTACCTTATCTATATAGCTGAGAGCAGCATCAGTACAATAAAAGAAGATAGCAGTGTCTCCCATTGATTGTTGTTTGATGAATGTAAAGCAATTTACTGGAATGCAATTAGCATTTGCAATCACATTACTGTGGGGAATTTTTTTATGCTGGCTCTGAATTGAAAAATCTATACATTTTCTGGCCATGAGTCACTTCTTAGGAAGTTTTCTTTCTTCTTTCTTTTTTTTCTTTAGGTTTCTAGTTTGGTTGGGGGTTTTTTGGGGTTTTTTTCTTTTTTGGTTTTTTTTTTTTTTTTTTCCAAGTTTCAGAGTTATAATTTGTGGATGCTGAAAGGAAGTAAACCTAGAATTTTTATGTTTAAATATGCCGAAGGACAAATTGTACATTATATCTACTGCAGTAGATGACTTGGATTAAAATTTGTAAGGCTGTGCATTGCTGGGGAGTTAGTTTCTCAGGGTTTTTATAGGAAGAAATACATCTCTTGGAAAACAAATAGCTTCTAAATAGAAATATCATAGCAACCTTGAAATAACTTTAAAAATGTATGAATTAAGAAGCTTGAAAAACGATGTGCTGAAATAATAACACCTGTGTATGACGGCAGAGTAACAATTACCTTTTACAATTACCTTTTAACAGTCAGATTGCCAACAAGAAATGTCCATGCATGCAAGTGCTCAGTTAGACACACTGTTCTGTCTGCTCTTTAAATAGTCTAAATTTAGTTATTTTTGTATCACAGAAAGTACATAGTCATTTTAGAAGAAAACCCACACAAATGTGTTGATTTACAGTTTGGATTTTCTGTGGACATGTAAGTGAATTATTGACAGTGCTACAGGAGAAATCAATCCCAGGTGATATGGAGAGGATATCAATGAAAAATGTGTACGTGCTGAAAGGGGTAGGCAACATTCTCCTGATGGCACATGCATACAATAGCAAATATTGTCTCTGCAATGTTTTTTTAATGATTTCTGTGTGTTATGGACCATGTGCTGCTATCCTAACTCAAAGACAACCACAGGGAATTATTTCTATAGAGATCTAGCTGTGAATGCCTATTGCTTTAAAAACACACTTATTTTTAACACTATCAGTTAAAGTTGTCTTCCTGTAATGGTATATAGTGTACCTTAACCACTTTAGGGGAAGCTTCTCTCTTATGTGTTTGACCTTAGAGGTCCTACAAGGTCCCAGTGTCTATTGCATCTTGTATACCCTAATCTCTGTGAGGTCTAGAAAGAATTGCTACTGAATTCCTGGAGACTATATTATTTTTACCACTGGGACATTATCTTCTGAGCTTTCAAAGGATTTTTATTTATTTTTAAATGAAAACCTTGAAAGAAAGCAGAAACTTCTTTGTTCCTATTCCCGTTATGTCTTTATACATATAATAAAGTGCTAGACCCTGTCAGTTCTTTTTTTCCACTGAAAACTTCCTTCCGTTTTAATGGGTACAATGGCATTTTTAACTGAGGTTAGCATTAATATTTTAGTGGAGTTGAAATTGTGTGTGTGCCCTGTCGCTGTCTTGCTTAGGAAAAAGAGTTTTTATCCCCATTTATCCGCATTCACTGCTGTGATCAGGCTGTGCTCTGGCATGTCTGCCATCTTAGGGAGAGGCTGGAGGTTTTATAACACATCTTGTGCTGGTAGTAAGCAAAGCACTGCATTTCCACCCTTCACTGGTGTGGCAATGCAGTGTCCATTTCTTTCCTTGCTACACTTTTATTTAGCATCAATAATCAGTTAATCACTTCATATTTTCACAGTTTGTCCTTAAGGAAAAAGACTAGATACTTCTGCCACATTGACACAGCCTCAGATTTTCTTTTATTTTTATGAAGATCTAAATCAACCAATATGAAGTGTAAGATGCAAGGAACGAGGTAAAATTCTGACAGTGTGAACAGAAGCCTTAATCATTTTCTAAAAATAATAAAAAAATAGATTTTCTGTTTCTCTGGCTGAAATACCACAGACTTTGTCTTGCTGAGTTTCAAGGCTGGATATGTTATTAAGATAATTATTACAGTTTTCTCAAGGAGGCAGATTTGTATTCTTCATATATTAACTTCTAAAGTTAACCTCTTTATGCCTCTCTTCTGTAGTGCAGTCTTCTTCAGATTGCATTGCAGTGCTCTTGGTTGCCTATCCAAAGAGTGCTAAGGCTAGAAGCCGATAGTGGCTTTGTCCAATATGGGGCAAAGTGTTGTTCTTAAGTGTTGTTTTGTGTTTGCAAGGCTGGTATGGCACTTTCGAATGTATTCATCTAAATTCTGTCAATATTAATCTGCCATTCTTCTGGAACACAAGCATTTCCTGGGCCTTGGTGGAGTTCAGTGTTTGATCGAGAAACTGCTGGGACTCCACTGTATGTCATACTTGTAATTTAGTGCTGGGTGATATCTATCCATTTTCCAGACTGGGGAAGATGCTGTGCCACTGCTTTTTCTGTTCTATAAGCTGTGACATATTGTGTCAAGAGTGGTCCAGGCACCTGTCGAAGTTACTCTGCTCCTGTGGGATCAATGCCTCCTGGATCCTAATAACTTTGACTTAACAGGAACCAGGAACCAGTGCACTGCAGGAGATAGGAGCCACTGTTTGTTGTGATATTGATTATTTGATTGCTGTTGTCTCTGTGAAGGCAACAGTTCCTGTTCCATGAATGGATGGGACTGCGACTTCTCACAGAGCCTCGTCACTGGGCAAAGGCTGGTCTCTTGCATTGTATGCAAGCTTGCTGATGTTTTGGGAGCCTCTGGCTGTCTTGAAGGAAGTCAGTGATTGGTGGAAGTCTATTGTTTCACATGGAAGCAAGAGTATAAAGATCTTATGGGAGGGAATATGACAGATAATTACTCCTGTGCATGCAGGAAGCAGGAAATCCTTCATGGTAGAATTTAGATGACTCTAGAAGCTCATAAAATGTCTTCCCACTTCCATGTGAGGCAGGCATTCTAGCCTACGAGGCTTAGTGTCTCTTTCTTCCCACCCACCCCATGCTCTTGAATCATGGTGTACAAGGATCCTTTTGATTTTTTTAGTTTTTAATCTTTTTAAAGACTTTTACTTGAGGTTAAAGGGTGACAGCTTGTGGTGCCCTTGTAAGAAAGTTAGTCTGGACTGAGACAAGGCTAGCTCTGTGCAGTGTTTTGACTTCATTTTGACTTTGGTTTTAAAATCACTGGAAATTACTCAGGGGAAAGAATGGATTTTGAAGATCTTACCCCTCTCTACCAACTACTGTATCCTGTTCAAGCCAAGGAATGCTGTGGTACAAGTACTCACCAGACCAGAGGTATTTCATGTGGAAGCTGGAGGATTTTCATTCAGGCCAAGTGATATGTGCTCAAAACAGGCCAGTGAGTTTGGGTGTTTGAAGAAAAGACTGCAGCTAACAAAGTTGGATTTGATTAAATAGGCAAGAAAGACACTCAAAACATAGTTGGAAAATTATTAATTGCTTAACTTTCTGGGGTTAAAAGATCAAGTTTTGTGTGTTTTCACCAGTGCAAATGGTAGTAGACAGGAGGAACAGTCATAATAGGTTACAGTTCCTTAGAAGTGGCAAACTGAAAACATTTAAACGTGCTTTTAAAGCAGATTCTGAAACAAAGGTGGTAGCCCAGCCCCTCTAAAAGTATGTTATTATCTCAGTGGAAACTGGGATTAATTAATAAAAATAAATAAAGAAACTGCTGCACAGATTGGCGTTACCCATCAGGAGGACAGAACAAACATTAGCAGTTCAAATGTGCAATCTGAAAAAGGGACACTGAGGAAGAGATCATGGAAGCTTCAGTCACAGCATTTTGTTCATAATTGAGTCCTGGGAGTAACTTGGAAGGGAAACCTGAGCTCCATCTGGGAAAAGTGATGCATATCTTGAGGTCTCATTTGTCTTTTTTCCTGATAATGAATTTTACAGCTATCAGGATCAGAACAAGAGGCAAAAGAACCACCTCAGAATTTATTAATTAAAAGTCCTGAATGGGACCAGTACATGCAGTTCATTTCAGAAGTACATTCATACCTTTTGTGTGCTTCCTCTCTTTCTGTCAACTATATTTTCTTTAGTGCTATTGGAATTACAAAAATATAGTATTAATTCATAGATGAAACATAATTTTAGAAACTTGGTGCTAACACAGTTGAAAGATACAAAGCAGAATAATAACAGAAGATGGAGAACAAAGTAGAGGCAGGAAAGTGGTGTCTTTTAAAACCACTATGTGCTAAAGTCACATCAGACGCTGAAGCAGCAGGAGTTTTTCTCAAGGGGAAAAGTGTCTCAAAGTGCAATTTCTTTTATGAATGAGGTGAATGAACTAATGGCCACAGTTGAAGAATTAGGCCATAAATGCAGAAATTAACATATCCAGTTAGTTGTCCAAACATATGTGAGGGGAAATCTGGAAACAAGAAACTACTTTTAAGGAGATGCTGTTGAAATACTTTCAGAGTTGGAGAACAATGTAATCTATTTCTACAAGAGTGTAAGATCACACACTTGAATTGTGTTTGGGTTTTGATTTTGTTTGTGGGGGGTTTTTTTCTGTAATATTAAAATTGTGGGAGTTCTGGGGTTGTTTTGTGGGTTTTAATTTTTTGGTTTTGTTTTTGTTTTGTTTTCTGATTGGGTTTTGGTTGTTGTTGTTATTTTGGGGTTTTTTGTTGTTGGCAATATTTAAAAAAAATCTTTCTCTGTTCCCAGGAAAATGAGTACATGGGCTTTTAAAGAAAGTGTTTAACGTGCGGAAACTTTTCTGCATGCAAAAGGTTCTATGAAGCTGTTTAGTGATTTGAAATGTTAAAACATCTCTCATGGGAATGAGTGAATGAATGAGCAGTTGATTTGATCAGGCAGGTAGGAGACAAAAATTGTACAGATGTGGTTAATTGTTCTAAATGCACCCAGATCCTCAAGCATCTACTATCTTGTTATTGCCTCTTCTTGTGAATTTTCACTTTATTTTGTAAGAATTTCTACATATTCTACTGAATGTTCCTTCTTTTGTAAGAGTAGTATGACAAGCGTTCGGTCTGTCAGTATACGGGAAACAGATGTTAAGAACTCCAATTTTATTCTCTTCCTTTTGGAAAAAGAGTAGGAAGTGATCAGATTTTTCAGCAAGCTGCTTTGTATTAAACATGAAATTCAGGAGTTCCCAGGGGTGCTGTTAGATGTACTGTGATAATGGCTGCTGTACTGTTGGAAATAGCAGCTGGGGAAGCTGCAGTGTGTGCGCGATAATGTGGATGTTCCTGTTTGTGTGAACTGCTGCACATTCATTCCTATGCACGAGCATTTTTCAAGTCTCTGTTTGTCCTTTGATCATATCACTTTCATGAGTAGTTTATGAACCACACAAAAACATTTCTAGGAGCTGCAAGGGCTTAGTTTAGAAAACACAAAAGAAAAAGGAACGTCATCACCTGTGCCACTCTCCCCCACCAAAAAAAAATCAAAACCAAATGCAAACCAAAACAAAAACCCTATGAAACAAGTAAACGTTTAGCTAATGAAGTAAACAAAGATGTTTGCATGAATAAGTCATTGCTGTGTCTATTTGTTAAACTGATTGACAGGGGAAATGAAAGTGATATACTATTCCTCCTACTTCTGATGTCTTACAGTACTCTGCCTTGCATTAGATCATGATAGATTGTAATATTGTCTTTGCAAACTCTGTAACTTTGTCAAGTTGCTCAGGGTGTTGTCTGGACGTCAACAAATTAGGATACAGAAAGTATCCTGGATGCATAGCCCCACCTGCCTGTTTATTCAGTTTTAAAAGAAATCTTGATGACTAGGCAAATGGCTCATGCTAGCCTACATTCACAGCATGTTTTTTAAATGCAGAATTACTTTATTCTAATGGTTCTGGTATAAGAGGGGCCAAGCCTGTTTTTTGTTTTACTGTAGAACATGCTGTTTCTTGTTCTGTGAACTTTTGTATACGTTTTCTTTGTCATTCATGATTGCACCGTTGAATCAAGAACAATGTCCCACCAGGGATACTTTTGCTCAACAATTTTTTTTTTTTTCATTTTCTAGACTGTAGCAAAAATAGCAGGTGTTTAAGATCCATGAAAACACTTTTTCTAAGCAGCGTGTGGATAATTTCTGACATGGACAGAGATTAAACATGCATCTTCAGATGCACCCTTGAAGATGAGAGATAATTGAGGTGTAAAGCATAGTTCCACTGGCCTAGAAAAAGGACAGTTTTCCTACCCAATTTCTACTGCATGTGTATTTTTTTTTTTTTTTTTTTTTTTTTTTTTGCAGTTCTGTAAATCCTTTCAATGAAGGAAAAACGGGATCTTTTAATAAGTGGCTACTTACCCGCAGTGTGTGAAGTTTATCAGAGGCTTTTATGACAATTAAACATAAACTTTCATTCTTGTTAAGTATAAAATGAAAGGGCATCAATCCATTTAAATCTGCCAGATGATTGTCTAAGTGTTCTGAACGTTTAAAAAGACAAAGCTGTTTCTACACAACTTTATCATGTCTCATTTCAAGACAACTTTGCCTAGGTATAAGGAATTTTGCAAAAAATTCCTGAGTTGGCCACAGGCTGGGAATGGAAGCACCTGGCTTAGTTTCACAGAGAACAAGCTGAGAGATACGAAAAGTCTCCCAAGTCTTCAAAACTGCTCCATAAAAGAGAAATAAACTTGTAGCTTGATCATAAGTCATTCAACATACTAGATTGCTTTCTGCTGATTGAGACCTATTGAGACCTATTGCAAACAAAGCCTTGCTGATCCTGACTGCTTCCTGTTCATTTTCCAGTTGATCCAGGCTCTCTTGCTTTCTGTCCAATCTCAGGGCCAGCTCACTGCTGCAGGAAACCTTTTACTCCTCAGAGCAGTGTCCTAGCTGACAACGCAGCAGGTTGCTTGTCTCCTTTTCCCTTCTTATCGCCTTTTCCCTTCTTATCCCTTCTATCAACTCTCCAGAAGTTTTTCCCAGTCAGATATGCTCAGTTTTCTTCAGTGTCGTGGTTTAGCTTGGCCCAGGTTTTTCTAGTGGGGGGTGAGGGGGGGGGTGCCACAAAGATGGCTCCTCGGTGAAGCTTCTCGAAGCCTTCACCATGTCCAGCTCTGAGGTGATGGACATGCTGCTGGCCAAGCCTGGGCCAATTAGAGATGTTGGTTACGCCTCTGTGAAAAACATATTTAAGAAGAAATCCAAACAATGGGTGCACGCACTTTTCCTTAGCCAGAGGAGGAGGAGTAGGTGAGAGTATGTGAGGGAAAACAACATGGAGAGACCAAGGTCAGTGGAGAAGGAGAGGGAGGGGGAGCTCCAGGCGCCGGAGCTCTGCAGCCTCTGCAGGCCGTGGTGAGGCCCGTGGTGAAGCAGGGGGTGCCCCTGCAGCCCATGGGGGCCCATGGGAAGTGCTGAGATCCACTCGCCCATGCCAGAGCGAGTGGATACCCTGGAGCAGGCCGTGGTCCAGAGGGAGTCCTAGTGGAGAAACAGGCCTTGACTTGCACCCTGAGACTGAACTGAGTGTCCCACATGGAGTGGGTGGGTGCCTGAGAGAGAGAGACTGAGAGAGAGAGAGAGAGAGAGAGAGAGAGAGAGAGAGAGAGAGAGAGAGAGAGAGAGAGAGAGAGAGAGAGAGAGAGAGAGAGAGAGAGAGAGAGAGAGAGAGAGAGAGAGAGAGAGAGAGAGAGAGAGAGAGAGAGAGAGAGAGAGAGAGAGAGAGAGAGAGAGAGAGAGAGAGAGAGAGAGAGAGAGAGAGAGAGAGAGAGAGAGAGAGAGAGAGAGAGAGAGAGAGAGAGAGAGAGAGAGAGAGAGAGAGAGAGAGAGAGAGAGAGAGAGAGAGAGAGAGAGAGAGAGAGAGAGAGAGAGAGAGAGAGAGAGAGAGAGAGAGAGAGAGAGAGAGAGAGAGAGAGAGAGAGAGAGAGAGAGAGAGAGAGAGAGAGAGAGAGAGAGAGAGAGAGAGAGAGAGAGAGAGAGAGAGAGAGAGAGAGAGAGAGAGAGAGAGAGAGAGAGAGAGAGAGAGAGAGAGAGAGAGAGAGAGAGAGAGAGAGAGAGAGAGAGAGAGAGAGAGAGAGAGAGAGAGAGAGAGAGAGAGAGAGAGAGAGAGAGAGAGAGAGAGAGAGAGAGAGAGAAGCCCAGCAGAAGTCCGGTAAAGAGAAGAAGCCTTGCTCCCGAGATGGAAACGGCCTGGCTCAGAGGTCTATACCCCGTGGAAGATGGACCCCACGCCGTAGCAGTTTTGGGGAGACTGCTTGCCTGTGTGGGGACCAGCGTCACTGTAGCAGTGTCGGGTGGGCTGCCGACGGTGAGACCCATGGCTACGCAGAGGAAAAGAGCCTCTCCCCGGGCAGGGGAAGAAGATCTGGGTGATGAACTGACCTAACCCTCCCCCCATACCTTGTTCCCTTGTGCAGCTGCTGGGAAGGAGGGAGGGGGGTGAGTGGAGAAACGGTGGCCTTGAAGGGTTTATTTTACTTCTCATTTACTCTTCTGACTCTCTTAGTAATAAATTAGATCACTTTGCAACCTAAGTTAGTCCTTTTTTGCCTATTTGAGTGCGTCTTCTCCTGGGTTTCCTTATCTCAACTCATGAACCCTGGGTGTGGGTGCATTAATTTGGGGGTACCTGGCATTTGTCCAGGCTCAAACCACGACATTCAGAAAAGAAGTGTTTTCTCTCCCACCAGGAATGTTGGCCTAGCAAAGAGAGACGGGAACAAGGTAAAAAAATGGCTGCACTGCCTTGTTGCATTGTTTTAAACAATATATAGCAAATCAAGCAGCTGTAAATTGTGAACATGGAAATGAAATAAATTTATATTGCACCAAATTTTAGCTAGATGCAGTGAGCATGTTATTGTTTCTTACCTGGCCATCTTTATCACACATTTACTGTTCTTGGTGGCGATGTTCCAAAACCATTGATGCCTTCCTTGGCCTACTGTGTTCTGAGAACAGCCTGTTTTACAGTGGTAGCATGATTTTGTTCCCTTTTTCTGTCATGCGTATCTTCTTCAAATAGAGATCATCACAATCATTACAACGTACTATGTGATGGAGTGTTTCTGGAAATGGTCAGAAGTTTTAGCTTTGTTTCCCATTTAATGACCATTTTATATGCCACCTAATTTGTGATTTTACCTTTCTCATCTTCAGTTGAATTTGTTTACCTTTCTCATCTTCAGTTGAATTTGTTTACCTTTGTATGCTTTACAAACATGTCATTATCTTATTATAATCATTATTTGAATTGTTAATCTAGAACTGATTTGTTCTTCAAAGCATCTGAAGTTTTCATACTGGTTTCTTCTAGAAATAATTCATAATCAATAGAATCACAGAATGGTTTGGGTTAAATGGGACCTTAGAGATCATCTAATTCCAATCTTCCACTGGACCAGTTTGCTCTAGACAACTGGCCTTGGATACTTCCAGGGAGGAGACATCCACAACTGGAAAAGAAAGTTGATGTATTTCTTAAAAGAGAAGATAAACATGGTGCTTCTCTTGTTAATCTGCACAAGCTGCAGATGAGGTTTGGTATCACTCCATAATCCATCCTCTCAGTTGTGCTGATTTGGCATTTTCTAGCACCGCATTGGGATTGCACCAGCACTGGCTGGATGGTAGAATCTACGAGGAGCAGGCAAACCAAGTCTCTGTGCTCATAACTCCAGGTCTAGCATATATATTCTGTGCTGCACATCTTAGTCTCACTTGTGTTTTCTTGGTATGGCAACTGTCTGATTAGTGTAATTAGTGAGTTGAATTTGAAATTATAAACATTGTATCACTGAAGGACTTTTCGTTTTCAGGTAACAGGGCTACCTTTGAGGTGTCTGGCAGTTTAAATGGCAGTAACAGCCCCTGACAGCCTGCCTTGCTCAGTTTTTCCCCTGGAGCAACAACTATGCTGCTGCTGTCATCCTCAATGAGGGGGCAGGTTTTCTGTGCTGATTGAAGACCTTTTTTTGCAAGGAAAATGCACTAAAAATCTGAAAGCTGTTTGTCTCTCTTCTGCACCTGGTGTTTTAGACTTCCACTGAGTAAATTGCAAGCTTTTTTTGCTATGTCATTTTTCTTTCTTCCAAAGGCTTAGTCTTTTGAATTTAAATAATAAAAATCATAGAACCAATTTGCCAGTGTCAGAAAAAGAAGTTGTAAACTCTACAGAATATCTGTATTCACTATAAGTCAGCTGTAATTGCATAAAATGAGCATTACTACTGGTAGTTATACTAGTAAAACAGTCATTTTTCTATAGTTAAATTACTATTTTGAATATTTGAGAGTTGTGTTGTCCTTCAAATTAATTCTTTGGAAGATATTAATGCTTTAATATTGATCTATATTTAAAGAGTAGAACCTATAATAATTACTATAGATTCATAGCCAGCTCCTCCACAGTTTCAGAGATTAGGTTAGAAGAAGGCATCACTGTACTTTGACAAGTTTCAATGAAAAATCCATGCTCCTCCTGTTTCAACAAGGAACAAAAATAATCTAAGGACCTCCAAACCTATACTTAATCTTTACATTATCCTTGAAGATTACAGTAAAAGGCTAATTTTAGCTGCCCTATACAGTTTTCCTCAGATGTCCTACATCCTTCATAAATAATACAGAAACACTCCCTGACTTCTGTGTAGAGTTGCTCCCTGCCTGTGTTAGTTGACCTTTGGTTTTGCTTTTTCACAAAACTAGGATCCTAGTGAAGTAAGAGATGCAGTGAAACCTGTGAGCAGCTGGAAATTCAGAGTGACTTCATTTGTACTTCTCAGCACCTGCTTTTACAACTAGACTAGTACTTTTGTCACTTATTTAAATTATGGTTCACAGTTTATTTGGGGAATGTTTTAGTGACGAGAAAGGTTTTCTACCTGGTCTGGAGATGGTACTGCACTAATATGATTTCATGGAGCCTCCAATTGGATAAAGAAAATGCAATCATGTAATTATAACAACAGAATTTCAGCTGTGATGAAGTTTTGAGAAAAGGGGAAAAAAAAACCTCTCTCACCCAAAGCATTCAAGTGGCTGAAAATGTTGGTGTACACAACTGCCAGAGTATGAAAAGCATGATATACTAGAGTCATCAAAGAAAGGACATCTGAACAGATGAGGAGAAAGAGTAAATGTCACTGAAATAGAACAGATAATGGCTTTTTGCTGCCACATAAATGCTGAGGCCACAAGGTGAATCAGAAGAAATTTCAAAACAGGCAGCATTGATCCTGTGATAACAGTCCCATTACCATGATTTCATTTCTATGACACTGCTTGATTGATACAGATGCAATCATTTAATTTCCCATTTGCTGGTGCCACAGAAGGGTATTTCCTTAAAGTGTGCACAGTACCCCTTTCCTTGCACAGTCAAAGCTCCCACTCCTATCTCAGTACCAAGGATAACACAGCAGGACACAGCCTGATGAAAGTATTCATCTGTATTTTGCTTTGAGGCAACCATGTTGAATCGTTGGTTGTGTTTTTATTGCATTTTTTTTGCGGCCAATCTAGATGATTCCTGAAGTTTCATAATCCTTAAGTTGCACTGGTAGTAAATTATGGATGTGCATCTACCAGTATGATAAGTCATAAATACTGAAACTGCTAACACACATAAAGCAGTCATTTTGTCAAAGCCAAACCCAAAAAGGAATGAAGAAACAGTTTTCAAATGCAGGAAGCTAGTTAAAACCAGAGAATTCACATCAAGCTATTATACTTCATAAAAAAATTGTGTTTGGTGGATATTTTCTTTTTATATTTTATCTTAAGAAGTCCAAAAGTATTTTCTTTCTAAGAAATATTATTGTTCATCAGGAAAGCAATAATTAAACATCTGACAAACATTTTAAGGATATGTGGATTGTGTATGTGTTAATGTTTTTTTTATGGAGTGAGTAATGACTGTATAGCTGTGATTGCTTAACGATGCAAGTAGGGAAATGCCTGTAAGGAATCTATATTTTATTAGAGCAGCTGATACAGTTGGAGGAGGGAGTCAGACAAGATTTCTGGCACACAAACCCTTTTTCCAGCATATGTTTCTTCTGCCATTCAGAAATGTTGTTCAGAGGCTGAAAAACATGCCATACATCTTTGCCAAAGTGTTTCTAGTTTTTCTTTAAATTTTATTTCTCTAGATTTTAAAGATATTTAAACTTCTGAAGACATTCAAAGTATAAAAGACCTTTTCGGTCTTAAAAAAAATTATTTCCTATTTTTCCATATCAAAATTACTAGTAACTATTAGAGAAAAAAAATACTGCACTTGTGCAATTGTTCTAGAGCTCCTGTTCATGTAGTAGTATTTCTTGAATATGTTCCTCCAGGTAGTCTTGCTGGTACTGCACTGGAACAGGACTAGGAGAAAGAGCTCATCTTTTTTGCCTTAGTATAACTCAGACATAATTCTGGCCTCTCTGGATAGCATCTTAGGCAATGAAATCACTGCCCAAGTGACTCCCAAGTGGCCTGATAGGTAAAAACTCAGAATAAATAACAGAAGAAAATGAACCACTAACTTTTATAGGTGATGTTAAGTGTACCTAGTTGACCATACTTCCATTATTATAAATAAACAAAGGTATTGCACAATTAGACCTCTGTATTTTTTCCCTGTGCAGTGGGGAAATGCTTAACTTTTGCATCAAAGGTATTGTCTGGATTAATTAGTTAGTGATTATTCAGTGCTATAAAGAGTATTATTGATAGCAACCAACCATGAGATTGAAGTTATTTAGCATTTCTGTTCAGTATAACATTTACAGAGAGAACTTATTGTGAACAAATATGTTCTCTTTGGGTTAGTTCTCATTCATTCTGGTCAAATTGGCCAAAGAATGGAATATTTAGGTGTTTGACGTGTCAGAAATTTTGTTGACGCTTTCACACAGGAAAGTTGAAGCTAAATCAGCATTTTGATGTCCATCTGCTCTGGACATTTAGCATCTCAGGGACTATCTACATCTCAATATATTACTGGAATGCAAATAATAGAGAAGGCATTTTTGCTGTTCAGGAAATGCTTAGACCATGGTTTTAATTTCATGTGAGACCTCTCTTGCTCTTGTCTTTTTGCACATCCTTTCTTACATCTAAACTCTGCTTTTTTTTAATACAAATCTGACCTCAAAAATAAATATGATATCTTGAAGATAATCTGCATTATTTTGTCACCGACTAAGCCATCTCTGTTTGCTTTATACATATGTGCATAAACCACTGACCAAACACTAAATTACGACTTCATTGGATATAGACCTTTGTGCCACCATCTTCCCCCTCTGCTGTTTTCTCTTTTTTATTTTTTTCCTTTTCTCCATTACATTTTTGTAGCTTATTAGAAAGAACATTTCCTTTTATTCTACCTTCCACAAATTTATTTCTTCCTTAAATAAGACTCCTTCCGTCACTATAGATCCTCTAGTAATTAGGGGGTATATACAGATGTCCAACCCAAAGCAACAAGAGCAGTTTTTTTCCACAAGTTGTTCTGACTGCCCTCAATTCTTCCAATTTTTGTCTTTTCTCTGCATCTGTGTCAAGAGCTCTGACCCCTTTCAAGACTGTGTATGGTCAGAGAAATGGTACTTCCACTTCATTATCACCTTCCACAGTCTCATTAGTGACAGTGTGAGTGAACTGAGGACAAATCTGGCAGCCTTGCAGCTGTGCCCATTGCTTTTGGTCGCTTGCATGGAAGTGCATTTGAGGTTTGGCCCTATCTGAGATGCCTGCTGAAATTATCAGTTATGAAGTTTGTTTTTCTTCCTGTTCAGTAACATGTTTACTTAAAAGCTGGTTAATATTTGCCATATAATTACTACATATTAAAGGAAGACATCAACAAGAGAATGAAATTAAAACAAAGCATCTCTTTTTACCTGCTATCATAATCAAAAAACCTTTTTCCTTTTAGTTGAGCTAAAGATTATTGTGGCCTTCTACACTAAACATGCTGCCTACAAAAAACCCGTTCCACATTCACTTTTCATTGAAATGGAATTCTTGGTGTTTTGGTGTTGAATTTGGTAACAACCTCAAAACTAATTCTCTGTAGATTGTGGGAGGGAAAAATCTGAAATACTTTAGCTGAATCTACCCCAACAAATCAATTAAAAAGACATGTAGCATCAATTTTTCTCCAATTTGCATCTTTTAAAAGATATAGTCAAACATAAATTTAAATTTGTGTTCTCAGTTTTTCTTCTGGTGGAATCCTGAATTTATCTTTCATCTGACTGAAATTTTTAACAGGTTCTGAAGCATGTTTCTCAAGACCACCATGTCCTAAAATTCTCTTTTCATCACTGTTACTATGACATTTCGGGGGCTGACGTTAAGTCCTTTTGCAGAAGTAACTAGAGCACATTTTACAAAAGGCCCTTTATACAGTTAAGAACAGTGTATAGTGTTGAATTGTGTATACCTTTTCAAAAACATTGTTCCTGTTTTCTAGAAGTAAGAAGTAATATTACTTATTTGCAGCATAGGAAATAGGATCTTAGGAAAATCACTGAATTCCCAGATACGGTTCAAGAAAATTCCTATTACCATTTTCGTGGAAACATAAAAGTCATGTATCTGTTGCATTGAGGTTTGCATAGAATGTGTGTTTATTTTCACTAATATTAATGACAGTTATACAGAGCAAACACCTACATTACTTGGAGATAAGCCTCTAAATATAATGCAGGACCTGCAGGCTTAGAGTTAATGAAGTATGTACATCTGTATGTTGCACCACATAAACTGAATGTGATAAAGAACTTGCTGAGGTTTCATCTAATCAACGGAAGAATTTTTGGAAGAAATGGAGCTTTGAACTAATATCAGAGTGTGTTCTGCATGCTTTACTAAAGATGGTTAAAAAAAAAAAAAACATTAAAAGAAAGTTAAAACATTTCTAAGGTATAATACACCAAAAGTATTTCTGGTTTTAATAACTTTCAGTATATTTTCTGCCTGATTTTTTAAGACTGATGTTGTGTTTTAGCAGATGACAAGCAAAACAGATATTTTGCAGAGCGTGGTTGCTTATAACAGCAAAGAATGAAAAATATGTTGCCAGGACTACAATTATTTGAGATCACACTCCTATATGAGATTTAAATTTTCCCCTGACCCTGGCCTCATATGCTGCACAAATACATAATAAATAGAAAGAAGGAAAAAATCACCAAATTCATGGTATCTCACCGCAAAGCTGTTTCCACTTCTAGGCCATTGTTTTACAAAAAAAAAAAAATATAATGGGAAGATAGCCAATAATTTTCTCATAACTGGAATATTTCAGAGAACTGGTAATGCCTAGTTTGTTTTGTCTGTTTACGACAAAGTCTGAGGACAAAGAAGTGACAGTCAAACCAGTAGAAAAATCAGTCTTAAAAGAGCTGTAGTGACGAGGCTACACATGGATACTAAGGATGAAAATCATTGGAATAAAACCAGCACCTCCTCAAGCTCGCTGTGTTTTATTTACAGTAGTCTCTGAAAAGAATTTGTAATGTTGCTTTGTAGTTTTAGTAGTGTTAGTGAAAATCATTTAAAAAATTAACTCATTTAAGCAAAGGATTAAATTTTTCAACAGTGGAAGAACTTTTTCCCACTAATGATCATAGTGCTTTATTTAACAAGGATATATAAAATAATTTTTATGCTGACTGTGTCATACTAGGCCTTGATTAGGATTTGATACAAGATCCTGGTTCTGCAGATATTTTTCCTTTTATAATGTGGCCTGTTGCACTGGTTAAGATCTCAGGCTGACAGGTTGCTTTTTTTTTTTATGATACTTGATTTTTAAGTTAGTATTTATATAGGTTGTGCTAAATGGGTGTAGATGCAAATCCAAATAAGTAATGAGGCATGCATATATTCTTCTTTATAATCTATATTTAAGATCTCCTTTCCTTCATGAAGGCAGGTTGCTGTATTGCTATTTATAGCGGGGTTGAAAACCTATGAATATTCATGACATTTAATATGTCTTATATCTGATTATTGTGAAAGAAGTACAGTTCCCATAAATAAATCTTTAAATAAGCAGATGAACTGCAATAGAAGTGTAATGCGTATCACTGTTCTCCTATTAGCAGTGAAGCAGGCATTTCTAGTGAAAGATAAACCTCTGAATGAAACAGCTTTTGTTTTTACTCATCTCTTATTTTCTGAACAGGAAAGGACTACATCGTATAGAGATGTATATGACCTGTCTAATTAAGAGGTGAACATGGAAAAGTTGTCTAGAATCACATAAATAGAAAGAACACAGATATTTCCTGAAAAGCCCTAAACTTGTTTTTTCAAGAAATCTATATTCATCATGTTCTCTATTATGCTTCAAGCTGTATCATAGTGTATATCGTAAAGAGGAGTTACATGAATTTTGTATATCTCTATAGATCCTAAATGCAAATATTCAAGACCGAGTGGGACATGATGTCTGGAACCATAAATTGAAAGCCGACTAATATTTTGAAGTGTAGTCACAAATAAAAATAAAAGGAACTACATACATGGTTCTCCCATTCCAAAGTAGTATGGAAAGCCATTTAGGAACAATTTTAAATGTCAATTAAAAAAAAAAAAAAAAAAATCTAAAATTGAGAAGAAAGTGGATGTCGAAAAGCTGAATAAAGCAATTATGGTTTTGTGGGTGTTCTGACCACTTAGGGTTCTAGTAGTGCACTGCAAATTCCACTTAAATATAGTTCCTATAAATGCTTTCAGATCAAACAAACCTGAACTAATGGAAACTGCAAGTTATTTTCAAAATCCTGTTAGCTATAACCGTGCACACCACACTTAAAATACAAAAATTTCTCTCCTTTTTGGGACTTACTTAAAAGGACTATTTGGAAAAGCTCATGGTTTGATATTTTGCTTCCCATGAATTATGCAGAGTTATGTTCCTTTTTCCTATAATGGTTGCAGAAAGAAGCAGCTACAGCAACTTTAAGTGTTTGGGTTGGGGTTTTCTTTCTTCAGAGAAGAAAGCCAGGTTTTTTCTTTGTTTCTTGCCCATTACATTCTGTGAATGAGATTAGTACTAGGGATGCCCATGTTGGAATTCTCACAAATGGGTTACTGAGGAGGAAGAATTTTATTGTTATTTGTATTGAGTTTGTGCTGCAATACTCCTTAATAGTCTGCTGCACATTTCTGCTGAGGGTGAAAACTGCAGAGAGGAAACTGGAGGGTCTGGGGGTAGGTACCCACCAAAGAAGGGCTTGGCAGCTCCTGCAGTCACTGCACCCTCCCAAATCCCTCTGGAAAGCAGAGTGCTCCTTCCTCGACTTAGGAAGTTAGGGATACAGTGGGATCCTATTTTAAGAAAACAATATATTCTTTAGAGTAGATAAAGGACTTTTTTGTTAATTTGAGAGACAATTTTCAATACAAGTTTCAGGCAGGGTTTATGAGAAAAGTATTATGCAGTGGAAGAAGTGATCACTGAACTTCTGATGCCAGTAAAAGGATTAGTTTCTTTGTTCATCTCTCCCACTGTATTGCTGCTCTCTGCATTGTACCAACCCTTTCTTACTAATATGAAAAGCAACATTTTTTAGATTGTATGTCTGGCTTTGTTTTGCTAATGTTCAAGTCTAGGTCCTTGATTCCTTCAAGGAAATTCAGCAAACAGGACTATATGAAACAACAGTCACTGCCTTCTGTCTTCTCTGGGAATATTCCAGATAGGATTCACTCATCTGACCTTTAACAAGTACCTCAAGCTAGTCCTCTAGGCAGCAACTTATTGTCAAGAAAACCAGAGCTTCCACAGGACAATTCAACTCCATGTTTCAGACATCAGTTATTTGGATTGAATTGATTTCCCCATAGAGGTTCCTGCTGCTTCCTTTTGGCTACAGAGGGAGTCCAGAGATCAGGGTCAGAAAAGATGCCTCTCTAGGAGAGCTGAATTTAAGATCAATCTGTTATTTTTCTTCAGTATTCTCCATTTCCTGATGAATCTGACTTGTAGTGTAAAATACTGACATGTAGGGGTTAAGGACAGTTTATTTTTTTTAATGGAGGTTCTCTTAGGAATCAGTCTTCAATATTTGAGCTCTCAGTAAGGGAACTGTTTGAAAAACAGCATCCTTCCCTGCAGGCTGTGTCTTTCACACTTACCTGTATTTTTATTGTTAACAGCAGAAATCAAATTGTTCTTTTAGCTGTGGTCCCCAAGTACTGCTACTGCTGTAACATCATTCCCGTTAGTTTTTAACATTTAGTTGTTAATTACTTACCTCTCTTATTTGTGTGGCTCTCTTTTCTCACCGCAACTTGCCTTTTCTATTCCCTCTTTGCTTCCATTTGTTTTAAAACATGGCCACAGTATTTCTTCTTTTTTTTCTCTTTTTTTCTTTTTTTCTTTTTTTAATGCACTTGCATATAATTCCCAGTAACATTAAAGGGTCTTAAACATAAAGGTGGAAAAAAACTCAAAACAGTTGAAATATCTTTCTTCTCTTGCTTAGGATTTTTTTTTTTTTCTTTTTTATCACTTGATTCTGTGTTTTTTTAAGGTATTATTTTGTTTTTGCTTTTTAAAGATAAATGCAGCTGTCTAATAGACTGTGTTGCTTTCTCTTAGTACTTTAATTGGTATTATACCTCCTTGACCCAGAAGAACAAGGGCGCTTTTTCTAAAGCAAGCAAATTATATACTTCAGGTTGTGTAGCAACATGGTGCTCATGAGCAACTCCTTTAAAGCCGTTCTGCAGAAAGCACTTTGAAATTACAATATACTTGGCTAATAAAATCTACATTTTTTAGTATGTTATTCTTACGTTGCTGTTAAGAATGCAAATCTAATCCCATTTTTAAAGTCAATGTAGTACAATTTTCTATTCTTAAATTTAGATCTAAAATATTTTAAATAATTTCCAAAATACTGTAATAAAAGTAACTATTCTTAATTATTATTTCCATTATTTAAAATCTTTGGGTATGTTAAGAAAGTGAGAGATAAAACAAAATAATGTTAATAAAAAGACAATTAAATATAGGGACAAAGATAGCTGCATAGTACGGTTTATAGAAATTATCAAGCAAAAGCTCTAAACATGTGCAATTGGGAGTGGGAATTAAAGTAAACCTATGCTTCTTATTTACAGAACAAAAGCAATGTTGGTTAATCCCAAAATTCTGAGGTGGCTTTGCAGCAGCGTGAGAGTTCAAACCATCACTTAAATTCCATGGGGATCGGGGTAATAATTAAAGTCCCCTTCAATCCCTCCGAGGTCTCACCATTAATTCCTCTTTCATTCCAGCAAAGGCAAGATTCTCCTTCATGTTGCTCATAGCCAAAGATCAGCAGAGCTTATGGTCTCTGTAGCCAGGGACTGGATGTAGGAAAACAAGGGCTTTGGCAACTGGAATAAATTGCCTGCCAGCATGGGACTGTAATTGAAGCACAAAGCTGGACAAAGCTCACCTTCCCTCTGCCCAGCAGAGAGTCATTTGCAATGCCCCGTGTCAACTAGCACAGGCGCAGAGGAAGATGTCAGCTTCACCTTTTTTAATTAGGTGCTGAAGGCTAAAAATATTCTCCTTGTATGCGATGGAAAGACAAGCTAAGGTACACATGCTGACTCCCACATGCTGCAGAACTAGTAAGGTTGCGCTTGCTGAATGGAATCGAGTTAAAACCGGGGAAATGTAGCTTCAATGCAAGCTTCAGAAAGCAAAGCCGGAAAGAACTGTGCATTTTACTTGCATACAGAAAACTTCACCTCCCACACAATGAGCTCTAATAGCAGCAGCGTGTCCTGGTCCAAACCTACAGACACACACAGGGTCAGACAGTTCTCTTTAGTTCTCTCCAGCTGTAAGCCATTGAGAGAGCTGAATAATACCACAAAGGAAAGAGAGCTGTAGTTCTATTAGCAAAGACTTTCTGTCACCTTTTCAAACTATGTCTTCTTGTAGCAATTCGGAGACACCTGAAGCAGGGAAATGGTATATGTATTTTGGAAGGAATTAAACTTTCTAAAGATGTATAGCATTAGGCAGCTAGCAAAAAACCCCATATTTCAGATTTTTAAAAAAGACCAAAATAATTGTGCCATGGAAAGTCGCTTGGCAGAAACGCATTTAGTACTTTCTATTCCTGCTGATTTTTGTCGAGTTTAAAACCATCTCAGCTACTCTGTATTGAAAAGTATTACTGTGGTGTAAACTTGAGTGTTGCTTTATTTGCATTCTATTAAAAAAGGCCCTAAATCAAAAGCAGTGGGAAAAATACTGAACAGAGAAAATTAAAAAAAAAAAAAAACCTCTCCTTCCCCCACCCCTCTTCAGTTATTGATTCCTGTGGGAGACTTGAGGAAAGTTATGAAAAATTAAATGTGTTGATGGTGATCTTTTCCCTTTTCTGACACTAGCTGTCTGATTACATCACTGTAACTACTCTGTCAGAAGGATGCTGAAGTGTGTGATCTTTCAGGTCAGCTTTCCAGCAGATAAGCAATGACATTAGCTTCACATGGTCCTTTTCTTTAACATTATAAAACATTAATATTTTATTTATACACAAACATCAGTGTTTGACCAGAGGTAGCCCATTAGGATGCAAGGCAATAGTGCCATCTAATACATCCACATTATGTTAAATAATCCTGGGCACTAAAGCTAATAATAAATTCTGGTTTTGGTAATATCTCTTCCATGTAGGACAGTGTATAACCCATCTAAAAACCAGCACATGCTTTCACTTTGAGGAGGAAACCACTAAGCAATCAAGCCAATCCAACTGTAGTAATCTTCATGTGATGTCACATCCCGGATCAAAAGTTACAGTCCAGTGTCTACAGGTTGTGTTTCTCATGGGGATGGTTGGTATATTCAATCCCTGATGTATTTTCTACCTTTAACACTTAGTAAAGAAAAATCTCTTGAAAGAAATATGCTTTTCAAGCATAGAAGCAGAAGAGTTATTTAAAACTGGATTTACACTGATGCTGATCCTGACGTTGGTTTTGTTTAGAAAGGCTTTTTTTTTCAAAAGTGTGGTAGTGTCCAGAGTTGGATGGATTAGCACAGGAAGTTCCAAAGCTTAAAGCTGAATAGGAAATGCAAAGCAAATGTAATCAGATACCAAAGGTTTCAGAGTAGAGGAAAATCTCTCTCTCAGGGTTCAGCATTGGTTTATTCATGTGAATTGCTGTTTCTGTCTGTTTTCATTAACAGCTTTAGTGACTTCAAAAACAATCTCTATCTTGTCCATGTACTTAACAAAACAGATTGGGTTTTTTTCCTACATCACTGCAAGTTCAAACTGTGAGATACCTGAATCTACCTGTGGTGACAAGTTCTAAATATGTTCTAAATATGTTCTGTTCCAATGTTGATAATTCCACCTGCTCTGAATAAAAAACACATTTGAAAGCTCTGCATCTTTAGCTGATTTTGTAAAGTCACTGATGGTCACCCATATATATGATGGTAGGATTAAGCCCTTCAAAGTGCCTGCACAAGCTTTTCTGATTGTTTGTAGCTCTCAGCATCCTAGAGTTATAACCAGTTGCACAGTCAACATTTTTTGCTACATCACCTATATGTCCTTGTGTCATGGAGTCCTTCATCCATAATAATTAAGTCTTTTTCTTGCTGGTAATCTAAATACTTGTTCTCCTTCCCACTCAGACTTTCTTTGATGATATGATTTATTTTTACAACAAAAATAAGAATGTGAAATTTTAAAATAGATCCATAGTTATGAGGAAGAAAACAGCACTAAAAAAATAAAGAAAAACCCCCCATGATTTATTCAGAAGATTTCTTTATATATACAGATTAATAAAAGTACTTAGGGCTTAAAATGAGTCTTCAAGAACCAGAGAAAATTAATTTAAGTTATCTAAGAAGTAGAAGCAATATTAATAAAGGGGTTGCTGTCAGTAAAAGGGTAAATTGAGGATGCATAATACCACCTCATTTCTTCAACAGAGAGATAGAAATTAAAAAGGTGCTGGAAAGATTTAGAGATCTTTCAAGATGAAAAGTAGATCTTCCAGTAATTTGAGGCACATGAATTATAAAAAATTCATATACTTCATAAGATGATGAATGAAAGATTGTAGTTGAAGAAAAGGATGCATATAATAGGAAAATAGTATAGATTTGCACTCAATAGCCAAAACAAAGCAGGTAAAAGAAAAAGGAGCAGTAATCTGATGGAGAGAGTGTTCTATTTAGATTGAAAGTTTGGTATATAGGCTAGGTTATTACCCAAGACAGTTAAGAAAGCCCTGGCAGGTTTATCGAGGAGTGTTCAATTTTAATGTAACATATACCTTTTGGAGGCAGCGTGCAGCACCACCAATTTTTTTACATTTCTTTTTTTTTTTTTTAAATAGGCACTTGAAACTAGGTCTTACAGAGAATTGTTTAGAGTTGTATGGCCACTGAAAAAGTTTGCTGGCTGGGTCAGTTTCATAAAGCGAACAGTGTGACACAAAATCGTATCAACTAGAAATCAAGTCAGTAAACAGGGATTTGTGATGAGATGAGAAAGACAATCAGTCAAGGATACCTGGATGAACAAGAGTACAACTGCAAATGAAGAAGAGTTAATGAAATTGATCACCTGTCACTCAGAAAGAGTAGTGATAATTAAACCATTGTCACGAGATCTGATTTATCACAGCACCAAATCTCAGAGCAGTTATGTTTAGTGATCAAAATATTAGTTAAGAAAAGTAATGTTTACCTTTAGGAAATGATTGCCATAAGTGATGTAATGTCCCTCTTGCTGTTTGATGCAGCCCTGCAAGTCCTATGTGCTGTCATGCCAATGTCTGTACATTGTGTCTCTAATAGTGACTGGGGCAGCATGAAGAAAGGACAATATGTTGATCTGTCATGTTCTGATATTGTTCTAGGAGTATATATCTGTATTTTCTGTTTGCTGGAAATGAACATGGTGCTTGTTGTATGTCTTAGGTACAGCAGATGAATCTGTATCCAGCAGATGACTCAAAGCAGTTTTTCATACAGCCCTCCCAGATGACTGTCCCCATTGCACATGCTGGTACTGAAAGAAATTCATGCATATGGATTGAGTACACTGCTGGAAAACCTCTGAGAGGATGTGTTTTTCTCCTGAGGAAGGCATCATCTTGTGTCCTAGCATGTGGGAGGCACTCTGCCCTGGCATGTTACCTCAGCCTTGGTTCCACCTCAGGAGAAAGCATTTCAAGTGTGTTTCAAGATGCAGTTAAGCCCATACCACACGACTGAAATACAGATACAGTGCAATGCATTTCTAGCACTGAGCAAGTGAACAGGATGGTTCTAATGCACTATGGGTTATGTAGACTCACCTGTGCACCCCTCCTACACCATCACTTTCTTTTTTTGCAAGTCCTGCCAGCCAAATTAAGCTCTGCTTAAATTTTGGCTTTAGAAAGTATTGTGATTGCCTGTAGAATGCAAGTTTTATTATTTTTCTGACAGGGCAATTTCTAGTTTTACATGGTTTATCTGTAATATGCTGCATTCCACTTTTTCTATATTTTACCATAGAAATTCATTCAGGGAAGTGTCAACACAAGATGAAGGAGAGATTTATTCTTGGTACACTAAACCAGATTGTATCTACAGAGATATGTGGATAAAGGGTGGTTTCTCTTTGGCACGTACAATATTTAGATCAGGATAGCTATGAATGGTAACTTGAGCATATAAACATCTTATCCATGATCATTTCCATCTATGGCATGACACAGTTTTCAAAAAAAGCAGTACATAATACCAAAGATCTAAGTATGTAACTGTCCTCATTCATTTCTTGGATGAAATATTTTAAAGTATGTGTATTTATGGTGACTGTTCCACCTTTTCCAGGGCATAATTCACATTTTGAAGGAAGCATTGGACAGAGGCAGAATCTCATAGGAATATACATATTTAATCTGGGGAGCAAGTTCATTTCTATCAGGTTTATTTTCCCCCATGGTGTCTATCCACCATCAATGATTTGTTTAATGAATGCATTTTAGCTGTTACTTCAAATCTCTCAGGATTAGAGTTCTTAAATATTTTAATGTCATTAGCTACCACTGAAAGTCTCAGTGTAATTCTGAATAAGATAGTTGTACCAAGGTGTTCAGTGTTCTTTTCAGTCATGCA
Source organism: Dasyornis broadbenti (assembly GCA_013397935.1). Taxonomy (NCBI): domain Eukaryota; kingdom Metazoa; phylum Chordata; class Aves; order Passeriformes; family Dasyornithidae; genus Dasyornis; species Dasyornis broadbenti. The sequence continues at coordinate 3,153,144 of VZRN01002074.1, forward strand.
TATTTTTGCTGATTATGAATTTTAAAGGGAGCTCTACTTCTCCTACATATACAGTAGAAGTTTGGTGGCTTTCTCCTCAATTGAGTAACCTTCCTTAAGACAGAAGACAGTAAATGCTGTTTGCAGTTACCCCTTATGGATTATGCTTTATTCATGTGTCCTTTCCATCAGAGGTTTTGTTTTGTTTTGCTCTGTGGGTTGTTTAGAATTTATTCTTGATATGACATTTTATGTTTTTTAATGTGAATTTTTTTTTTCTATACATAGGCCTTTGCAACTGTTTTCTTGAGCAGTACAACATAACACTGCCCATGATATTCCTATGTTTAGCAGCACACAGCATCATGAGGTGATTTGTTTCAAAGAAGGATTCCAGTCAGTGTCTTTGAGGATGTTTAAGAGTATTCACACCAAGGAGATGTCTCTGACAGGAAGGGATGCTTGCACTGACATCTCTGGAGGTTAATACTGATGATCATCTTCCCAGAGCCTTTACTTTCTAATTTTACTAGGTTGGAAGATAGCGGTCTTTCTTCAAGTAAGTAGAATAAGAGTTTGAAAACAGCTATAGTTGCAAGAAGCAGGAATAATGTCTCTATTACTAAATGTTTAAACTATGGGGATAATATTCTCTGTCTTTACTTGAGAGGCTGAACCTGTCCAGGGAATGATTTTTTTTGAGCTTCACAGATGCCCTGGTGGCGATTATTGGGTTTTCTGTCCCCGCCCCCCACCTTTTTTTTTTTTTTTTCCCTCCTTAATTATTCAGTGAAAAATCTGTGGAGAAACAGGGTTTGCTTTTCTTGACCATCTGGTATTTACCAGATAAGTTTACATGGCAAGTTGTGCTCCTTTGACGTAAGACACTAGATATCCTGGTGAAAGCACTCTTAATGTTTTTTTCTGTATCATAGTAAGTTCTTCAGAGCTGTAAAGATTAGAAATCCCTCTTCTAACTTAAAAAAAATGTTTAGGTTGAGGGAGATGTTCTTTCTGACCCAGAATTGGGAAGCATTCATAAATAGATGTGCAAGTAAATGCTTCATTGTCTATATGATTCTATTTGTGACAAAGCACTTGAACTGTATATCAATAGTGAGTGATGTTTTAATACAGGAAGCTTCTTTTACTCTGCTCCACATACCTGTAATTTAGATGTACCTGATTTGTCTGGTATCAGATTCTGACCATAAATTTCCTCTAGAAGAGGTTTTCTTTAACAGGGCATTCTGGTTTTTTTCTGGAAGACAGAGGATCATATATCTCTCAAAAATTACAGAACCACAATGAATTGAGATAATTCATGGCAGGAGGTAGAACAGGGAGAAAAAAAATCAGTATGATTTTTAAAAAATGTTAGCTATGTACAATTCTGTAAAAACCATTTGACAATTACCTGTAAACATAGTACTTGATGATATCATTCTATCTATCTGTCTGTCTGTCTATCTATCTAAATTTATTATATATATAACAAAAGTAGGAGTAACTTCCACTTTGACTTTTGTGAGAATGATTGATCAGAACGGAATGTAATATTCATGATTTAGTCCAGCCAATGCCTTATAGACTACCTTTAATATTTCCTCTACCAGAGCTAGAGTAGGGTTTAATTTCCAATCTTTGTGCGCACATTACATTGGTCACTTATAGTTTACTGATATACCTAATTTATCATCTTCTTTTTTTCTTAGCATTTGGATTTCTCACAGAAATTTTGTTAGTCATTAATTGATCTTATTCTCATTCTCATTTTATTACTTCTGCTTTTGATTCAAATAATTTGTCTCTTATGATACTCAAATTCTCCTCTGAATGTAGTTCGTGTTGTAATTTTTACCAAAATTGGAGTTCTGGTAGGAGAACACAAAACAAAATATGGAGTGACTTCAGATATTTTCTGTCCTTTCTTCTCCAATTTGGTGCCTATATTTTGGTGAAAAGGGTTTGAGGGATGGTTTCTGCCATCTAGAGAGCTCTTTCGATGGTGCACAATCTTGTATATGGTCATTTCTTAAAGTGCTAAATACTTTTCTTGCTACAAGGCAAAAGCAAATCAAGAGTGAAGAGAAAATCCTTGCTGTAATGTTCTGAGTTCTCATTTTAAAATCTTAGTTGCAAATTGATACAATTTTTGAAACCGATCATGTTGTTGATGATGAAAATTACTTGGTATCAGACAAAGCCGATCCACTTGTATGCACTTAATGTTTCATTTATGGATTCATTTGTTTTATTTAATTATCTGGGCTCTTGTATTCATTCCCCTGAAACACTACAATGTAATGTTTATGGAAGTACATATGACCTTGGAGATATACTTCTAGCCATTGCCTTGTCTTCTGAGAATACAAAATCCATATGGTGCTTTCCAAAAAAGAAAGTGTTTATGCTGCCTTAATGTCAAATTAGTTGTCATTACATTTGAACAAAAGGTGAACAGTTTGAGGCAAAACTAATTATAATCTATTGCTGCTTATATTCTTTGTGCAAATTGGACATTTACATTTTTTAATAACAATGCAGAAGATCAAAGTACATCTTCTTTAATTTTGCTTATTGTTGCCATCTATGCTGGTGTCACAAACTCTGGTACTGACAGACTGACTGAAAGAATTGCTAGAGAGCTAATTGCTTGAAATAGGTTTCATGAAATTTATTAGATAGTGATGCAGTTACCACATATGAAAACATGAAAAGAGTGCTGTATTGGAGCACTTTGTTTATATTGAAAACTTTGTTTCTTTTGAAGAATAAATACAATCTGACCGAAACTATTTACAAATTTTGAATGACTTTTAAATCCAAATTAATTCATTGAGATAGTGGGTAGCTTACATGTAATGTAATGTAAATGAAGGAAACATTTTCAAAATGCACTTTTAAAATGATCAACATTATTCTCAAAAAGCTATTTCTAAACTGAATAGGGTGTTCCATTCCTAAGTAGGCGAGTTTTGTTTGACACAAAGTGGTTGCTTGAACAAGCACGATGATTTCAAATTGATGTAAAAAAATTTCCTCTTCCTTGTAGACCTACTAATCAAAACAATATCACTAGAATAGAATTAGATTTCATAGGCTATGCTGTTCATGGAAGAAATGTTAATGTTTAAGAATGCATTTGAACAATGGTTGTAAAATTAATATGAAGATTGGTAGGAACAGAAGGCCGTAGGAGACTGGTAAGTAGGTCTTTATGTTCAGTACTCTAGAACAGCAGACAGACATCAAGCATCTACACACATCATGATGGTCCACTAAAGATCTGTCCCGTACAAAACGGGCCACAAAGCATTTTCCAGTGTCTTATATCAATTTCCACACTTAAAGGACTGAAGATCGAAATGAAAAGAAAAACAAAAAGCAAACAAACAAACAAAAAAACCAAAAAACCAACAAAGAAAAAAAAAAACAAACAAAAAAACAAACACTAAAACAAATAAACAAACAAAAACCAACTAGTTTGGCACAGAGGTAAAGAAGAGGACAAAGGCACTGCCAGTGTCCTAACTGGCTCCACGTGTGCCTGCAAGTGTGCTGTCCTCATTATGCTATTGAAAGTTGGACTTTGGAGACAGCTCCTGACATGACCAGTTCCATCCAGTCCTCAAATCTGGAGATCAAAGACCCTAATCAAGTGATCTATACATTGACCAGATAACTCTAAGAGCTGAAATCATGTGCTCTTTATTTTATATATCTGGTTGACTGATAGTTTCTGGAGTGCTGATACAGCTCTTCAATCAGCATGTAATTGAAACAAAAAAATCCCAGATTGTGAGGATCCTTCCTAGACATGCTGGTACTCTTAAATATTTGGAAAAAGCAAAATTATACTATGGAGTTTAGTGTACTCCAAGATCCAAATGGGTGTTTGTGAAAATATTTTCTGTTCTTGACTTTGCTCTGGCCAAAAGAAAATTATTTTCACTGGCATTTGACATGATGCATTCAAAAGAGTTCAGAGCCAGATTTCTAGTCTCTCAATGTCCATTTGTGGGCCAGAGAGCCTGGAAAAGTTAAATTCCTGTTTCATTTTATCAAAAGTATGGCCCACGGTGACACTGATGACCAAATTTTTTCAGAGGTCAGCAGCTGACATGCTGATTTTTCCTTGAAAATCCTCTCTTGACTGTGGCAGTCTGAAAATGCTGGCAACGGTATATTCCACAGGACGTATGTGCTGAATCCTCCAAGCAGAATTCAGTTTGAGTATTTTTACTCGTGACTAGGCTGCGTCAGAAGATTTCTAGAGTGTGTTGTGATCACAGATGGTTTCATCAACAGCTACATTAGTGATAAGCAGACTTGATAACCTGTTTGTGTGTGCTTTCACATTAGGACAACATATTTCTGGAGAGGAGTATGGCTGGACCTCACTGTTTTCAAGGAGCTAAGAAAATTTTCAAGCTGAGCATATTTTGTGTGAACATCAAATAGTCAGCTGCCAAGTAATGACACATTATCTTGTAAAACATAAATAAGTTTGCAAATAAAAACAGAATATTCTTGGTAATATTAGGTAGCTACTATCTTGCTTGAGCTCCTGAAAGCCACATTAATATCTTTTACTTGTAAAATATGTGATTAGATTCATTCTTAATATCTCAAATACAACCTTGTAATTTAAATGGATTTTTTAATGTGTATTAATTTTAATGAATGACTGGGAGGTTTATTGGAGGGAGGTAAAGTAGTGTCTCTGAAGCCTCACTGGTTAATCAAATTGCTATAAATAACCTTTGATAGTCTAAGGCTCTATTCCTAGATGATTTCTCTCATCATTATCCAAGATGTTAAAGAACTGACACCTGCAGAGGTTTGCTTTCAGTTGCTGGGAAAGGTCATGAATCCAAAGCCTCCCTGCCTCCCCCAACAAATATCTCTCAGTGGAGGTTGTAACTAGTGTGTAGTGTGTCAAATCTTTTCTCTGTGTACATTTGGCACAGAAAAGTCGTCTCATTTAGACTGGCATTCACAGTCTCACTTAGGTATCTATTGGTCATGGAAGCAACACTGAGGGAAAAATGTGACCTTACGCAGAGACCTGCTTTGAGCTTTCTCCATAAGTAAAAATAGAGAAACTTTCATACAACTGTCACAGAGATTCAAATGGAATGAAACAAAAGGTGGGATATTTCAAAAGCAAATCAGAGGTATGTGGACTGGGAGGCTTCTTTCCGTGAGTGAAGGTTGCTGAAAATGGTTACGAGCCCCTCTACATCAACTCCAAACTCTTTTCTTCTTTAAAATTTATCAGTACTATTGTTCAGGTTTTCAGTAAAAAACACTAAATAAATGTTAATGCAAACCACTGCAGTTATTGTTTCCATTTTAAAAGCATGAGTTTAATACCAAGAAGTTAATTCAGTTGTCCAAATTAATGACAAAAAAGTCATCGTGAAAGCTGTACAGGAGCAGGAATCATTCAATTCTACGTCCTACACATTCTAAACAATTATCTAAATAATTTCACTCCATTTCAATATTCTTTATCTTTGACCACTCTGACAGACTGCAGCCTCATCCTCTTTAGATTATGCACTGTTCTTATTACATTTGTGGCAGTCCATGACTTACTCCTACTTTGTGTTATCTATATGTTCATGCGTTCTTGAAAATCTAAGTAAGAATGATAAATATGTGTGTGTTGGATTATTGGAGGAATCGCAGCAGGTTTGGAGTAAGGAGAATTAAGTTGATCTATTGTATTAGTATGATATTAAGGTGTTTGGTCTTTTGAATTTTGCTAGTTCAGGCCCAGAGTCACAAAACTCACTTTTGTTTTTCACCTGATTTTGCTTTGTAGTCTTGGCTGAGAAATTGCGTATCAAGTGGGCTACAAAACAGAAATTAGCTGTGCCTACTGGAAATACCAATTTAAAATTCGAGATATTTTGTACTGGTGGACAAATGTGAGCTAATTGACAGCAACAAGACATGTAAAGGCTGTTCTGCAGTTTGCACGCCATCTTAGTATAAATTCAGGTCTTAATGGTCCAGATTGAAAGTTAGAAAACAGTGTCGTTTTATTTAGACCATTATATCTGTCTGAATGAGAGAATGAAAATGCAAACCTGTTTTGTCACATGTTTGTGACAGCTTTGGGGTTGAAACTTTGAAATCCGCAGCTCCCTCTGGTCAATATGGACACTACATTAAAAAAAAAAAAAAATGGTTTCAAGAGTAGGTTTTCCCTGGTGTACCTAGTTAAATACTTTCCTTCTCATCTTGCTTTGTTGTACTCTGGGCTGCACACCAAATTGGCTGTATTTCAGTGCCACCAAATGTGTACAGCTTGATAAGCATGTTGTAGCAAATCTTCAGGATGGAAGTCACTGTATAAACGTCAAATTATTTACCCATTTTAAAGCATTTTATCCTCCAGAGCTGTAAATCCAGCACCATTTGCTAACACAAAATTAGCTTTTTAGTGCTGTAGGACCCACTAACACATATAACAACATCCACATCCTTGCTGGGGGGAGGAGGGGAAAGCAAAGGTTGATGTGTCTAGGTGAAGCTTCAGCAATTCAGGTGCTTTATTCACACTGGATTTAGAATCAGATTAACAGGCCATACTAGGTCTCAGTTCAGCAATTCTGTCATCCTGTCTTCTCTTATGAACAGCACAGACCAAATATTCTCACATACGTATACTCACCACTCACAGAAATCAGCAGGAGCAGTAAGCACGCAAGCAAGGGAAGAAGAGGCACACATTGTTTGTGTGTATTACTATATCTGCTTCATAGAAGATTTGGGACTTCTTTTTTTGGCAATTAGTTGTGGTCACCTGCAAACTTGAAAAAATGCTGGAAGGCTTCCTTGTTTGTTCCCAGACTGGCAATGCATTATGCACTTTGTGTTTTCACTATTGTGAATTACCTCTTTTTTTTTTTTTTATTTTTTTTTTTTTCTTTTTTTTTTTTTTTTTTTTTTTTTTTTTTTTTTTTTTTTTTTTTTTTTGGTGTATGTCAGACTATTTGCTTCAGCTTTCTGTCACCTAAATTTGTCTTACTGTTTTGACATCCTTTTCTTAGAAGAAACAATCAATAAGAAATGCTTTTAGCACTGGCACAGCACACTGGTTTACTGCAGTGTAGGTGCTGATGGTGCCAACACTGCTGACCTATATATTGGGATTTTGGTTAAGCAGCAGATATCGTGGTATTCCCTTAATACACATCTTTATGGTACCTGGACATATTTGGAGCCGGGCTTTTTTAATACCTGTTTGCTTTGGGTTCTGGAAGAAGACCTAAGACAGAATTTTATTAATCGTTTTTCAAATGCTTCTCAAAGACTATTTTTTCACATATAAATTTCTATTAACTGAAATATAAAACTGAAAAAAGGGAACAGACAAATATTGGGTATAAAAATACATTCTGTCTTCAATGGATTTTTGCTTTTATTGACAATGAGGTAGGGCATTACTGCATGTTCTTCATTGTAGACCTGTAAATATACTTCATATTTTAGGACAGGGTCTATTTCCCATTCAAGCCAATATGCATGAGATTTAAAATTGTGAGACAGAAGTTCCAGAAAGAACTTAGTATGAATTCAGAACTACCCACAAGTCATAATCAAAACTGTGTCCTTGCTTGTCAATAGCCCTGCTGTTCCTACCCCAGATTAAGTACAGTTTTGCGGAAAAGAATGAGAGCCACAGTCACATTGGGTGAGATAATGAAGGTTTTTGTCTGAGTTGGAATACCTCAGCTCAGGGCTTTCTTCATCCCTCATGGACTTGAATTGCCCCAGCTTTCCTGGTAGCCATGCAGTTGTGGGCAGGACAGGAATGGGGTCCACCCCTGTCTGGAATTGGTAACCATGCAGCTGGGACTGCAAGGGGCAAAGGGCAAGAAAGGGAAGAACAGGGAGCCTGGCTTCAGCAGTCTGCAAAGGGTCTGGCATGAATGGGATCCTAGAGCAGTTTCTGAGCACAGCTGTGCACTTTGCATAGCACTCACTGTGAATGAGGCAGCAAAATACTGTCTCTTTGCATCTTATTGGTTGCTTCTCCACAGCACAGTTTCTTGGCAGATTCTTGGCTTCCTTAGTGACACGCAAGAGGACTTCAGTGAGGAAGAAAGTCTGTACTAATGCGACACTTAATATCTGATTTTAATCTGGTTTGTTTGATAAATCTAATCAAGGCTTTCATTACCTGCCTTGAGAAACATTTAGGAACGTGGACAGCAGATGGAAGGTAAGGGCAGCCTGTTCAGCATTGAAACTCAAAGAGTCAGGCTGTGTTTTCCCATTCTAGTGAGAATCTCGTCTTTTCTCTACTCAGTTCATTCTTTGCTATTACACCTTTTTTTTTCTTTTTCTTTCCATATAATTATAGCAGACAAATATCTTTTGTCTTCCTTTAGAATTGTAATGTCTGACTGAAATTAGGAGATGTCAGTCTCCAGATGGTTTGAGATTTTAGCAGGCCTACGTTAAGTTGTAAGGGAAAGAAATTCTAAAAAATATTGTCGTTGTAACACAAAACAGAGTGTGGTGTTACTACACCAGATAGAATTTTTGTTTTGTAAGGAAGATGTAGCTTGTCACAAAGCTGTGAGAAAAAGCCTCACAAATTCCAGAGCCTTCATTCTCAATCTTTTTAATTGCTGAAATTCCCTAAGATTGATGTCTGCAGAGGCAAACAGTAGAAATGAAGACACTGAATGGTAACTGGGGGGTTTCAGGGCGGTTCCATGATGAAAGCTACACTCTATTTCTGGAACAAAATAGATGACAGTAAGTAATTCAAGTAAAAATGGCTACTTGAAGTCATCTTTCAAATACCTTTGATAATGAGTGTGAGGTCATTTGGGAGTTGTTTTTCATCTACTTAATATTGTTATTTTGCCTTTTTACTTCCTACCTAATGAAGATAGCTTGACTTTTGACATTGGGAATACAAAGAATTTGAAGGCATAAGAGAAAACTACACTAATAAAATGCCTAATGTAGATTAATACAGAAAATGGTGTTTTGCATTTTCCTGCTTATTTATTGTTCACAGAGACAAGTAAAGGTCAGCTTTTGCTACGGCATTATAACCTTGGCCTCCTTGGTATCAAAATGTTAAATATTGTAAAGAAATGTTTCTGTGTGGGAGGATTTTAATTATAATAAATCTTTATGTTTTCATTCTAGCACCAGTCCATTTTCTTTCCATGCTGTAGTTGTCAGTAATTTATTCATGACCTTTAACTGCTTTTAAGAAGCATAGATTGGGAATTATTGCTTTCCTTGCCATTGGAAGTGCCAAGGCAGAAATGCCTTGAGAAGCTTCACAGGATTTTATTAATGAGATACACATCTCACATTAGAATAAAACATCTGAATTTGCTGGGATTGCTCATTCTGGTGTTATGCGGAGGATTGGTGTTTAAAGTCACTTGGAGACTTTTGATCTAAGATAAACAAGTGATCAGACCATATAGGGGTAAGCAATTTATGATGAATAATCTGGTTTGTTCAGGATTAGTTTTTAGCCTTGTGATTCTGACTTCCCTCCCCCTAAATGGTGAGTTAGTACAAAAGAACAGCTGAGTTCAAAGCCTGAGTAAGAGAAGGAAAATTTCTGCACATGTATGCATGTATGAGTAGGAGTATAAAGCGTATGTAGCCTTGTCGATGTAATATATGTTCAGAAACACAGATTTAAAATGTATTTCTTCCCAAAGTACCTTCATCATAGTGAACTAACACTGTAGACACAAACTTCAAAGAAAGATTTAGAAAGCTGATACTTGAGAACTGTTAAGACTTCTTTGTAATTAAATTTATCACTATGCAAAGCCAGACAACCTGGTGGCCTGACTCAAGTGGAAAGATCAAGAACCCTGTCTCCTTTATGTTTTTATTATTTCCCATACCATTATCTAATCTGGGTAGCTCCTCAATGGAATAGACCTGGAGACAAGGGGAAAAAAAAGAGGCAGGGAGAAAGAGACTGATGCCCACTGTCTGTGTGAAGATAGAGGCCTTGAGAGGAGGAATGAAGATTGAGAAGCAGGTATTCAGTTTATGGGCCAAGACTACAGGAATGAGCACTCATGTCTTCAGAAATGTGAATTTGCATATGTCAAATTCTTTGGCATTTTGATGGGTGTTGAGAGCACCTTTACAAAAATCTGCAACAGCTGTGCACTCCCTACAACTGCAGCTCTCACCATGTGCAGGAGTGCTATGGGCACAGGAGCTGAAACACTGGGATTCGTGTCCCATAGTGCTCTCTGCAAGCTTTCAGACTGCATACATCGGGAAATGACTTTCGTAGGATATTACAGGATATACCAGATTGCGTTTATAAATCTGTTTTGAAATAATGAATTCAGATTAGGGAGACTAAGTTTATATTGATACCGGGAATGAAAATGAGATTTCAAAGCTGTGGTTCCAGACAAGGATGCTGGAATAAAAAGTGAGAAAGAAATCAGGAAGAGCTAAGCAAAGCACATGCTATTGCAAACCCTTTTTTTGTTAGCAAATAACTGTGAAGTATTGACAGTGTGCACATTCCTCAGAGAGAGTGGTGGAAACCTCTTGCTTTACTTTGTTCCAGCAGAGCATTCTCTTGTGGGTGTGTACTAGCTAACCACTCTGATGACCTGTACCTCATATGGATTGTTTGAGTTTCTGAAGTTAATATTTTCTCTTTGGAGATCATAGCATCATTTGGGTTGGAAAAGACTTGTAAGATCACCGAGTTCAACTGTTGACCCAGCACTGACAACTCCACCACTAAACCATATCCCCAAGAGCCACATCTAAACATCTTTTAAATACCTGCAGGGATGGTGTCACAACCAATTCCCTGAGCAGATGAAAGGAAGGAATGATTTTAATTATTACCAAATACAAGTTCAGATCTCTAGTGTTCAACACATTCTAGAACTGGTAAGTCTATTTAATGTACTTCATTTAACAATAAATGCTTTTTAACATAATTTGGTATGTGCACTAGATTTTGTATAGACAAATGCAGTTAACCTGCCTTTTAAATTTATTCTATTTACTTTGACTCTCTACCTACTTACTACTCTGCAGTAAAGTAAAATAATGTTTCAGAAACTTCTTCAAGTAACTTCAAATTTTGTACAAAAATTTGCTTAGGTCCTAAACATAACTTACCACTGAAAGAATAATATACTTTTAGGAAGGATTAATTTAGACTTATGATAAACTCTGTTGTAAGTGAATTCCCCCGTTTTTAGGGCAATGACAGTTATTGGCATGTTGTGTTAGAGGTCATGAGAAATTCTGTTCTGTTTCTTATCTAATGGCTAAGAGATATGCTCCTTGCAAGCACTAGAAATATTTTTTTCAGTGTAGTGTCTTGTGGCTCAAGTAGAGATTGATTATTTTTTTAATGTAAGGTGCGATAAAATGGAACTGAAGCATAAGATTTTGATCTCAGCAGTATAAATTAATAAATGTACTGCAGAAAGTCATTTACTGTGATGTGCTTTATTACCTAAATATTTGTATGGCTTCTCTCCACTCATGGATTCTCTTAACAAGAGGATTATCTGTGCATCTTTGTTATTGATAAGAAATAATTCAGCTCACCCTAGAAAATCCTTAATATTGTAACAAGTTCTTGAGCAGCACAAGGCCCATGCAATGCATGATATCACTAAATTTTAGATGTAATTGCAAATTTAGCTTGAACTTCCTTGTAACACCTGCCAGGTGTGCCCAAATCCAAATGTACATCTCTGAATTGCTTTTGCACAATCAGTTTTTACTGTTTTATATTGATGTCCAGTAAGCATTTACCATTAGATGCCTGGCATTTTGTATTCAAAGATCTGATGACTAGTTATTCTGCACACGTCCTATTTAGGTTTAAATTTTACATATTAGACTTTGCCTCAAAGAAAATCTCATAAGAAGTTAATTGAACTTGACCCTTACCTGTCTACAGTCTCTTTGCAAGTAGCTGTAGAGAGTTCACCTGTCCACTGTTGCTGCTACTTACTCTGCTACCTTAGATAGAAAAACTGTGTAGGAGATCTAAAAGATCCCCAAATAGCTGATACTGGAACACAAATTTGAGTACAACATTGGGAAATGGGATTTTGTTTTGCACTCTGTTTCTAAAATCAAACTAGACAACTGAGAAGTCAGTTGCAGAAATAAGGATACAACAAAACCGATGAAAGCAGAGCTTAACATTTAGAAATTACAATGCTCTGGATGCTTCTGCAACTTCAATGCCCTCCCCTTCTAACATGCCTGTAAGGTCTTTTTCTTGTTCCAACTTCAGGCAAAGAGAAGGATGAGCCTACTCTGAGAATTCATAAATACCTGAGTAATGAAACCAAAGTGTGTTTTTTAAACTGTCTTTTGCATCACTTGTTGCAAAAGTTGGAAAGAATACGCTAAGTAGGCAAAGGAATGCAGAAGAATGGGGTTCATTTCAGGATAGAAGGAGATGGCACTCGCTCGGAGAAATTGTATTCTAAGCCTGCCACTAATGCCAAGTTCCTATCTTATGCCTGACAGGAGATTAAAGCAGACTTCTCTTAGATGTGATTGTATGTTCCTCATTTTTAGATTAACCTAAGATACAGATTTGCAGATGCAGAAAATGTGCTTCAATGTATGAATTGCTGTATGTGCTGAGACCTTGAAAATCAAGTGTTAGTGTCTTATCCTGACCATCAGAAAATAATGGAAGCCTTGACCTTGATCTCTCTGTGCTCCAGTTTTAGTGGCCAGTATTGTAAAGGCTATTGTGAAAACAAATTAGTGAACTTTTAAAAAAATCGTATGCAGAAAAAAGCACCAGAAAAATAGCTATGAGAAAATTAATAACTCTTAGAAGAAATTAATAACTATGTCTTTAAAGCTGGACATGAATAGTATGCTGTGGGTAATGAATGGAGACACATGTTGAACACCAAAGATAAAGCAAAACATTGAATTGTTACTTATTCAAATGTGTGCTGTCCATCAGGAGCCCCAAATAAAGTGCAGAAAAAACCAGCATGCAGTCAAAGACATAATCATATTGTATATGCAAACGAGTCTATGGAAAAGTCAGCCTCTGGAATTGCCTTACATTTGAGCACTCAACTTTGCGACTATTTTAATGTCCTTTGATTAGAATTTTGTTTCATAAAAACTCATGTGCACATAAATCTGTGTATATTTCTGCACAAATGTTTATTATACAGATTCTAATTGGGTGATTACATTCTGTTCCTGTAACAAAGTAGATTTTTTTCTATTCAAGCTTTAGTTTTAGTAGACCCTTGAGGCTTAATCCAGGCTTGAATTTTACTACTCAAACATGATTACAACAATGTTTTCACCACAAGTGTTAATACTGTTATAAATTATTTGGGGCTAACTTTCAATATATTTTGTACTAAGTTTCTTAATGAACTAAATTGGCTTTTTTGGTGTTTTGTCTGTTAAGGTTTTGTCCTGCAACTGGACATAACATTGTATATGCCAGATGACCTTTTCTGGACATTCTGAAGTCTCTGGTTTTCAGGTTATCATTATTATTATTCCCCCCTTCAACATGTGCAAGTTAAAAAATGAGCTGTGAATTGTCAAGGTAAATGTAGATTCAATACTATTGCCGTGTTCATCTGTGGCTTCTGCCTAAAAAGTGATTCACATGAAGTACTGAATGGTTTTAAAAGCCACACTAAAAGCTCACACAGGATTTGAATATAGATTGGCTTGCAGCAGAACAGCAGCTGTCTGCGGTTTGAAATAGTGTCAAACAAAGGAAACTGAAAGTTGTTCTTCTGTGTGTGTGTGTGTGTGTCTCTGGGGTGTTTGTCTTTTCTAAGAGCAGTAGAGAGAGAAAGATCTTAATTTGTGCAGGTGATGCAGAAAAATGTGTGGGCACCACAGTTACAAAAAGCAATTCAGAGCTGGAAAAAAAGAAATTTTTAAATGGTTCATGCTGGAGGAGGGCTTTGCCAGAGGAAGGGCGCATCCTGTCCTTAATTTGAAAGCATTGCAATCCCATCTCTTGCCAAGTAGTCATAACTGCCAGTCATTGTAGAGCCTGCCAGAAATGCATGAAAGCTTTTCATCTAAGTCAGAGAAAGGTTAGCAGTCAGTATTTCCATCCATTTTTATTCCCAGTGTAAGAGGACTCCCAACCAATACATCTTGTAAAACTGTATAATAGCAGTACAATATTTTGATGGTGAGAAACTGCAATGACTGCAATGTCCTCTTGAAACAGGTACTGAAGAACCTGAAAATCTACTCTGACTAGAATTGTAACAAACTAAAATTTCTGTTTTGTAGAGTATTCTGCAAAGTCTAAATTGGCAAACTTCAAAGGCAGAAAATTGAAATTAAAATTGCAATAAAAAATTCAAAACCTAATTAACCTTAAAAAAGACATTTTGCTGTAACTTAGGAATATGCTTCTGAAACAGGAAACTTACTGTGGATTTAAAGATAGGTGTTCCATTCCCAAAATGAAATTTGATCTGAAAGTGTACAGTGGTGTAATAAGTTTCATTATTAATACTGTGCCTTTCTATGTAGTTTTTTGCAATCAAATTTATTTTCTGATGGGAAATTTTTCTGTCAAAAAATTTCTGATCTGTTTAAGTTGTACCAACCTTTTAGCTAAGACATAGAATAAAAGTATTTCTTTGATATAGAAATTACTTTCTAATAAGGAATAGGAAGTCTCTTTCTGAGCATGTAAGCTTTTATCAAAAGTCATGCAGGTTTTAGCAGTTGTGCGTGGTGATGTATTTGAGCACAGTTTTCTCAGTCCTGTCAAACTGTACAACAAGACTATAAGATAAAAATATACAGGAAGTCCTGTTTTCATCAAAATGTTAAATTTCCTTGTAAAATGAATGGACTGAAATGGAGTAGAAATGTATAGTTAAGATTTGGATTTTAAAGATAGAGTTCATTCTTATATGGAATGAAATATGAAAAAGAAAAAAAATTCTGGATGCCTGAGAACAGAATTATGCATTTCAGACTCACAAGACAAGGGAGAATGCAAAAGTGGTGGCTCCCACCCAGGCTTGAAGTCTTGAGCTTGTTTGAAAGCACTTACCCACAGCTTCTGCATTCACCAAAACCCATCCTTGGATTTTACCTAGACTATAGATAAGTTAGAGCTTTTGAGACAGCTCTTAGTATCTCAGCTTTTGTCTTCTTTTCTGCCCAGTACAGTGTAAAACCTGGAAGCTCAAGATATTCTGAAGAATATCAGAAGCTGGCAGGTGGAGTTGGAAAATATGGGTGTTCCTGTAAATTGGCAGAAACTCAATAATCCCCATGAAACAGTTTCAGTGAAGCAGTGTTCTTCTACAGGAGAACACAGACCACAGAACCTCTTCCGTAGCACAGATGTTTTGACAAAGTTGTCTCCTGAAGCCATTTTACAGCAGGTGAGGTTCAACTAGCCAAATGGCTCAGTGCTCTAACTGTGTTTCCTTGGCTCTCTCAGATGTGGCTGACTAGAAAAAAATAAGACCAGTTTTAGAACTCGTAAGACTTCAAACCAATGGTGGCTGGAAAACACAGTGGAGAGGCACGTCAGTGCCAGCTGAGTGATCAGCTCAGTCATTGTCATCCTCATAGCTGACAAGTTAGGGCTCATTCAGAGGCATAATTTGAGCTAACCATACACATTGCTGGGTTCTAACTGAGCACTGAAGACTTGATGTTGTCAAAGATTGTTCAATGACTGCAGTAGGAAGTGGAAAAGCAAACAGGGTGTTGGAATGTTTAAACAGACATTGAAAATAGTACTATGTTACACATAAACAAATTATAACCACTCAGCTGGAATAAGACAATTCTGGTCAAAAAAGATAGTTCAGAAAAGAGAGTAGGTATATAATAGAATCATAGAATTGCTTGGGTTGGAAGGGACATTAAAAACCATCTAGTTCCATCCCCTCTGCCATGGGCATGGACACCTTTCACTACACCAGCTTGCTCAGAGCCCCATCCAACCTGGACTTGAACACTTCTAGGGATGAGGCATCCACAACTTCTCTGGGCAACCTGTTCCAGTGTGTTACCATCCTCACAATAAAGAATTTTTTTCTTAATAGCTAATCTAAACCTACTCTCAGTTTGAATCTGTTCCCTCTGGTCCGTCACTAAATGCTCTTGTAAACAGTCTCTCTCCAACTCTCTTGTAGGCTTCCTTCAGGTACTGTAAGGCCAAAAATAGGTCACACTGAAGCCTTCTCTTTTCCAGGTTGAACAATTTCAATTGTCTCAGACTTTCCTCATAGAGGGGGGTGCTCCATCCCTCTAATCATCTTGGTGGCCTTCCTCTGGACTCGCTCCAACACATCGATGTCCTGTGCCAGTGACCCCAAAATTGAATGCTATACTCCAGGTGGGATCTCACCAGAGCAGAGCAGAAGGGAAGAATCATCTCCTTTAACCTGCTGGCTATTCTTTTGATGCAGCCTGGGATATGGTTGGTTTTCTCAGCTGCAAACACGCATTGCCAGCTTATGCTCAACCTCTCATCCACCAGATCCCCAAGTCCTTCTGGGCAGGGCTGCTCTCCATCTGCTGATCCCCCAGCCTGTGTTGATACAGGGGTTGCCCTGACCCAGGTGCAGCACATTGCACTTGGTCTTATTAGACCACATGAGATTCTCATGGGGCCACTTCTTGAGCTTGCCCAGGTCCCTCTGCATGGCACCCTATCCTTCAGGTGTGTCAATGGCAACATTCTGCTTGTTGTCATCTGCAAATTTGCTGAGTGCGCTTGATCCCTTCATTTATGTTATTAATGGAGACAGTAAATAACCTCAGCGCCAATACAGAGCCCTGAGGGACACCACTTGTCATTGATGTCCATCGTGACCATGAGCCATTGAACACTACCCTCTGGATGCAATCGTCCAGCTGCTTTCTTATCCATCTAACAGTCCCTCAATTGAACCCATTTCTCTCCAATTTAGAGAGACCAGTGTTGTGGGGGACCATGTCAAAGGCTTTACGGAAGTCCAGATAAATTATAATAGTCTGTAGCTCTTCCCTTGTGTATTGGTGTAGTCACTCCATCACAAAGGTTGTTTTATATG
Source organism: Dasyornis broadbenti (assembly GCA_013397935.1). Taxonomy (NCBI): domain Eukaryota; kingdom Metazoa; phylum Chordata; class Aves; order Passeriformes; family Dasyornithidae; genus Dasyornis; species Dasyornis broadbenti. Next base: position 3,170,222 of record VZRN01002074.1, read on the forward strand.
AGGAAGGCCACTGGGTTGGTTTATGAAGGGAGTCTGAGTATAAAGACCTCCATAAAAACTCGACATATTATTTTAATTCAGAAAGAATTAAAGAGAAGAAATGATATAATGTAGACACACACAGGGAAAATAAAGTACTCATACCTAAATTTGTTATGGTATAAAAAAGAACAGATAATTAAAGAAAATAAAGAACAAAAATGTACTTTCCTCAAATACAAATTCTGTAAGCACAAACTATGTGCAAATCTCATTTTCACAGGCAGAGTAGAATTGAGGCCAAGATCCTAATACAGTTTTTAAATGAATTAGACATTTGCATGCTTCTTTTGACTTTATATTATATCAAATAAAGATTTTGCAAGCAAGATGCCTTTCAGGCTTAAGAGCTAAGAAGAAACATTCCCAAAAGGCAGATTATTCTATAGCTGTTCATTACTTTCCCTAAGGCATCTTGTTATGCTCTCTGTTTGAGACTGGCTACTGGAATTAATCAGTGTTACAACTTTTTAATAACAGTACACGGTGCATTATTATGAATGTAGCATTTTTTTAATGACATTAGGCCTGGCTATGTTAAAGTACTTTTCAGACACTGTAACTTAAGCTGTGAGACACACACAGGCATTCCTATAAATTCTTACCATGCCTCCTATCAAAGATGGAGTTCTGCTCTAGTTCACCCACTGTATATCAGTGATACAGATAACAGAGAATACAGACAGGAAGCAATACAGAAAACAAGAAAAAAGTTTAACAGCCAAAGGAAATACAACTCAATATACAGTAAAATCACTGGCTTGACTATATAGTCCTCCCACTTTTTGAATCTTCTTCAACTCAAAGTAATTTTGAATTCAACAAAAGGCTCTCAAATGTTTCATAAATGAAAAGGTCATTTTTAAAACATGGTTGTTTTAGCACTTCTTTTTCTTTAAAATTAGGCTGGGAAAATAAAAATATTATTCACCTGAAACATCAAGACAAGCAAAACATTCAAAAACATCATGAAGCATTTAAGATACTTGTGATTAATTAGCCAATCTATTGATGAGAGACTGAAGAGCAGTCAAAAATATTTGAAGTGTGCTTAATTAATAGTTTTTATGATCCCTTGTTTCTTCAGTGTTGTTTTCCATTTCAGAATTTGAAATCAAAGATTTACAAACTTGATGCACTTTGCTGATTGAGTTCTGCCACTGTTCATGTGGGCTGCTACACAACAGCAAAAAATGTGGTGGTCTGTGGCCCCTAACAGCAATAATTTCTCATGTTTCTTCTGTACTCAGGAAAATACGGTCTCAGCTTTGTTCATGCTCCAATACTAGATATAACATACAAAATTTGCAAGGTTATCCTGCCTTCCTGAATTCAGTTGAGTGTCAGTTTTTTGGTCACTTTTGTGTAATCAAGATCAGAAAAGAGGTACTTTAATTTTTTAGACTCTAGCCTTTAGTGGTTATCAAATGCAAATGGATATAGAGTCTGAATAAGCTGGCCAAAACAGTTCTCCAGCATAATATCAACTATTATGTTTAAGGGGCTACCTTTCTATTTACTAGATCTGAAAGTTCTTCCTCCTTTATCTTCTGCAGTCTCCCTTTGTATTCATTTATTTGCCATCTATATACTTCTGAAGAAGCATTTCCATGGCCTAACTACACGTTTCATCAGAGTTTCCCTTGGTTTGCTGCCTCCTAGGTTTCATTTGATAGCCCCTAGCTCCTGTATTTGAAAAGAGGGTGAATGACATAACACTTCCTGCTATGGTGAGACAAAGCAAATTAAACACCTCTCTTTTGCTTTTTTCTGACGGAATGGGTAGTTCTTAAAGGAAAGACGCAAGTTATTTCACTAGTTTTAGTCTTTAATTGTCACTGCAACACAGAATATTGTCATAGTATTGGTGATGTGATAGGCCCTTGTAAGTTGCTTTTTATTTGAAAAGTAGGTCTTAAAGTCTCCAAGGTACTTTAATTATAATGCAGTGCTTTTCTTTAGGGAGGAATGATAAAATGGAAAGTACATTTATTGAATTGTATTGAGCCTGGGTAGGAGTTCTGCTGCACCCTTAGCACTCGTTACTGTTTTACCGTGGGTAACTCCTCTGTCACCCCACTGGTTCCTCCTGATTACTTACCGGGAGGCTTCCACTTTTCCTTAAGTTTCACAAAGGCCAAAGAGGCAGATAATGCTCTCTTCAACATTTCATTTGGGTGGACAAGGGAATAAATTCAAGTGTTGAAGCACTTTAGATCAGCACCTTTAATACAGAGGTGGTTGTAGTCAGTTGATACCTTCCACTGGCATGATCAGATCACCAGCTGTGGGACCGTGGCAGAGGGTGTGGCACAGCGGAGAAGGGACAGGTTAGGGGCAAAATGAAGCTGCCCTGCAAGCTCTCCAGTGTGTGGGAAATAGCTAATGGTGCAATGCCATGATGTTATGGCTGACCAATAAGAATGGGATACAGATAGCCACCCATGCATAATTTACAATATGCTGTGGAGTTTAAGACTTAGATATTGTCTGTCAAAATTGAGTGGGAGTCCTTCCATCAAGTTTAATGAAAAGTAAATGAGACTGCTCTTCAGCGAGTAGTTAAGAGCAAGCCTAGTTTTCAGGCACAAGTAGCTGATTTCAGAGGGACTTGGTACATTTGTAAGTACTTTAGAAAATTGAGATTATATTGAATGATACACTGTCAGGACTAACTAGCATGCGAAGACCATAAAATGGTAATCAAAACAGCAACGTGAAAGTAGCAGACATTAGCTTCATTACATTTTTTACTAACGTGTTACATTTAATGTCACCATTTCCATTCAGTCAAACCTTCCTTAGAACTATTTTCTAGTACTCAAGTGTATCATAAAAAGGTTAATATTATTTTGACAGATTTAAATATTCCCTAAGAAGTTCAAGAGGAAGCATGTCTCAAAACCAAAATACAAATGATACAAAGCCCTGTCTTTACTTCCCCAAAAAGTATATACTGGATTTTGTGTCGGGTTGATTGTGACCTGGTAAGAAATGTCAGAAGAGACAAGCTTTATAAAAACTAAGCGGGGGGAGGTGTTGACTGTTGTTTCGTGCCTGTTTTTATGATGCCTGCATTTATTTCTATTGTAACTAAACAATGTAATACAGTGTCTGTAATTATTCAAATAGGCATATTTGCATTTATAATGTATTCTTTCACAAGAAAAACTATTATTTAAAAATTAAAGGGGAGAAATGAGCTCTCTGTGGCTTTAAATTAAAAATACCAGATAATATGATAGAGCAATTTATAATTGTCAGAAAAATTAAATGTTTTTCTTTGATTTTGCTGGTCTTAAGTTGATCCAAAAGTATCAGCCAACTAAGAACAACTTAACAGTAATGGTGATTTTGTTATTCTGCTTTTTTTTTTTTTTTTTTAATATATAATTTTTGAATTGAAATTACTTCGGCTGGTTGATTTAAAGCATTGGAACAAGATGTCTATCTCTTACTGTGTTTCACTCTTACTGGTCAGGGCTTTTGGACATTTTGCAATATCGGTGAAGCCTTCAGCTAGCAGAAGTATACAATTTCTATTTCATCTTTTCTTATGTCTGTCAGGGCATGCCAGTGTATTAGTTGAAATGTTTGATTGAGCTTCACTTGATTCTGTATTAGAAAAGCTCCAAAGCTCCTCTGAAATGCATAACATCATACTGTTTGTTTGTTAGAGAAATTCAAATGCTAGAAGCTTAATAGTTTCTAGTTTTACAAGGGTGTAATTTTATGCAGCAACAGCAACATAAAACTTGAAGAACACAGCAGTGGTTCAAGACCTCCTCATTATTAAATTTGCAAGACAAAGATGCTGAGTAAACAGGAGTTCGTACATCGTTTATTCAGCTTAAAGTAAAAATCTCCATTGACTTTAACTTTCAATAGGTAGTTATTAACTGTAGCTGGCATCAATTTCTAGAGTTATTTTACAAAAAGTCTGAAATAGACACATTCATTGCTAGGTCTTGTTTAATTATAGTTTTGTGTTGTTTACTAACCATCTGGGCATCTGATTAGATGCTATAATCATCACTTGGTTTGAGCTTCCTTACTTGAACTAACTGCTAGTTATAAAAGATGATGACTTGGAAATGAAAATATGCAGCTCACATGGGTAGCACAAGCAATGGTTTTAGCTAGCCTTTCTGTTCTTTGTATTCTGATCCTTTGTGTTCAGAAGAGGAATAAATCCTCAAAGTCTCATACTCCACAAAGAACCTGGTGTACGTCGTGTGAAAGTTTACTGGGCTTTGTGTACTCTTTATGACCAAATCTGCAAGAAGAAAACAAAGATAAAAGCTTTATTTTCTCCTGAGCATTTTGTGTTCATAGAGACTAACAGCCAATTAAGATAAAAGGAAATATTTGATGGCTAAAATCCAGTAATATTATCTGTCCCAGGTCAATTTGACATTTAATATGTTGTTTCCTCTTCAGCAATTTTGCTACAATTCAAGCATTTAAAGAGCAGAAGGACTGCTCTGTTCTATCTTGCATTGTTTTAGGGTTTTTTTTACCTAGGTGAAGTTTTCTCATTACAGCAGTGACAGTTATTTACGTACATAGGTGATCCATAGAAAAGATTCATCTGTATAGTAAGGGCTCTATTAAGACTGATAATGACTTCCTGAAGAATTATTATTATTTTAAATAGTTTAACACTATTGAATTGTTGGATTCTTATTTCCAGAACTATCATTAAAAGAAGAGGGCAAAGCATTTATACTTTTTTTTTGTATTTGCATATATTTTGGTAGTTTAATGCAGGGTTATTGAATAGCTCTGTAAATTAAGTAAGAATACCTAAGGTGTCAGAAATATATCTAAGTTGTCTGCACCAATAATTATGTAGACTCCTGAACAATCAATAACTGCTCAAAGCTTTGATTTTTACTTCAGTAGTTTCTCTGAATTAATGCCAATACTAGCATGGACAGTAGTCACAAGAATTTTCTTGATGGAGCCATGTACTATAAAGGAAAAATAAATGTTAGTAATTAATGATTTTTTTTTTTTCTTTTCGATTGGTAAATAGAGAGTAAATGCAAAACTGACCTGAGGTATTTATTGTGGACTTTTTCCAGCTGAAACATGAAATGTACCTCTTTAAGTGCCATCATATAACAAGCCGCTGTCATTTAAGGCATTCATTAGATTGTGATAAATAACTGGTTTTATCTGTTGGGTATGGAAAATTGCTGCTTTTAAAATCTTTTTATAGCTCACCAAAAAATTGTTTGTGTCATGTATTTTGGGTTTGTAATAATCAAGAGAAGACTATGACGTGGGGGGGTTTTTTGTTTTTTGGTTGCTTTTTTGTTTGTTTGTTTTGTGTTGTTTTGTTTGTTTGTTGGGTTGTTGGTTTTTTTTTTTTTTGCTAGCAGACTTTTCTTGGTTTCAGAAAACACTTCCAAGTTATAATGGTGAAGAAGACTTAGAATCACAGCTCATGTGTTTTGTATTGTATGTCAAGTTCCCTGGTTTAATAGTTCAGGTCTGATTTACGAAGGCACCTCTGCTGTTTCCCATTACAGACCAAAAAAAAAATGTATTCAGATAATTTTTTGTAAATATAATAATTAAGTAATTCATATATACAGTCTATGAATTGGAAGCTCTGGCTTCTGCCCTATAAATACAGATGTCATTTCAGATGCATGCCTTTTGTTTATTATGCTTCAATGATTGCATTCCTGTTGCAAAATATTTCTTCATCCTGGGACAATGAAAGGCTCAGTGCTTCTGTCTAATTTTCTAGCCGATATAAATGAATTATTTGGGGCATATTCTTTCAATTCTATAACTTGTGCTTATTAATACTGACTTATGAGAGCAGAGCCTGTGCAGGAACAAGATTTGCAACATCCCTGTCTTGCCCACCTGTTACAAAGGGATTTCACACATTTCCTTCTAAGTCACTTCTTTTGATAAAGCAAGAGTGACAAACATTTTGTTTCTCTTTTGATTTTGAAGGACAGATTCTCATGCAAACTTAGTGTTACTCTATGTCAGAATGAGCATGGTAGTTTTTCCCTCCTGTACTAAGGAAATTCCTTGCCACAATGGCAATGGAGTGAACACATTCAGTTCAGTGCTAGAGGGCTCTTTGTGGGTCCTGGTTTGAAACTCTTGAGGCCATGGAAGTATATTAATGGACCATTGGTTAAGTCCTCTGCATTTTTTGTGGACCTGCTGATAGTGAGTTCTGCAAGCCCTACCTGTAAAAAATTCCTCTCTTCTACCCAGTTTTATACAGAGTGTAACCACAGCTTTATGCAAAGCCCACAGCCCCCAGAGAACAGTGACATTTTACAGCCGGACTTACTTTCATTCCCTCTGTGGCGCTGAACATTTTGCTTTAATTAAAAAACAGAAGCAGTGACTCAAAACAACATCACTTTTTATTTATGCATATTTTTTATGAATGTTCCGTCAGTATTTGATCAAACTTACCTTCTCACTCATGCATCAGAATTCCATTGCACCAGGTGGTATATAAACAACATGAAAATGTCGCTCTTGCTCGGAGAAGTTTGTAAGACACAGGATAGCTGGTTGGTGCAAACACTGGGCAAGTGTGTTGAAACAGCTTGAGGTGAACCTGCTTAAATGGGTGGCATTACCAGCCCACCAGCCACTTAATCACTCTCTGGCACCAGCAAGTTTCAAGGAGGAATTTAAATAATGTTAAAGAGGAGATTTTGGATGCTTACAGTGTACTCCTATTAGACATTAGAGACAATTTTGAAGACTTTGTATGTTTGAAAATACAGCTGGTAGCAATACTAGTGTCATAATTCAGTCAGGAATGGAAACTGTGACAAATGAAAACAATATATAGGAAAGGAATAGAATATATAGTGCTTTGAAAATTGAATGAAGACAAGCTAAATAGAGTTTATGCTTGAATGGGCTGCATAGTGATCAACCCAGCAATGATCAATGCAGTGCCCTGGGATAATGATCATTGCAAAACCAGTAGATATTTGAAGGATGCAATTGGCTTTGTTCAAGCAAGACTTTGGTTCCTTGCTGGATAGCTCTTCATTGTTGTGAAAAGCGTCTCTGAAAAATCATGTGTGAAATATAGGAAAAAATCTGCATACCATTTTTCATTAAAAGTACCATTCAAATAATTCTTCTTATTTCTGTTTTCTTTCAAATCAAACATCAGTTATTTTCCTGTGTTACTTAAAACCATCAAATTAATGTATTTACATTTTCCCCTCATAATATTACCCCATTATGACTAAGGCTATAACAGAGACATTCTTATCATTCAACTGTTCCTCCAAGATCAGCATGAATACCTTCATAAAGCTCCTTCCAACATACTTTATAGGAGAAGTAAATTTCTGGCATACCACTCTCCACTGAGTCATGCTGATCTCTTTCATTGAGGTAAACAATTTGTATTGAATTTAGCAAATTGGTTTAACAGGATTTGAAAAAATGAAACCATAAAAACTGCTCTAAAACTCTAGAACGAGCTATTCCCATTTCTCATCTCAAAATACTTTTTTCTGATGTTAGTCATTATTTGTAAAGTTTTTGACAAAAAGAAGTGTGTTTCAGATTAAATAAATTGAAATATTTTTTGACCTTTTAATTCTACGAATTTTTTTCCTAGTTTGTTAGGGTTTGTTTTTAAATTTATTATAAAATAGAGTATTGATCTGTCAAACAGTGTGATCATGGCTCAAAATTACATTGCATGCAGAATTGCTATGTATATTGTCTAGATTCCTACTGTATCAAATATCTTTGGATACTACACATTACGGAAGATGAGTATAATGCTTCTCTAATGTTCATATTCTCCGTTGAGCTTTAGGTACATACTGGATTTTGGATGACCTAGGAGTTGTATAAAACAACGAAAAGCACTTTTATATCAACTACTTAATTTTATCTTCTTGTCTTTCTATCATGAGAATTCCTTTGCTATTTCCAACAGTGAGAGTGCTTCATAGTGTTTAAACTTCATTCACCGCCATATTATACAGTAGCCAAAAAACTGTCAATGGAAAAAGTATAAATTTATTACATGACTGGTTTTGTAAGCATGAAGTGTATTTAAGAATATCTGGAAAGGATCCACAAATTTATATTTATAGAACTGAGGGATTTTGTAAATGGTATGAAGTTTTAAGCAGTGTAGACCTGAGCATTATTTCTCGTGTTGTAGCCCACACACTGCTAATAACTATATAGAAAATTATTCACTCATGATAAAAGACTACCTCAGAGCTCTACAACAAAAAAAACCCAAACTGTTGTCTTTCTTTGTTTTTAAAGCATTCACGTTAATTCCAAGTTGTTCTCTTGTGCCAAACACAGTATTGCTGTGAAAGCTCTTTGAAGTAGCAGTGTGGCCTTCTTTGCTATTTTTTTACTGCCTGTGAAGATAGTTCTGCTTCTTCTAGACAGTGCACATGTGTAGAGTTGATGTAGTGGGAATAAGGAATGCCATGTCTGATTCATTAGCTGCAATTACTTATCATTATTCATTATTTATTTTGATTTATAATGGATAAAAAGAACCTACCCAGGGCCATTTTAACATGAATGATAAATGGAGTCTCATAAAACGATTAAACTGGCAACTGCTGCTTGTCTCTTAAGTGGACAATAATTGATGTAAGATTGAGAAATTCCAACCGATGCTTGCCTCAGTCTTTTTTCATACAATTTTAATTACAAAAGCTGTCCAGTCTTCCCCAAAGCCAGGAAACTTTTCGGAAACTTTTAGCAAATGATGAAAATGCAAGTTAAGACCTCATGTAAAATCAATCACTTTTCTTAACACAGGCAACAAAGCTTATTTTTGAAGACCAGCAGTAAATTTAGTTCAGAGTCTGCAGGGGACTAAAAAAGTGTCAGGGAAAGGTTTGAAAAGAAAACATTTTTGTTCTTGTTCAGGATATTGGTCAGAAGATCTAGAACTTCTTCTACAAGCTGGAAATCATCCTTCAGTATGTTAACGTAGTACAGCTACTCTTTGAATAATTAGAATTCCCCACCAAGAACAGGAAAGAACATCAGCTGTCATCAGCTGGACATTGTTAAATAAAATGACATAGTATACCACTCATTTTGGTGTTCCTAAAGAAGTTATATTGGAAAGAATATGTATATATACACACACATATATGTACATAGAGATATATATTTACACATATACATACATACATACATATTTTTCAACAGTTCATATCAAATTTATACCGGAAAAGTACAGCATGTCCATAGTACATATAATTTGACTGATTCTATCGCTGTCTAACTACTAATGCTATTGACTTTTCTGTCCTTTGTAAAAGGAAATCTTAGTGCCTAGGAAAGCCTTGCAAATATAAGCACAAGTGAATGTAATTGGTCTTGCAGTCACCATGAAAGCAACTCTAAATATTTTTGATTCCAAGATAAAAAGTTTAATTTACCTATTATTATGCAAGTATTCTTTCCTTTTTAGGAGCAAGTAGACTTTATTGAAAAAGGTTGCCCACCTGTCCCATGGCAAGCATGTCCTTATGACATGCTTAAAGGAAATTAGCTGTTTATTGTTTGTCGCAATGACTTATGAGCACAGCAGTTCTCTGTATTGTGACTCTTAGCATATCTGAATGTGAAGCAGGAGTTGTCCATGACAGACAGTCTTCAGTGAAGACAGGCCTCATATTTTTTGAAATTTTAAGAGCTGGAGATCTTCATGTTTGTGTCTTGAAGAAAAATGAAATTTAATGACCAGTCATCATTCCTTTAGTAAGATCTACGGCATGGAGACAGTAGAGTTGTAGGTAACAGGAATATCGGTATTGTTGTTTAGTAAATCTCACAAGGGACAACACAGTCCCTTGTGCTTCTTTGAGTGTCTTCAGTTGCTCAATGTGGTCTTCAAGTGAGAACGGTAGGAATACACCTCAGTTTGAGGGAACACCATGCGTCCTTCTCCTATGGTGGCCACACAACAAAAAGAAAATGCTGTCTTCTTAATGAAGATTATCTGTCAATGTACACAAATCACCTATGACAGCCATTAAAGGTTTCTACTCAGACACATACAAAGGTGGTACAACTTAAGCATGCTACAGAATATGTGTAAGTGTTCTTACTAGTTGTTCTATCAGCTGTTGAGCTAATGAGAGTGCCTGGTTTCCTACCGACTTTTGTCCTTTAATCTCCCAGATCTGTCTTCCATGGAAATAACATCTGTTCCTTCTTGAATCTATCTCTGACACCCCTGCAGATAAAGCATTTTGTCATTAGTCTGCAGCTAGATATGTCCAGATTGCCTGGCCCAGCTGCCTTCAGATGGGGTGTGTAGCTGTTACATTCCGCCTACATTCCTCTCAGGAAATTGTGTCTCAGGATGTAGCTGTGCCCACAGTTATCTGTCTACCTCCCCATTTTCTAGCTTTCAAATTTGTAACATCTTTTAGGAAATCAAATTCTCTTTCACCCTTTACCCCTTTGCTAAATCAACCTAAAATTGGCCCACTGTCTCAAAACTTATTTGGAGGATGACAGAGCAGGGAAAGTAGTTAGCATAAACCTGCTGTCTTGAGACATTTTTAAATGAAAACTATTCCTTAAAATTCTAACTTTACGTATATATCTGAAATATCTTAAACTTATTTGATAAAATGTGGTAATATTTCTCTAATGGATAAAAGAAAACCTAGATATTCAGTACATTCACAAATATATGTAGAATTCATTGTATACTATTTAGTCTGAAATCTTCATTATATTAATCTCATAACTAAATTTATGAAGCTCACTTTCTCCAAAGAAGTAACACAGAATTTGATTTTTTTTATTTTTTTTATTTTTTTTTTTTTTTTAGCAGTTTTTTTGGATGTTTTTACTACCATTTATTGACCAAAACCCACGGTTTTGATTAATATACAGTATGACAAGGTTTGCACAGATTATGTATAGGAATGAGAGCAAGTGTGAGGAATAGTGTCCTGTAATCATTTTAGAATAGACACTCAGACCTCTGTATTTTTTATAGCTTCTTGCAATATTTTCACATTTTGCATATTCTAGGACTCCTCTGTGCAAAGGCTGGTGTTGTAGACTTCTCAGTCACTGATTTTGCTGTCTAGAGTATAAATTGAAAAGCTGCTAGGTTTCTATTACCACATACCTAACAGCACAGATCATAGAGGAGGTAAAAAACCACTAATGCATATGCGAATAATTGACTGTATTTACGCTTTCCCCCCTTCTGAATTAAGAGTTAAATTATGCATAGACAACATAAAAGATTACTCCCCTCTGTGCCCTGACACTTCATCACTTAATGGATAGATAGGTTGAACTTCAGAAATGAATTATTACCATTAAAAAAAATATCAAGTATAAGAACTTGATTACCACTGCAAGACTTGTCCTAATATTAAGTCTGCTGCGTGTGCTGCATACAAATGCCAGGTTTATGTGGTAAAGGGCAAGATGGACAGCTCTGCGACCATGTGCTTGCTAATTAACCAGCACTGAAAATAGCCTTGTCATGAGAGAACAGTCATCTCCTGTACAACTAGGAAGCAAATGATTTTGCTGCTTAGACAAGAAGATGAATACAGAAGCAGGCTGGATGCCACTGGAACAAAAGGAAAGCAACTCACAGAAGACTGTTGGGTACCAATGATGCTTTTTCTTTCCGTATTTTGGCACTATAAAATTACTGGATGTATAATTTTTTTTTTACTAGCAGCCCTAAACTGAATGAACAATGAAAAAGTGAACTAGAAGAAAAAAAAAAAAAAAAGCGATTAACCAGACAGTGCAGCCAAGGTTCATTACCTTTATTCTACATAATCAGTTTTCTGGTATTCTTCTAGCACCTTATTCAATGCTTCCAACACTTGCAATAACTTTTGTTTCTGCTTTCTCTTAAAATACATATATTTATATGCAACAATGAAAATAAGTTAGAGAGTTGCTAGAAAATTAGTGGTTTATGATCAGTTGTGATAGCTCTGTTTTGGTTTATTTTATTATAGCATCCTCAGCTGAAAATCAGACAAGACTAATACAGTTCTCTCAGACAGTCTCATTTTCTTTTCTGGCTCTAACAACACATTTGTGTGTGAACACCTGTTTTTAATAAATAATTGAAGCTGCTGAACTTACGCTTTTCAGAAGTGTCACACTAAGATAATTGATATTGGAAGTGTGCGGTGAAGCAACCTTTAGATTTTAAAAAGCCAGCTATTATAATAACTTTTAATAGGAATCATAGAAGTTAAAGGAAATTAGCTATCTATTGTTAGTGGCAGTAAATCGAGAAAGCTGCATTTCTCCATATTATGACTCTCAGTACATACAACTCTATTTCTCACTGTTTTTATCTCAACCAGATGATAAGGCTTAATAACTGAAAATTAAATAATACAATACATTTCTACTTGTGGGAAATAGAAATAATTATTCTGCTCTGAATATTACAAAGTATTAGAAATGAAAACAATTTAACCCCATGAGGATGTAGATGGTAGTGATAATTTCTAGAATAATTATTGGTTTTCTTCTAAAGAGTATGGATGCCTCGAGCAATGAAATAAACTTTATTGTTTTGGGGGGGTTTTATGACAGAAAAAACAAGTATTTTTTAGACCAGAATTATAATTCTGTTATTGACTGTGTAATGCGTGGGCCACCCAGGTCAGAAACTCATAGTTTCTCACAGAACAGATATACCACATGACGTTCTGCTCATGATAGGGAAGATCTCCTCTAACTGTCAGGCACCTCCTTCCAGCTCCTTCCAGTCTAGAGGGTTTGATTCAGGTGAATTTGTACACAGTTTTCAATGAATATTTAAAAAGAATCTTTGATAAATGTGTAATATTTTGATCTTAATAGGAAAAGCATAAATGTGCTTAGGCCTAGGATGATAGTTATTTTTATTTGTGTAGCAGTATGGGGAAAAATTTTGGCAGTAGGAAAATTACTCAGTAACTATGCCTACAGCGTAAAGTAGCATATGCTCTTCCTAGGAACTCTCCCTCTCTTTGCTGTCACAACTAAATATCACAATCTTTTATCTTTTACAATGGATTTCAAGGCTTGTTGTATTGCTATCTACTCCTGAGTTATTCACTCTTTTACCCTGTCCTGGCTTTGTACAGCTGGTGTAAGAGGTTAGTAAAGCTGTGTGTCCACAGACAAAAGTTTTGTGTAATGCATCCTTCCTGTAACATGACTTCCAACCAAGGTGAGACCAACATGATTGGTCATGGAAATCAACCACAGATTTCCAAAGACAGAAAATTTGGATTCATCAGCCATAAAGGAGACATGATGTAGTTTACACTTCCAACAATTAAGGGACCAAAAGAGGGAATCGGTTTCAGAACATATGTCTGAATCTTTAGATACAGCCTTGAAGAATTTTGGCCTTTTGTTGTTGTTATATTCATTATCTTTTAAAATACTTCTCTGCTCAAAGCAAACATGATAGAATGGCCATAGACAGTGATTAAAAGTCTTCAGCAATTTACAGTGGAAGCGCAATGACTCCATTATTGTCTTTGAGTAAAGTTTATAATTGTTATGGGATTTCTAGCTAGCTAAGCTATAAAATGGTAAGCACAGGAGTGGTGCACGTGCAGATTACACATTGTATAAATATTGTTTAACTCCTGAGAAACAGCTAAGAGAAGAAGGGAGAAAATTAACCGCATAAGAACCCTATGAGAGGAATGGAAAAATGCTCCTGCTCCTGAAATCATGCAGTACATACAGTTCAGGCAACAAGAGGAGGCAGTCCAATCTTTTTTAAGTCAGATCCCTGTCTCAGGTACAGAGAGCCAATAGTCAGTGTTTGGTTCCTGTCTCCTTGAGCTTTATTTTACATAACCTTCTACTGTGAATGTGCACCCAATGTGGGGTGGTACTACTTCACTACTGCTACTTCTGACCTCCTTCACTGTCTGGCAAGAGAAGCCCCACATGTTTAGAATAGCAACCTGGACTCTTGGCACTATTCATTTTAAGAAAGATTGAACTCATGATCTTATGTCCTAATCCCTGTTCTGAACAAACATGGACTTCTCTCTCCACATTATGCCACAGGGAGTTAGAAGCACAGAAGCCATGACTGACAGCTTATTGGAGAGGGCAGAGTCTCTCCTTATGACCACAGAAACTACTGGGTTCCGGGTCAGTCCCATGAACAAAAAAATTCTACACTTAGGAATGCTTTAGATAAAGAAATAGTACTGCAGCAGCATCTAGGAGCCACTTCAGTGCCAAACACTTTGCTAGAATTATGTTTATTCTTGGTACTTCTGATCTTCTGGCTCTTGAGTTCTCCATGCCTGGCTACCCCCAGTCTGGCTCAAAGAGAGACAGTGGAAAATACATTCACCCCAGGTTAGAACCTGGACTGTATTGCTGTTGACCTAGATGAATCTGAGGTACTTAAACACCAATTTAGACAGGCAGATCTGGTTTGTTAAATGAGCATGGAATGATGACTTCTCTCCTACACCTGGAAATGCATCTACCTGAATGGAATTACAGCAAGTAGGTGCTGCCCACACTCTCTCCCATCATTGTCAATGACAAGGAATTCTTTAGTCCTGAGCAGATGGTCTAATACCTCGATGAATTGCTGAATTAATATTTACCTGAATATTTAACTATTTTTTTAACTTCACCAATGCTTTAAATTATGTCCTGTATTAGAAAAAAAAAATAAACATAATGGCATGTTAAGATTAGATTAGTAGAAAAAGGATTTTTTTAATAGAAATGTATCAGGAATTTATAGTAGCTGTAAAATATGATAAACAGTTTTAATGATAGGATTCTGAAGGGAAAAATTAAAAATCTTGATATGAAGGAAACCGGAAAACAGAGTAGTTAGAGAAAATTTAACATATTGACAGATTTTACTTTTTTTTTTTTTTTTTAAGTTATTTTGTATATATGAAGCCACATTTGTGTAATGGAAGACACATAGTAAGTCCTGAAAATTTCACATAGACTTTTATGTATGATCCTCCATTTTAGTGCATTCTAGATAAATATTGCACAAGTTTTTTGTTTTTACTTCCTTAAACAGTTGCCAGGATAGCATAATAGGAAATCAAACATGCGACTCCATGTGTGCCAGAGAAAACTGTTGGTAGCTTTTACCTGTCCAGTTTCTTTGACATTCCTAAAATTGCAGCAAATAATTTTAGCAGTAGACTTTCATCATTTTTTTCTGAAAAAGACCAGCAAATATGATTTTTGTCCTAGGCATTAATATTTATTATTGCTGTCATTTCAAACCATTGTTTCTAGAAATATGGAAGTTGTCTCTCCTCAGTGTATGACTGATGTTTACAACTGAAAGGAAAATCTGGGTGAACTGACAACTTAGTGAGTACAACTTGACTGAGTACTGTAGTGAAGGTTCATACCTATTTAAAAAGATTATTTACAAATCCATTTGTTGTACTGTACCCTGTGATTATTTTGAAAAGATATACTTATACACAACCTTCGCTTTAAATTAATTGGGATTTTTTTTGTTTGTAATTTGTGCTAAATTCCTTTCCTTTGAACCTGTATGAGAGCTCCAGAAGATAAGAAAAATATACAGAAAATTCCCTTGTAACACACAGGGTAAATTGCTTAGTACAAGGCTGTGAGTAAAAGTGCTTACCAATTATGGTGAAAGTTATCATAGAAGAGTTATAGATTGATGCAAAATAGAACAGAGGCACTTGGCAGAAATGAACACTACCGAGTGAGAAAAAGTAATTTTATTGGATTCTTTTTCGTAGGATAGTCCGATAGTTACAGTAAATATTTTTTTCATATTTGTCAAGCTAAAATTCTGTGGAGTTTATTTTTAGAGTGTTCATGGTTTATTTAGAATTAAGACCTATAATTTCCAGCAGATGTCATTCCCAGTATAAGGATGCCCATGCTTGTGCCCAAGTGACAGTCTCATTAACAAATGCTCTTTAATTTGCATATCAGCATAAAAATACTATAAGTCGTCTTTTGCTGTAGTCTAGATAACATTTTTAAAAGACTGTTGCTATCTTGGATGGAGGAGAAAATTCTTAAAGAATGGTCTGTTGGGACCTGTAACCATGGTAACTAGAAAGCCGACTTGCTATAATTTGTTGTAATTTAAAAGATCTAACACTGATTTACTTTTTACTTCACAAAACGTAATGGAATCTCCAATAAAGAATCCATACAAAAAGATGTTGAGCTTCTATGTACTGTTGAAATTCACTAAAAATGTATTTTGGGAAAATAATCTGCAATTTAAATAAGTTTTTGTTTTCAGTTGTAAGTCAGAAGATTGTATCATGTTGATACTACCCATGAAGTTAAGTTGCACTATATAGGTATTTGTCCTTCCTTATGTGTATCCATGAAATTTTTGTGTAGGGCAGTTTTAATAATGCTCCAATGACAGTTCTGAGTGTATGTGCTTGTATGTTCTCCTTCCACCACTGACGGTGCCATATCCTTCCATGTCGTCGCTGTATTTCCACTTTGAGTGGTTGTTTTGCACCAGTACTTGAAACCCACATCCAAGACAGCTGGAAAGGGTAAAAGCTAAAGCTAACACTCATGTAGCCCTACCTCCTTAAACACAGTTCGAGGAGCTAAATGGGAGGGAGGGATTCCTGCAAATCAAGTCCCTTTTGGAAGCAGGGAAAGAAAGGAAACAGAAACATTAAGTCAACTCTTCCCAGGCTGGAAGAATGAGTTGCTCCCTTTAATTACATCTTAGATTTGGGGGTCTTTGAAGTCAAGGATTAGCAACCTTCCTACTTTGAGATTAAAATAAAATAGCTAATTAGCCCCTAAGAGAGAAAAGAAGTCCCATGAAGTTGAGCTTTTGCCTTTGTTTTATGTTTCCATGACCTCTGAGGATTATCAAGGTTTTGTTTTGGAAGTAAAGGACTGTTTTGTGGGAAAGTGTAACTCAAGGGGATTCCTGCATGAGCTGATTAGGACCTGTGGTGTCTTTGTACAGAGATTGTCCAAGTGCATATTTCTAAGAATTAAGGCCCAGATATTGAAAGAAAACTACTTCTGTCAAATGCTTTGGCTCTCACTGCTTTCTGAACAAAAACTGTATTTTCCATATACTTTCCAGTTTTAGTGATTGCCTTGTTCAAGTAAAGACATTTTTATATTTTGCTCATAATTCCAAGGCAAGGATGACATTTAGTGTTAATTCTTGAGGGAAAGACAAATTGCAGTCTCTTCTTATACTATTCCTTTCTTTGACATTCTTTGCAAGATCTCTCTTCTACTTCAGTTGTGAAACAATAGCCTGTTTTGGTATATAAAGTTCACTCCTGGGTTTAGGCATCATGTACACATCTCTTAATCCAAATATTTGCAAATTTAGCAGAAAAAGCTTTTAAATATGCTGAGTTTTAAAAAGGGTGAACTTCAAATCTCTATTTGTCATGTCTGCACCAGTAATTGATGGCAGTTTCAGAAGCCGCCATTAACTTAGAATATCACAAATGAAATGGAGTTTGCAGTATCAATCAAAATTTGAATATAGAAATAGATTAAATAGTTTCTATGTTGAAGCCTATCCATTTGAAGAATCACCCAAAAGGCAAACTGTCTTTTTATAGAATTTATGTGCTTTGAAACATCTTTCTTTCTATCAAGAGTGAATATATGATATAAACTCATGAAGATCAGTTTCTATAAAATGTGTCTAGATTTTATGAAAGAGTCATAATGAAAGAAAACAAAGTGATGCAATTAGTGCAAATCAATCAGCCTGAAGCAAGAAGAGCTAAGAATATCTTCTACCCATATTTCTACTCTTCAAAATTTAGCACTTTCTCCAACACAGTTTCATTTGGGATCTCCTTACAAATGATCTTTGAAGTGTAGCTCAATCTCATATATGACATTTTGTCAATAAATATATTTGAATATCAGTATGCTTGGGAGAGAAAATATCAGCAGGCTTTCTCCTGCAGGTGCATTCTACTAAGCATTAGCTCTTCTTAGAGTTCTACTTGGAGTTCTCTTTTATTCTATTATTTCTAGGGAAAAAGGCTTTCTTCTATGGGGATTATAATACTGAAACAGCTCAAAATATTGAATTGGTTTAAAAATAACATTCCTTTAATAAAGAGAGACCTGAGTCAAAGGGTAGTATATCATTATGTAATTAAAAGGTACATCAAATATTCATATGCTCAAGAGATAAGACTTCAGAAGTTCAAATTTAACTTTTGAATCTCTGATTTTTGATGAAGGAAAATTAATTTTGCATGAATGTAGTCTCTTACCTGAAACTTAAAAAGGAAATAAAATAATCTCCATTGTCTTTCTTACCATAATAGCTGCAATTCCAGGTTTGGAGTTTTTTGGGGTGTCTTGGGGGTGGGTTTTTTGTTATTGTTTTTTATTTGTTTATTTTATTTTAACCAACTTATTCTACTTTTATACTATTCTTATTTCTTATCTGACTGCACAGTTAAATTGTTCTAATTTAAAGTCAAACCACCCTTCTTTTCTTTATTATGATACAGTCTCTTTGTCTCACATAAGCTTTTTCTGGAAGAAAGCTTTTACATTACTGAGTGTGAATGGTGGGTCTGGCTTCCTACAAACACATAATTTGAAACAACAACAATCAGAAGCATCATAAACAGCTGAAAGTAGTGATTTTTCTACAACTTAAGAGGGAAAACATATTTTCTATAAATAGTGCTCAAAGTATTTGTTTTTTCTCCTGGTCTTACCTAGAATATGATTTGGTCCTGGCAATACTATGTCTGAAACAAAATACAGTTGGAGAATATTCTGTACAAGGTTTTACCATAATTAGTTTCATGAATGATAATCAATTTAATGTTCCATCAGCCAATTATCACCTTTTCTCAAAGTTTGCGAGAGTATATTCTGTTTGAAAAACTAATTGTCTCTCCACAGGGTGCTGTCTTTGCTCCTGTGTATTTGAAACAAACCACATTCCTCCTTCCCTTCCTTCTTCCCTCCCTTCTTTCTTCCCACCCATCTTTTTTCCCCTTCCTNCCTCCCTCCTTCCCTCACAGTTTTCAGGTGCCAATACCTGCACAAAATCTATGATATGTTATCGTAGGGTGAATATCAGAAATACTTCAGGTGACATAAATATGGATAGTATGAAAGGAAGGTTTTATGACAACACTGTTTTTTGTAGTTGTGGACAAAGTATATGGGAAAGGAAAGGCCAGACAATATGGAGGCATGGGAACTTGACAAGAAGAGGGCTGGTGTCAGGAGAAATGTAGATTTCAGAGGACACAGGAAGAAAGCATGAAGCCTAAGTTAAAAAAACCAACCAACCAACCAACCAGCCAACAAAAAAAACCCCAAAACAAACCGAAAAAACAAACAAACAAAAAACAAACAAAAAAACAAAACAAAAAAACCCCCAAAAATAACAATCAGCAACAACAGGAGTGATTTGATGTTTATCAGATCTCTAGATACTTCTACACTGGGGAGAATAGGACCTCAACAAATTAGAGGAATGGATTCTTCCCTGAATTTCACTGAAGCTCAACAAAATAAATGTAAATACTTGCTTCTGAGATAGAATAAGCCATGAAGCAGCATTGTCTGGGGACTATTTGTATAGGAGCAGCTCTGAAGAAAGGAGCTGGGGGTCCTGGTGAATTAGGCATGGTTTAGCAGTGTGATTTTGTGATAATGAAAACTAACACCATATTAGTAGCCCCATCCAGTAACAGTCTATATTTGCAAGGGTGGAGCCTGCTGGTCAAGGAACATGATTATTCTTTGAACAAAGGACTGATAGAATTACAACTTGAGTATTGGTTCATGTTTTAGGGTTCACAGCACAGTAGAAACATTGTCAAACTTGAGAGTCCAAAGCAAGATCACTAAGGCTGTCAGGTCACTGCAGCGCTGGACACACAGAAGAAGCTGAAGAAGCTGCGCCAGTTTAGCCTGAAGAGGAGAAGAGATGGGGATGAGGAATATAACTCCACTCTTCTATTCCCAAATGCAGATTACAGACAGAAACAGACTCTTTATCACTGCAGAAAAAAAAAAACCACAGTTGCAGGTTGCATTAATGGAAATTACAATAAGTTATGGGAAAAATGGGTCTTACTGAAAGTGGTTTGACAGTGGAGAAAATGTTCAGAGAAGCTATGGAATCTTCACCCTTAGAGATTTCCAAAATTCGCCTGAAGATCCCAATCTGTGCAACTCATGTAACTTTGAAGCTAGCCCAGTCATGAGCAGGAATTTGCACCAGAGGACTTTCAGTGATCACTTGGAAATTCCTATGTTTCTGTCCTTCTGCCTTAAAAAAAAATATAGAGAGAGAGTAAAAGGCTTTTTTTGTTTCCTTTTATCAATTGTGATTGCAAGCTGTAACTCCATACATATAAGAATTCCATATCTCTGTCAGATCAGGTGTTAAGACTTTAGTCTGTGTGCCTTTGCAGTTTTGACATGCTAAAAAGCAGTAATTGAAAACCTGCTTTGTATTAGAAAGCTGCTTTAGAAAAGCTGAAACTATTCTATGTTTCTGTGATATTGTGTTTTAGTGCTTCTTGCCTGAAGTATTTAGCTATTGAAAATACGCTTTGCCAAGGGCACAATGGCTGTACGTAATAAATGTTGTGCTGTCCTGTTTCTTGGCTGCAGTTGGCAATCAAGTATTCTGATGCTGCACAGGTGGCACTGTGTTTCAGAGAGGTATATCATGGACATCTCAATTTTTTGACCTACAAGAAATTTTCTTTAAAGAGTATTAACTTACCTCTCTACTTTATAACATACCACACAAAAATATTTATAGAACTGAACTTTTACCAAGTAAATAACGAATGTGCATCTGGTTCTCAGGTTGCAGTAGGATACACACATGACTGACACTGACAGCCAGGCAGGCTGGTGTCAGTGAGTTTGTTCCTATTGTGGACTATCTACAGCAAAATTATGACTTTAATTAAAGCAAACTATTTCAGAGTTTTATTTTTCTTTAAATACATGCTAAGTTGCTGTTCATTTAGCACTGTGCAAACGCTTCTGATTTACTTGCATTATCATTATGTACCATATCTGTTCTCTTTACTGAATCAAGTCATTACCTCATTGGAGCAGGAGGTCATGCATAGAACCATAGAATCATAGAATTTTTGTGGTTAGAAGAAACCTGAAAGATCATCTAGTTTCAACTATCCTGCCATGGACAGGGATGCCTTTCACTAGACCAGGTTTGCTTCCATCCAGCCTGGCCTTGAACATCTCCAGGGAAGGGACATCCATACTTTCTCTAGGCAACCTATTCCAGTGCCTCATCACTCTCACAGTTAAAAGTTACTGCCTAATATCTAAGGTTTTCCTAGTCTTTGGTAGGCTGTTGTCCTAAAAGGATGCCATTCAAATGGGAGCTATTAAGGTTTTATTATTCCTGGTCTAGGAGACCCATGGCATTGCCTTGATATCATATACTCTAAGCCATTTAATGATGCAGCAACTTCATACCCTTAATTAGAATTCTACTTGAATATAGAGAGATTCTCTGAATTGTTATATCCTCAAATCACATCTCCTGTGTTACGTAAATGAAGTGGAAAAACGGCTTACAGCTCCTGCAAGATGCACTGCTGTACAAAGAACTGCTCATAAAATTACCGGATAGAATGAACGGATTAAGAGCATTCATGCTGTTACTTTCAGTGGATTAAATATCCATGCTTTTTATTTCAAGTTAATCAGTTCTTTGTACTGCAGGATGAAATAAAAGAAACCCCAACCCTGTCCAGTAAGCCTCAACAGCAAGAATCATTATAAAAACCTTCATTGCCATGAACTGTTGAACTTTTTGAGATCCCAAACTGCACTTCCTAAGTATGCATTGTGCCAGTTCTTTTAAAACGGAACATGGAGGTTTATTAAAAGATGTATTCAAAATATCTAGAGTTGAAAAAGTTCCACAAATATTCTAAGCCGTGTTATTCGTTCTGTATAAGTTGTAGTATTCACTCTGTATAATATGCCTTAAAATACTCCCACATGTGATACTAATTTTTGCTGAAGGTGACTGGATGACATACTATATGTTTTTTTGTCAAATTGCGTGTCTTAATATAGAGATTTTGCCATTTACTTACTGAATGCACAAAAATCCCATATTATTCTGTCATTTACCCTCGACCAGTTAAGCAAGTAAGGCGTAGTTTTCATAAAGATAGAATACACACAAATGTGAACCCATAATAGAAACCCTTGTGTGACATGAATTTGGATATTCCAATGAATATCTTAGCCTCTCATAACTCTTATATTGTATAATTATATATTTTCAATTGTAATCTGTATTGACGAACTGTAGGCAGTCTTGTGAAAAATAGATATCTGCTGGTTCTTCTTAGCAGGAGGAAGTATAACAGTGATGGTGCCCTTTATAAGAAAGCATAATAAACATCCATAATTTTTCCTAACAAAGGCTCACAGATGTGCTACGTCAGTATCAAAATGTAAGAATTATAAATAGATGATGAATAGATGATTTTAAACAAGTATCCTGTGTCTAATACCAGTGGTAATAGAGTTTGCCAGAACTTCTTACGGTATTGTTTATTTTATCAGACTAAAAAAAAAAAAGAAAGATGAGGTCTTTTATGTGTTTCAGAGCCAACATATTTTTATGGCAGCTAAGGTATTATGGAATTACTATGGGAGCTGGTATCATTTCTGCATAACCAATGTACCGTATTCCCCTTCTCACCCCATTTTTCTAGAAGCAGTTTCCCTTGTCAAACATCTTGAGGCTAAATCCCTGTTTGGCCACCCAAACAGGTCATGTTTCTGCTGTCAATCTTTACCTTAAGCCACAACATGAAAGAGAGCAGGAAATTCTACAGCTGTTTCTCCTCAACATGCATAAGTAGTTATTTCAAATTACCTTGAGAAAAGTTTTAGGGAAATTCAACCATCCCAAAACTCTCATTTGGCTATTATTAGTTGCTTTCCCCAGGTGGCTTTTTCCTGCTTGAAAGTGAAATATTGCTTGTAAAAATGACCAGTTACCCTCATTGCTTGTGTAGATCTAAACTAACTTTTTTTTACAGTTTCTAACATATTATATTTTATTTAGAACATTTTCTTAGCTTGAAAAATAACCTAGGCTGCAAAAATAATTTTTAAAAAGTCTATGAATATGAACTATTTTATGTATAAGCCAAAGAAAGCCGTATATCGGTCCATAATTTAAAGGCTATTTATCATTGCAAATTTCTGTCAGTCAAAGTAAGGTCTACTGTAGTTTCGTAATAATGGCATAACTTTTATCTAGGTGAGAAGTAATACCAAGTAGTCTGATAGAAACCCAATATACACTTCATACACTCGCTGTATGAGGCACTACATGAGTCTGCTGGATTGAGGTCACATTCAGCAGAGTTGAGAATTCTCTAAATTCTCGGTTCAATTTCCTCATGCAACACAACCAGCTAGTACTGATATGAGGCAATGGTGATCAGCCTTTTAACCCCATCTTACCCTCAACAAACCTCTTCATGGAAGTATAAACAGATGCCAGGATAGGTAGAAAGAGAGTGCATTCTTTTGGTGTACAGATCAGTGTGCTTCCCCTAGGCTGCAGGCAATTTATTTCTTGGAAACAAGTTAGCTGAAGGATACTCATTTTGTCCTGAGTAGCCAGACAACAGGCAGTGGGATTTGACTGAAGACCTGATGCTTCAAATTGTGAAAGCCTTGATGTATGTTTTCCTCGTAATCTTTAAGCGCTTATGCTGCATTAAGCACAATTAAGCTCTTGAGATTTTTGTATTGATTGATTGATGTAGTATTCTGCTAAACATTTCCATTTTGGATAGGAAATAAGATAAAATGTTTACTTTTTTCCCTTAACTTTTTTTTTTTTAATTATTCAAATTATTGTTCCTCTATTGCTCTTTCCCTAGCACATCTCAAAGGTTACAAGTATAGCCAATTTTACAGGGTGAATTTTTATCTATTTGATTTTAACTTGTCTTTTTGAGTTTGTGATAAATCAGTACAACTACTGCTAAAGTCATGACAGAAAGGATCCATTATATTACCAAATCTGTGGAAGGTCAAAACTGCCCTGGAATTCTTTATCACCCTATCACAAGTCATAGCATCAACCTTACTGAAAGGTGTTAAGTCAAAAAGTCAGTCTTGTTTTTCCTGATTTTAGCAGCTGTATCTGAATGTGGGATAGTTCTTGACCCTACATCCCTCTGCATTCCAGAAGCTCACATACTTTTATATCTGACAGCATAACAACATAGGTTGTTGCTCTCTAACCCATTTCTATCAAGAAGAGACAGCATTAACACTAAGGCCACATTGAACTGGGCCATGCTGGCGAATTTAAGACTAACAACTTATAGACTGAGATTCACAAATCCATGCTGTGCTGTGTTTGTGACAAAGGCGTTTGGGCCTGTATTCCTTTAACCCAGTTCAGCTCTAGGCAGCATGTAACAACCTAGCACAGCTTGGTGGTCATAACTTTTCTATGCATGTGTGCTGGTTTTGATTGGGATAAAATTAATTTTTTTCACAGTGGCTGGTATGGGGCTGTGTTTTGGATTTGTGCTGAACACAGGGTTGATAATATAGAGATGTTTTGGTTATTGCTGACCAGGGTTTGCACAGAGCCAAGGTCTTTTCAGCTTTTCATGCTGCCATGGATGGCAAGGGAAGTTGGAGGTGATTAGGAGGTTGGGAGGACACAGCTGGGACAGGTGACTCCAAATGACCACAGGGATATTCCAGACCATCTGACATCACACTCAGTATATAAAGGGGGTGGGGGGAAGGAAGAAGAGGGGGACATCTGAAGTGATGGCATTTGTCTTCCAAGTAACCATTAGAGGTGATGGGGCCCTGCTCTCCGTGGGAAGCAGTGAATTAATTCTCTGTTTTGCTTTGCTTGTATGTGAAGTTTTTGCTTTCCCTATTAAACTGCCTTTATCTCAATGCACATTTTTTTGATTTTATCCTTCTGATTGTATACCCAATCCTACTGGTGGAGGAGTGAGTGAGCAGCTGTATGGGGCTTGGTTGCTGACTGGGGTTAAACCATGGCAGCATGTGTGCTTAAAAGGTGACCTTGTACTTATGGTATATGTTACAGTAGGTCAAGCAATGCTTAATTGTATTGCTTTTGCATCAGTTCTTCAGTCACTTGATAGATCTGAGAGTTCTTTACCAAAATACCCAAATATCTCTGTATTTGAGAACAGGAGCTCTAGGACATCATCTAAAAGCCATTAGGTCATGGAAGATCCTGTTTAATTCAAGCTTGAATAGGTCTCTAATAGGACATGTCATTTTAGTTCCATGGTGTTGATGAGGCAGGGAAAGAAGCTGAGCTGTTGCAGATTAGTCAGGGCAGCTTATGGCCTTTATGCTTTAAAGCATGTGTGCAGTTGCCAAATCAACAGGACAACCCTTTGTTTTTTTCTCTTTTTTTTTNTTTTTTTTTTTTTTTTTTTTTTTTTTTTTTTTTTTTTTGCTAATGGCCAAGCTGCCAGAAACAAATAGTGAGGTAAGCTGAGAATGAGAACATTGTTAGCATGAATACTTTGAGGAATGAGCTAATGTATCTTCCAAATTAAAAAAAAAAAAAAAAAAAAAATATTTTTAAAAG
>VZRN01002074.1:3195966-3263347 GCA_013397935.1 Dasyornis broadbenti
AAAAGAAAATATTCTTAAAAGAACTATTTTCTGATACTTACTGCCAAAACAAAGCTTGGTTAGTGTTTGCAATAAATATTTCCTTTTTAGTGCTAAGTACCTGAATGACTGCTTACTCTAATAAGCATTGGATGAATAGCAACACAAGCAACCTCAAGCAGCTACCATTGAAACTGCATCCTTATTAGTCAGAAAGTGGCAATACTCTCCTCCTGACCTGGGACCTTACCATACTGCTTATAGCTGAATGAACAATTTATTTAAATTATTTGGTAAAAAAGAATTCACAGATGATCAAGAAATGCCTTGAAATGCATTATCTTGAACATAATTGCTTTGGTTTAAAGTGTTCTTTTGCATGCCACCCAACAGAATCAGCACCTTGCATTCCTCCAGCACGTTTCCCATGCTTTGCTGTAAAGAGATGCTTATGTGGCGGGAGCTGATCAACCCATGTGCTCCTTCCCCTCTGCTGAACTCAGCAAATGCTCTGTGCAGAACTCCAGCAGATGGACCTATTATCTTCTGACAACACATGTTCTCTTATGGACCATTTTATAGCTTGTACATGTACAGTTCATACTTTAATAGACACACTAATAAAGAGATTATCCATGCAGTTCAGCTCTTCGCTTCAAAAAGGTGGAAGGTATAATGAAAAAAATAACTAAAAAGAAGATGAAGACAAATGCCTTGATTTCAGTGAAACAATGAGGCATTTATGTCTGCTGATGTATACCCTTTGTCTGTAGTAATCCCAATTAAAGAATGGTATGTATTCTTTTAAAAGTCAAGAACACTGTTTTTTATTCTATTCAAATATGTTTTCTTGGTATGACTTACAGCTTAGCTGTAGTAAAATCTCTTTCCTGCATGCACTGAATTCCATTCTGACAGTCTTTTTCTGAGAAGTCTCTGAGGTGGGCATTAAACTCACCATGACACAAAGATCTTAATCAAAGCAATTAAGTGTTACTTAAAAAAACACTATGTATAAGACCTAGTCAGGATGGGATTTAAACCGTAGTTGGCATGCTTGCTTCTGTGGTCATATGTAAGTGTACTTTGCAAGGAAAGGATGACAATGCTAGGGAAATTTGTACAGCAGATCTAAAACAGAAATTTGGAAGAGAGTAGGAGCTATTAAAAGGATAGAACAGGAATATGAGAGAAAAACATGCAGGCATAAGTTTTAGGGAATCTTACCTCAGATATGCCAAGCAAACGAGTTTATTCAACTTTATATGTATATCTGTCACTCAGAACATTTTGAAGTATTTAAAGCAACCTTCCCCTGTTTGAAAACAGAAGAAATCCAATGTGAATAAGTTCCCGAACAATCCAAACACTATTGTTTGAAATAACATCTTCAAAAATTCAGCAAAAAAGGGATTAGACTTCTGTTAATTAAAGAAAACTTTGGGTGAAATTATGTTTTCACTCTGGCTTTTGTGATAGCGGGGGCTGTGGGCCAGGATAGAGGTTTGGGAGCTTAGTAGTTCTGACAACTCCCTAGTAGCTATTGTAAGCTCTGATTCATTCTGCTTCGCTAGTAGGGATGTACTTTCAACACTTGATGTTAAAAAAGTAGTCCTATAATTGGCAGCATCAATTGTCTGGGGACTCAGAGGGTGGAATTTTAAATACATCTCTTCAGGCTGAAAGGATACTCTATGTTTATTCTGTTTTAACAGAGATACACTTACAGGAGCCTTTATTCTAATGCTGTGGAAGATTCACCTTTTTTTTTAATATGGTTGTTTTTGGAGATTCGGAATGTCCAAGCTATGAGCTAAAAGCTTACAGCCTCAGCTGATATCCAGTATTCTTCCTCTGTGGGGTGTGGGAATTTGTGAGGTTGAGACTTAGAAGTATGTCTCTTGATTTCAAAGAGGGCAGTAATTTTGCTCGTATTTGGCATCTCGGAGTCATGCAATCTGGTGTCTTAAAGTCAGGGAGTGGAAGGACACACAGAGGGAAAAGCCTTTGGGCTTTTAGGAAAAACCCCCTGAATACTGTGCAGTTGAGATAAACAGCATTGATTGTAAACCAGCTTCTTGGGTGCTCCTCACTGTGCTGTGTGGCTGTGGCAGGAGTAGGAGAGAGAACCTGGCATCCTTTCCCTTTCTTCCAACCATCAAAATCCTCCTACATCCTGATATTTACACCAGAGTTCTCTACCATGTACTACCCCATCGCTCGGCCTCTGCAGCATATGGCCTTCTGTGAATTATGGAGTTTTCTTGGCTTACAAGATCTTTTCATGTTTGAAGCAGAAGTACCAGCTTTTCTGCCTTTCTGGAACAATTTTGACATCTGTAAAATTCTATTGACTGCAAGGATACAAAATATAATCTTACACGAATAATCCCTGTATGTACAAGAAAAAAATAGGTCTGTTCAAATATCAAAATCTGCTAAAATGATGTGAAGGGACAGTTTGAAGGGGAAAAAAGGTTAAATAACATAGAGAAAATAGATTTCTGTATTTCACATGACAGTATGACTATGTAGTTGTGTAATTCAAGAAGCAGGTGACTTCATCAGAAATGTAGTAACTGATCTTTCAATTATTTCAATTTCTTCTTTTTATGTTCTGAAGAAAAAGAAATGAGGACACGTGAAGAAAGAAGTTTTCAAATCAAGAAGGCTGCACATTTTATTGTTAGATTATTTTTTACTCTCTCATGATGAAATTAGTTTTGTATTTCTTCTAAACTTAAAGTTATATCTAGAAAAGTTGGATAAAGTGCAACTACGTATATCAGCTATGAAAAAGCTTAGAAATTATTAGAAGGCTTCATACACAGGAGGTTCTTAAGTCCTTCTTTTTGACAGGTCAAAAACCTAGGTGCCCTCTTTTCCCAGAATCTGCATCTCACTTTACATTGAAACTCAGTATGGGTCGAACAGGGAAGTAAAGAAAACAAGAGAGTAAGAAATGTCAGAAATGGTGATTTTTAGATTACTAGAGTCTTTTGTACACCCCATGGACAGAGATGTTCGCCTTATGCTCTTCAGACCACTACACCCAATAACCAGTAAGGAGCTATCCTATCGTGGCTTATTCACTAAGCTTCAGCGTGCCCATAATGGAAGGGGGTAGAAAAGACACAGAGGCAGAGAAGTAGTCAGAATGACTCAGATAATCTTCTCTTGGTTTCAGTAGGCCTAGAAAATTATCTCTGTACCTTAAAATGGTCACTGTTACTTTGAGACTATTAATTTTTATGAACTTGAACCAAATTTGAATGGTTTATTAGGGGGTAAATAGCAATCTTCTGGACACAGTGTTGCCAGTTATTCTTCTGGGAGTTGTGGAGGTATTTATGTTTTCAAGCTACTCAATTTTGAATCACTGACTGCATTAAAATTTATCTTGCTTATCTATCACTGGCTAAGCTAAATGCACCATGTGAAAGTTAATTTTTTAAATACTATGTTTTTAATGTGATTGCTGTATAATCAGTTCTATCAACAATTTCCTAGTGAAATTTGGACTGGAGATTTTGGATCACAGCAGTCAATGCCATGAAACTTAAAATTTGTCAGGTTGCAATAGGGTACAGATTTTTTTCCATTGTTTCACTTCAAACTTGCACACTCTAAAGGTAAAAAGGGAAATATAATGAAAAATATTCTCAGTGAGAAGGTTCACATGGTGAGGGCAAAATTTCCCTTTCTGGCAAATTATCTACAGAAGCATCACTGTTTATCAGTTTTTGTGAGGAATTCCAAACTCAACTCAGTTGTATTTTGCTGCCAGTCATTCTGACACTCATTATATGCTGCAGAATATCATCCTGCACATCACTTACGACATCTTCTCCTGTGCACAGTGCCTCCAATACTTGCTGCCTGCAGTCCATGATTGCCATGCTAAGTCATATGATAATTTTCTGTAATTTAGATTTATATGAAAACAAAATATTGGACACAGTATCTGTTCACTGGAAAAAAATATACAGTAATGCTTCGTATTGGATGGAATAGGAATATATTTAGGTCAGTTAACTACTAGCTATAACACTGAAAAAATATAATGACAATCAAAATCAGGATGAAAAAGCTCTTAGGGTTTCTTTGTGTGTTTCTTTGTTCTTTCTTCAGCTTTTCTGTGTGTGTGTGTCTGTTTTGCTGGGTTTATTTGTTGATTGTTAATATTTTTTAGAAAACTCAATCACGGACTAGGTCTCTGTGTGTGAATACCAAACAAAATGACATTTGGTACCTTTAAGGTCTGACCACATGTCAGGAAACTGCCCCATCAGAGATGAAGGAAGAGTCAAAGTATGAGAGGTACTAGGTTAACATTCTAACTTTGCAATGGCTTCAAGACAAAAAAACATATAAAAGGGCATGAAGGACAATGAAGAGGTAGTTATGCATGTGTTTACAAGGAAATCTTCCAAAATCGGAAAAGCAAAACAGGGAGAAGAGAAACAGATTTTTTTAAACATAGTAACTGGATGAAGGCTTGGATCACGAGCTAATCAGTGGCAGAACTCAGTATTTGTGGCTGATGAGAGAGAAATGGTCTTGATAAATGAGGCTGATACTTGAGTCAAGAGTGAAGGGAGAAAGTGGAATGGAGTGAAATGGATGCCCCTCAACAACTCTGGATACTGTGACTGAAACTTCAGATGACAGAGACTTTTATAATTTTTATGCAAGCATGTGCAGGTGAAAAGACATAAAATATGTAAGATATTATGCAGTGAAATTCTGCAAGGTTAAAGCTAAATAAGTACTTAGGGTTTTGCAGGGTACT
The DNA here is from genome assembly GCA_013397935.1 of Dasyornis broadbenti. Taxonomy (NCBI): domain Eukaryota; kingdom Metazoa; phylum Chordata; class Aves; order Passeriformes; family Dasyornithidae; genus Dasyornis; species Dasyornis broadbenti. The sequence goes on from VZRN01002074.1 coordinate 3,200,738, forward strand.
CTCTGGTTTAACATCTTAATTAATGATTTCAGAGAACTAAATGGCATGTAAATGAAATTCATAGATAACGAAAGTTGACAGGAAATGAAAACATATTTAGCAGAGAGAAGGCATCCAAAAACTGGAAGAACTGGTTAGTGAGAAAATATGTAAATGCAAATGTACTAAAGCAGGACTGTTTACAAAGTGCTGGGGTAATAGAAAAAAGGCCTGTGATCATTAAAAATTGAATATCTATAGGTCAAGATATGAGACAGAAGTGTGGAAAAGATTCAGAGGTCTAATTTGAGAGTTCTTACAGACTGCCAGTGTCAGGTTGTAAAAGGTTTGGTGCAATATTGTAAATAAATTTCCTTTGGGGTATTTGAAGTTGCCTGATTAAAGAACTACTGCTGTAAATTATAGTAGGCTTTATGTATTTTTACATCACACAATCAATTTACCAACAAAAGAGTACTTTATGTCTTACATTGACCAGTCATTGTATAAAACCTATCGCTTAAAAACAGCCCTGCATGTGAGTGTTCCTAAAATGGATCAATTTGTTGGATTATGTAAAGAAGATATATAACAATGTACTTAATTTTAGAAGAGGAAATCTGAAAAATTATGTAGACTGTCAAGTAAAACTAAATGGACTAAACAGTTCCAGAATTTAAAAATTAAAAAGAGTTAGAATTTCCTAAAGGGTGAATTAAAAAGATACTTAAGGGAAAATATTTCATTAACAATAGTTAAAGTTCACAACAGATAAATAAGGAGCTCTTGCTTTTTTCTTTGGGGTTTTTTTTTTTTTTTTTTTTTTTTTTTTTTTTTTTTTTTTTAATGAGTGTAAGCAGGCAGCTTTTCTTTTTTTAACTCATCAATATGAAAGCTAGATATTAGAACTTGGCACACATTAGGAGTGTGAGAATTGTCAAATATCAAGCCAAGCTTCAGCATACAGAAGGTAATCAAAACAAATGATCTTTAGCCATGCAAAATTAAGAATAAAAAAGGAAGAAAAAACCTTTTTATTCTAGGATTTGACAGATGCTAAAAATGGGTCTTTTTGCCCCAAATTCTAAATTAAAATCTTATCAGAGCTTTCTGTAAAGGCAGAGGTGTTTAATAGGAAGAAAATTATGAAAATGAGGACATGGAAATATGACTTACTGTTTCACAGAGGAAAAAAGGCTTAAAAAATTCCATGTTATCCAGATGGGGGAGATTCTTCATTCCAGAATTTTGAAAAAAACATGATTAAAATCACAGATCTATTCAATTAACCTATTCTTAGTCAACCTTTCCCAACAGATATGTTCAGAGAAAAATACTAAAGCCTACACTTTAAATTTAGCAGGGGTTTTACATTGAATTTAGAGATTTGGGATAGTGGATTCATCTGGCTCTTATAACATGCAAAGTTTTAGAACAAATTTCAATGGTAATTATAATGAAATGTATGAAGGCAATTAGAAATAGGGCAAAACACGACATGTTTTTAACCGCAGGTTTTTTTTGCTAAATAATTTTCTAGGCAAATGACAAGCACAAACCCCCATCTATTTGGACTTCAGTTAAATATTTGATTCAGTGCCAAAGAGTAAATTAAAAAAAAAAAAATATTACAAGGATTTTAATGCGTTGCAAGGAAATTACTAAAGGGGAGAAAATCATGTGTGATTTTAAAACAGATAAGATATACTGAAGGGGAAGGGGGTTATTGTGAGAGATTTTTAGCATTTTTGTGTATAAATGTTCTCATTTACTATTTTTCGTAATGACCTTGGTCTAAAAGGTAAATGTATGTCATTGGTTTTGTCTATGGTACATATGATCAACTGAAAATAAAACCTGCCATAGGAAAATGAAATAATTTTAAAAATTTGAAGGCTTAAATAGTAAAAATGGGAACATGGAATTAAATTCCTTAGTGTAATGGATAGTATAATATATTTAGGGACTGTTACAAAGTTTTACAGTAAACTAGGAGATACTCAGTAGGTGAAGGGGGAAAACAGTTGGGTGTATTAGATGACTGAATCATCAAAATCATTCAGACAAGAAGAAAGCAAATTTATTTGAGGGGTTGGCTCTGAAAATGAAAAAAATGCTAATGTCATTGTGTAAGGAAGTATTAAGGCCTCCTCTAAAAATCTTTGTAAAATTGAGGTTACTAAATCTAAGAAGAAATGAATTCACAGTGTAACCAATGAATGAAAGCATCCCAAAAGAATCGAGCAGGGGGAAAATGTAACAAAATAGAAGATACCAAGAAGCTGAAAAAACCTAAAGCTGAAAGCGTACATGATTGTTTCCTAAAAATCCACAAAAAGAATAAATGCAGGAAAGGAGAAAGTTACGAAGTTAGAAATTAGTTTTACCAAGAGAATTAGTTAAATACAAACTGTCAGTTAATTATTTCAACCTGGAAATTAAAAGATTTCTAATCATGACAGGTTTGTGTTTAAATCTTTCTATCAGAAATAGAAAAGTAAGAAACTAACTGCTTTGAAGATAATCCATATTTACTTCGCAAAATAAATTATGTGAACTAGCACTATATTAAAGCTAGTGAGCCATAAATTCTTCCAACATTCCTTTCATAACCAAAGGGAAACGTGGTATAAATATCTGAAAGATATTTCATTTTTCCTTTCCATTATTTTTTTTAATGTGGTGCATAGTGATGACATTACTGTAAGAGTGCTGGTATGCAATATCAAAAAGGATAAAATTCCTCTCTTTCTTTTGACTTAGAGATAGTTCTTTAGGAAAAATGGTGGTAACCTCATCTCTTGGGACCTTTAAAACCAGATTCCACATGCTACTGCAGAAAAATACTCTAGGGAACAAACTGACAGTGAAAGGATGAGACTTAATAAGCAGTTTTCCCCCTCCCTGCTTCCTGGAGTGCCAGCCCTTCTGCTGTTCTTCACTCTGGTATGGCATCTCCAGGTCTGCACACGGTGTGGCTGCCCTTCTGAATGCACAGATTGGCAAAGTTGCTAATGCAAATATTCAGCAGCTATTTCCAGATTTAAGTCACTTTCTATTTCACTTTTTTCTTTTAATTACAACAACCACTCGCCCGTAAATTGTGCATACCCTTTGATTGTTAATGTGAGATTTAATTTTCTGGTTGAATATTCTGTTGAATATTCATTCTGATTGAATATTTGACTCAAAGAAACAAGCAGTTTCTGGAAACTAGCAGTATATATCCAAGAACTATTGAGAAAAATATAGAACTAGAGAAATACTTTCTTTGTTTTTATAATATGAAACCAAAAAGTAGACAAACTTGTCTGTGAAAAATAAGTATATTCAGTTTTCTGTGAGAAACTTAACTTGTAAATAAAATGAAGGCATCTTCTAACACTTTTCTGAACGTGCAGAGTCAGTGTTGTTTTGGGAGTAGAGCAGAAAAATCTCCGACTGTCACATCAGAAATATGTGCTTTTACTCTCACAGAGAAATCAGTATTTAAAAAATAAAATATACCAGGACTGTAGACTTTTGGAGTCTTTGTCTTTTAGGTAGAGTTTTGCAAGAGACAATTTGCAAGCAGACCACTAAACATTCACAGAACCTTTTGGACTTAACAGTGTTTCACAGAAGGCAAGCACTCCATATGTACATTTTAGCTTTCAGAAGCACTTGTACTGCTGGGAGCAATTCTGCACTGGGATGGAAAGGCAAGTTAATTGTAACATAATAATATTTCTTATTATCAGACTCTTTTTCTGAATTCGCACAAAACATTTAATTCATTGGCTCAAGGTTTTACAATTTTAATTTATAAAAATATATATATATGTATACATTAACCAAGTTAACAAGTTGCACTAGGATGATTAAATTCTCACTTTGAAAGCCCAGTTTTGAAAGAGAAAATAAATTAATTGTGAACTTTTGCTAATACTAGTAGGGCAAAGAAGAAAATTTTTCTTCCTGGGTTCAACACCAAACCACTGAAATTGCCTAGTTTAATTTTCTAGATATCTTTGTGAATTACTAATCTGGCACAAAATTAGAGCAAAACCTAACTCTAGCTTTTACTGCACCTGTCACGAAGGCAATATTCCTTCCTAGCTTGAAGGGAGTGTTGCAGTTTTAATGCTTACTCTAGACTTGTGTTTAGAGTCTAAGCTTTTCTTTAGAGAAGTGCAGTAGCACAGTGCTAAGTTTTATGTTCTTTACAGAGCACTGAGGAGTTCGTTGAGGTCACCAGGAAATAGACCTTCTGTTATTTAGTGGCACCATTTTCAGTAAGACCGAGTTGCTAGGCAAAGTATTGTTAGGTGTACTATAAATTTAACAATAACATGTTATTACATGTGTAAATTGGCCAGAAATTCTCCATTTAATAAGTACATCTTGTTAGTTGACACACAATTATGTTAATGCAATGGAATTGGAGAGTAATTTAAATGTAATTATCGTTTTAGGGCTTAAAAGATAAATCGTACAGAGCATGGAACTTGTTCTCATAGAATATGTGTGAAGTACCAAGTATGTCTGAAATACTGTCTTACTGTTTTACCTTTGAAATTCATTTTTAACAAATAGAACAAAATAAGAGTAATTTGTAAATCAAAATACAATTGTGCTGCTCAGTGGTTCGGTTCCAAGTTTAGACTTGCACAATTAAGACAATCAGAAAACATATCTTTAACTGAGGTGCAGTATAATCATATATTTTATCATATGTATGATAACAGTTTTTCTCTTTTACCAATGTATAGTCTAATAATGAATTATAATTTATCTGCATTTGTAACTCTACAATAACTTTCTTATCAAGCTTTCTTCAATATTTAACTGTTTGTCTATGTATGCATATTCATGTCCTACTTTAGAGATAACTTAAGATTCATTTTCTGCATTCAAAATTATGATAACATCAGTTTAGGAAAAAATAAACAGTAATTGTGTGTTATTTATTGATTTCCCTAGATCTTTATTTTTTATTTATTATTATTTAGATTTTTCAATGGATTTAATTATTATGATATAAAGTTTTATGTTTTATATTTTATGTCTTGGTTTGTATTTAGAACTCCTCTCTTCCATAGTAAAATATCTTCAAAATCTTTTCTGGTTTTCCACATGCATTTTAATCAGATACGGTGTGGTTAAGTTTAAGGTGCTGTAATTCTTAATTTTTTTTTCTTTTTTTAGGAGTCACTGCATAAATTCTCAACTCTAGCACTAGATTCTTAGTTCTTTTATCACAGAAATACGTAATTAATTATGATCAGTCTTCAAACGCCATTTTATTCCATTTGATAACTTTGCTAGTAGTTCAGTAGTGAAGAGTTTGAGAAGTTGTTGAATGTGTACAAATCTTTTTCATGCCTGTTTTCCTTGAGGAATCCATTTCTTTTCCACAGTATTCTTTTTATTGGGAATACATTTTATGGTCTTCTTAAATTTTTCTTTCATAACAACAGGCCATTACTCCTCCTTCCTGTGTTCACATACCCGTACTCTTATATTGTTTGCTTGAATGTATTTATAGTCTGCAATCATGCTTTTTCCTTTTGTGGTTTATAAATTTAAGCATTTCAACCTTAGCTCACTTTTCTTGTTATGCTCACTCAATAACTTTTTTTTCTTATTTATCTTCATATTTTCTCATGTTTTTCTATGTCTTCCTTACACCAATGAGCCAAGAATACAGGATTTATGAAGGGAGAGTGAACAAGATAAAATACACACCAAGTTATAGTTATGAAGACACACCCTTTGTCAGTGAGGACCTAAAGTTTTATTATTTTTAAGGAAACCATATAATTATCTACTTGCTCTGTATTAGAAATCAAATCCTCTTCATGGCTGGGATAGAATCGTGTTCTCCCCACCTTTTCTGTCTCATTATCAGGTATCCCATCTGCTGGATTAGTGATTAAGTCGTTGGGCTGTTATATCTTGAGGTGAGGGCTGCCACCAAATCCTGTCATTTTATCATTCCTGCCATGTTTTTTACTATAAGTGGCTGAAATGCTACAGTTTCTGCTGAATTCAGGTATTTGAACCCTGAACTCTCACAACGGACCACACACTTCATGGGGTTTGGGCACCTGGTTTGTAAGTCTGTAAAAGACTAGGTAAAGAGAGAGGCATGGATTTGCTCACCTCTGCAAAGATTATTATGGAACTCATTATACATCACAGTAGAAATCCAGCTGTCTGGGCAATTTTATTCAAGAAAGTGTGGACACTTTGTGTTTTTGCTTCCCCCCCCCNATCCCCCCCCTTATGCATTTCAATGTAGAGGAAAACAAAATCTCGTCTTTTAGAAGCCCAACATGAACTTCCACCATATATCAAAACATTAGGTGTGTGTCTCAGGTGTCAGTGTACTCAAAAGCTGCCTAGCATCTCTAGCTGCCACGATGGCCACCTCCATTCCTTAAAAAGCAGGTGGCAGCAGGCCTCTGAAGGCCTGCAGTGATGGTATGAATGCTGTAGCTGGCCTGATGTGAGTGTTTTGGTTATGCACCTGACCAGGAGCTCTTACATGGCCCTGCTCCATGGAAAGCACTTTTGGAGAACACCAAAGGCTGTGTGCAGCTTAGAATGAATGTTGGCTGGTTTTTTTGGATCAGTGCTTAACCACTAAGCTGTTAAGCAGGTGATAAGCTCCATTTTAATGGAATTTAAGTACTGTTTAGTTGCTTGATTCTAGACCATAATGGTAAGAAATGGTACGAAATATCATCTCCCATGCCTTTTGAGGCAGCTGGGAGCATGCACAGATAATAAACAGGGTAAGCCAGCATGGTTACTTTAACCACCTTCAGATTAGACTGCTGGAAAAAGCAGTTTGTTGGAATTTGGTTTGGGGACCACATTTGGGTGTAGGCAAAATAATCTAGACTTTGCTGCCAAGACAGCAAAGTGGCATCCTAAACATTTTTCCTAGAAACTCCTCAAACATCACTGAATCCACAGATTTTGCTTTCTCCTACTACACACTGAGAAAGTAAAAGATTAATGCAAGGGCCACCCCACAGTTTTGATAAAGCTGCATTGGCTCCGACAGTCTTCAAACAACTGTGTAAACACAATAATAAAATACCAATTTTATTGTTCTGAAATCTTTGGAATATTGAGTAAAGTCTTCTTAATTTAGAAAAAAATATTTATAATTGTGTGATGCTGTACTGTGACAAGTGTTTCAAAAATCTAGAAACTTTGGTCAATATGCTCAGCCTGATGTTAAGGCTACTCTGCTCTATTTTCTATTTAAAAGTCATTTGCAGCACATGTTGTTTGGCAAATGGAGACATTGTTTTATGTGTTACATTCTTGTACAGTTTTTTAAGCAGCAGGGATCTCTGGATGTCAGAATGGTCTATAAGCACAAGTGTTCTTCACTAAGGGCACTGGCGTTGCTCCAGCCATCTGTTCTAGAATAAATTCCATCCAGTATGAGTTTTTAAAATCAGTATGCTTTTTGCTGTTTTGGTTATGTTTGACTGAATATTTTATTGAAAAGTGCACATCACTGAGTATTGGTCGAACAACACAAGCTGCCATTCTTCTCAGCAAAGCTTGGTTTGATTCAGGTTTCGTGTTAGAGTAAACGTAAAATGAAGTTTAAGAAAGAACTTTTACAGAATGGGGAATGTGTTCTGAATTTGTTAACGAAGAGGTAAGAGGAGAGAAAGCGCAAGACAAAAAATCCAAGCGCAATTTAATAATCCAAATGGTTTAGGACAAGCACATTAAAATGAGAGAGCATCTTTTAAGGGATATAAATTAATGTTGCACATGAAATTTTGAATTCTGTTTGAGGTGCATATCTTGTCTTGATCTGATAAGTATTGCTTCCTGAAGCATAAAGCTGTCTACATTAAGTGTTCTTGAAAAGTCTCTTAGAGATATTTACCATCTTAACAAGAAAATATACAGGAGGAAAAAAACTAAAAAAAGAAGACAACTTCACAAGGGAAACTAAGGCTGATGGAGGCAAAAGAGATGGGCACAGGGGTAGTTTATACAGAGTGGGAAGGGGAAGAGGAATGAAATTGGAGTGAAATAGCTTTGCAAATGCTTGTCCCTCCTGGACTCTGAACAAGAGGTATTTGCCCCTAGAAGACAGGTTCAAAAGGCCTGCTGACATACTTTAATGGTTTTTAAAGTATTATCATCCTTCCTTGCACAACAGTTATGGTTTCAAAAAGAGAAGAAAACTTACACATATGGTACTTTCAGTTTTCTAATGGAATTTCTATAAGTAGATTATATGTACAAAATATAGTGCAAGGTATTGGTTTTGGTCAATGCTACCTAAAACTCACATTTACTTCAAATATGCATTTCCCATATTTCTTAATTGCTTACATTATTGCTCCTAACACATTATTTTCCCTAAAATAATACTCTAAGTATGCAAAGTGATGGCTAGGCAAAGAGGAAAGGCACTGAATTAGTGGCATCATTGAAGGCAAGTCTGCAAGACTGCAAGGGAATTTAGTAGCTCTCAGTTATTTTCTGACCTGCTTGGTGCACACAGTGTTCCTTCATATGCACCTTTCAGTGCAGATGTGACTCAGAACCACCACAGCACAATCTTGTCTTTTCCTCAGGTCATTGCTGGGAGCCCTGGGAAGGGAGATACAGAGTGTTTTTGAAGACTGTGTGTTGTCATTAGTACCTGGACTTATTGCTGGACAATCAGCAATAAGTCAAGGTCATAAAGGACAGAACAAGGATCAAGGCTATTGTGACAGTGTTGGCTTAAGGACAGTGATTTAGATGGCCTGCCCATCACTACAGCTGGTCAGATTTAATGTCTACATATCAATCCTTTTGCTTCAGGTCAGAGAAGTCATATTGAAACCAAGGCAGCAATGTGTCACAAAGAAATCTGTGCTGTAAATGTCAATACAACAATGGTTTCAAGGATGTTTCAAGTAATCTTCTGTGCTTGCTAAAGAAGTAGATTGGGCCTGATTTAGAAAACTGAGATAGGGATGTTTTGGTTACCCTTTTACAACTCTATGCAGCTAAAAATAAATAAATAAATAAATAAAAAGGGGAGAGAAAGAGCGATATTTTATGGATTGAGAGACAATTTTTGAAATGCTTAGCTGAGGGCTTACCAAAGGTTCATTGACAGCAAAATACAATTACACAATGACCTTATTTCAACAAAGATTATTAAAACGTTTTCCATTACACAGTTACCTTATTTCAACAAGGATTATTAAAAAGTTTTCATTTTTACATAATACAGAGTGTATACCAGAGAACAATAGAATTTTGTATATGTTGATCTCAGGAAGAACTCAGAATTGAAAATGTTTTTTATGATGTGTCACTCCAAACTATTAGTACTTCTTTTCATTGTGAGGTATTTTCTTTCCCAGTGAAGAGAAAAAAAGTTATGAAATCTATTGTCTTCACATGAAGAGCAAGTCATCAGGCTTTTTTCTGTTCCTTTTTCTGATGTTAGGTTAATTATGTTGATCCATTTTCAGGAAGAGCAGAGACAATAATATCCACTGTATGAGAATTACAATTATCCTCACTCTTGCAGTTCTGCAAGTTGTTAGAGTGATCTGTATCCAGAGAAGTAATCTATAAAACCCATTCAGAAAATCTTTTTCCAAAAGAACTATTTCAAATCCAGAAACTTCAGTCTGTTGAGAAAAGCACCACAAAATTGCCCAATTGTTATGCCACAGATTTCTTTTTATCTCAGCTCTTTCATCAGTTTGTGAGTTTGCTTTTTCCTTTGTTTTGTAAAGTAACATTTTCAATCTCTTCTTGTCTTTTCTCCTTGAAGAATTATACTCATCTACAGTTTGACCTTTTGCCAAAGAGCTTTGTAGTCTATAAACCCTTTTCTTTCCTTGCTTCTTTCTCCAGAGTGATAGCTCTCTGGGAAATGTATTGCTTCCTTCCCAGGCTATCAGGACTAATCCGGTCAGGGACCCCCATCCTTACTAAGACATAGGCAAGGTGCTGCAGGCATTTAAATTAGAACGTGCTTCACCCTATTGACAGTTTCTTGGTTTGACATGTGGGAATGATCATTGACTTATCTCAAAGTTCTGCCTCTGGCAGTGGCTTATAATACACAGTGCCAGAAAAGACACCATACACATGGCACCGGAACAATTGGGTTATTCTGAGTGAAGTAGGATAAATTGGTTCTTTCAACTTGATTGTGAATATTTTTTAAAATTATTTTTGTAACTGGTGCACCTATGACTGCAGCATGTCTGAGAGCCCATTGTCTGGATTTCCTTTGTCTGAAGGAAAATAGACGAAGAGCTGGCGTTACATGGTAACATAGGGTGTTGTGGAGAAAGCCAGAAACAAGATTTAGGGTTAGATTCAGACAGAACCTGTACTCCATGCAAGGTGCAGGGAGTGCAGCACCCTCGACAGTGTACTTTGCAGTCACAGCATTGGTATGAAAAGCAGTTTTGGCCAAGTACATTGGAAAGATCTAGTATGTTCAAATTAATAACAGTAGCGAAATTGAAATAAAGAGTGCATCCATATTCTTTCTTTATGTTAAAAGATACAGTGCTTTATCTGTAATAAAATATCTGACCAGAACAAAAATGCTGTTAGCTGCCTGAAAACATTCCATGATTTCATACAGCTGCATTTAAAAATATATCCAAAACAGACTAATAATTTGCGAACATCACGTGGAGCAATCTCATATGGATTTTTCTGATTGCTAATTGAAGGTTTTATGTTTACATAAAAGTCAGGTTTTGATTTTGGCTTTTTTTCTGTTATTTAATCTTGTCATTTGGGCCTTTAGGAAATAACATGGCTTCATGTTTCCAAATGTCAGAGCCAGAGGTATTTTACTTTAGTTGGAGATTTTTGTTTTGTTTATTTTCTGGGGGTGGGGAGACATGAGCTTAGGACTTCATTAATTAAAAGTGATTTGTTTTCATGATCTGGATGAAGTGCTTTTGCCAGATGCCTAAGATACCTCTGAGATTCAGGCAGAAATTTGTCGCATCAACCAGGAAATCCTTATCAAAACACAGCTTGGATCTCTGGCAGCACTGAGTGTATCATTTGATAAGCGAGTCCTATTTTCTTGTCTGCACACCAGTCCTTTGTAGCAAAGGGCATTTATTAAGGAAACAGATGGGGAAACATCAGTTATCTTTTGTGCCTTCTGTTTTCTATAAAGGCCAGCAAGACAAGGCAAGCTCAACCAAAATAATTGAAGGCATCGTAGAATAAGTCAGGTAAGTCAGGGTAGAATAGATTCACTACAGCTCTGGTAGCACTATAGCTTCTGATTAAAAAAAAAAAAGGTAGGTTAGTAAAAGGTAGGTTTCATTTAGGTAAGTAAAGTGACTCAAATTTTGAAAAGCCACAGAACTTATCTTTCAAAGACATTTTGATCAATGAAATTACTCTCACTAATAGAAGCTGTTGTGCTTTGTAACTTGCATAAACCAAACAAAGATTTTTTTGAAAATTGAGAGCCCCAGAGGTGCTGAACCACCAGCTGCAGTTTTTATGGGCTTCTGCAGAAATGGTCAAACGTTATAAAAATCCTAAGATATCTTTAATCAGAATCATAGACATTAAAAGAAGTACTTTTTGTCCTGTTTTTAAGTTCGTCATAGACATGTGGTGGGCTGACCTTGGCCAGCTGCCATGTGCTCACCCTGTGTCCTCACTCCCATTCCTCAACAGAACAGGAAGCAAAAACGGTAGATTAAAAAGCTCATGGGCCAAGATAAATGCAGGGAGATCAGTCACCAGTTATCATCAAGGAGAAAACAGATGCAATTTGTTAAAAAAACCAAAATGTAAATTTGTTGCCATAAATGTGGATTTGGATGGTGGGAAACAGAAACTAAACACTTTCCTTTCCCCCTGGCTTTTTTTCCCAGCCTCAACCTCACTCTGTCATTTCCAACTCCTCTACCTCCCCACCCTGACTGGTGCAAGGGGATGGGGAATAGAGGGTTAGGATCAGTCCATGACAGATCCTCTCCCCACTCCTGCCTTTTGCTGTTTTTCTTCTCCAGCTTGGCCCCTCTAGGGACTGCTGGGAACTCTGTCCAGGCACATGGAACACCTCATGCTCCCCTCCTCTATCCTGGGGCTCCCAGGGCTGTTTCTCACACCTTTTTCCCCTCACTCATTGCTCATGGGCAGTGTCCTGCCCATCCCTACACACGCTTTCCGTGAGGCACTGCTGTCACATCTGGGGGCTCTGTCGTGCCCTACACAGGATGAGTTGGAGCCCACTGGAACTGGCTGTGTCTGGCACAGGGAAGGTCCCCCACAGCCTGGGCACCCAGCACAAGTTTACATATAAAATGGGAGTCAATTAACTGTACTAGAATGCAAACAGTGTGAGTCAGAGACAATTTCTTTATTCTGGGCTTTGTTCGTTGCCAGGCTTCATACTTTTCATAACTACGAGGTTTCTAATTTTGTTCGCTAATGATATATTTCTTAATTTATAGTGGTAAGTTAAATAAATAAAAAGGTAATCACCAAAACCTGAGGGGATTTCTCATAAAAATTCTCCTGAAGAAAGTATCTAGAAAGTGAATAGTACCAGTTTAATATGACTCCTGATTTTGAGACAATATCTGCTATATACATGCATGGAATTACAATAGTTTAAAAATATTTAGTGATGAAACGCTGCTCTAGCAGCTGCTGCACAGCCACACAAACTTGTGTTAGGCAATATCCCATAAAACAGGTTCTGGAAGGACAGCATGAGGTTCCTTGACTCTACATTGTTCCACCAGTGCAGGACAGAACGAGGAGCGCAGTGACATGGAGGAACAATACAAGTTAAGAAATACATTGAAAATGGAAAATATCACATTAACACACACCATAACATCATAAATCTCTCTGCGTCTTAACACTATCTCAAGTATTCATGGCAAAAAAAAAGTAATAATATTTTTTCTACAGTGTAGTTTATTGTTTCATATTATTTTGATTATATTGAGATATCTGATGATGTTATCCCTCAGACAATATTAATAGGTTGCCTGCTATGGTAGTCGTAACATCTAGATACAAGGAGAATTACATTTCACATTCCTAGATTAATGAACGAAATGGGTAAAAACCCACAATGATAAGCACAGATTTGTAAGCCCATATTATACATGTACATAAGTAACCTTTTTCGCAAATGCTAAGTGTCAGCCTAGTTCAGCTTAAATCCGTGTTTGCTGGCTTTAAATAGCAAGAAAAGAAGGTTGATTCCCTACCCTAGTACTTTCTGTGCTGTTTTTAATCATTACCTGTTAGCCGTTGATATCACTGCTGCTTTCCAAGGCAATGAAATTGTTGTGTCTTTGGTAAAATAAAACAGCTTTTCTATAGACTTCTGATACCAACAGTGGTTTCTGTTATCTCTAGTCACTTTCCTTTGTGGATTCACAAGAAATGCTGTAATTGTGATTTGGAGGTCTTCTAAAATAATGGTTTTTATTTTAATGTTTTTGTTCTTCTGAGATGTGTATTGTGTAGCATAACATAATTTTACAAGGTCACGGAGACTAGAACTCACAGCTACCTGCATCTCAAGGAAACTGTGCAAAGTCCTAGAAAACTCCCTTATCCAACCTTAGTTCATGTTCATTCATGTCCTCTGGCCCACAGCAGATGGATTGCTAGTTTAGGTATGGAAAGCTTCAAGTTTAAGTTTAGTTGTATAGAAAGACTTAGAAGGGTGGTTATCTGCAAGGTCTTTTGTGCCTTGCCCCCACTCATTATTTCAGTTATGTCTTGTGTTTAGAGACAGCTGTTCATCAGTAACCCAAATTGCTGCACTTTTCCACTAGTGACAAATTCACCTTCTCTTTTATAACTTAGTAAGATGTAGCTTTTTTACTGGCCAACATTCAGTAGTTGGCAGGTGGCTCACGAAGCATGCAGTGGAGTCTTCCACCTGCCGTTTTTTTCTTCCTATCCAGACTTCATAGAGTATATATTTTCTCTTCAAACATTACACTTAAAGCTTGCAAAAGACTTTTTCTGTTTTGTGCTCCAGTTTGCATGATGTGGCACTAATCTGCCATATCTGAGTGATATTTTTTTCATTTGAAAATAAACTTACTGGTTTGTTCTTATTATAGTGACAGCATTGAGTGGGGGTGTATCCTGTAGTAGCTACCAGATGTGTCCCCTCTTGGTGCCATGCTAGCTCTGCTCATATGAAGGAACTAATTAAAATAAGGAAATCTTCATATTTTCTATGCTTTTAAAGCTGCAGGGACACCATCAATTTATTGTTAATGTACCTGACAGTCTCATTTTTTTCATGGCATACATTATTAGAGCCAGGTAATAATATAAGTAACAGATGTTTATTAGAAATGGATAGATGACTCTCTTCAGGTTCTTGATAACAAAAGGAAAGTGCCACCTAACAGTTGTCTTCAGTGCAAGCAGAGGCTGTATACTTCACTGTCAGCTCTGTGTTTGTGTATTCAACTGGGTGAATTTTGAGAGATCTCTATCCTACTTGCGCCTTAAGTCCTTATTTTTAAAATTAGGATAGCAGTGTTTCATGTCCTTTTACAAGAGTCTTTGAATAAAAGGCACAGTAATAGAATTCTGAATTTATTTAATTATTTGTATAGGCTTGCTAATGACCACAGAGGATCTGAAAGATTGAAAAAGAATAGGATCAGCACTGCAATACCTATCCTAGGATAGACAAAATTTACCCATCACAAAGGATTAATAAATTCCAAGTTGATGTAGATTTCTGGTAGTCTGATTTTATCCACAAATAAAATGAGTTGTGCCTCAGTGTTTCCCTCCCTCTTTGTCCCGCTGTATCTTGATATGTAAGTAAATGGAACATTTTACAGTATTATTCCAAAGTTTTGAATCAGTGCTGTTCAACGTCACAGTTATGTAGGTGTGCAATAAGCTGCAAATGAAAACAAATGGATAAGGAGTTGTAAATAAAGGAAATTATTTCATTTTATACTCTCCTAATTCTTGGTCTTTCCCATTTGCCACTAGAGAGCAGCTTTCTACAGGACCTGAGAGAGACTACTGTCCTGTAGAGTTACTAAAATTTAAACAGGGGATGTCTTTGAAATGATCATGTTTAAAAGTAATTTTATAGGTAAGTTCAGGCAATATGATTTTAGATCATATTGGTTTTGTTCCTGGCCCAATTTAAATCTTAACACTTCAGACTTCATGTGTCTGAAGATGTAATATTCTGTGACTTAAGCATAAGTCATACATATTCTCGTATGCCATCAATGGGCATCTTTTTAATAAGGTTTGTGATTTTGCAGTCATACCATTGCAGTTTAAATTGAAAAAAAAAACAAAAAAACCAACCACACCCAAATCTGTAAGCTGTTTCAAATGGAAGATAAAATAGCCATATTAGATGAGAGTAAAAGGTCACCTAAGCACAGAAATTTGCCTCAAGGAGCAGCTGGCTGCAGTTGCCTAGTGAACAGTGCAGGACCCTGTAGAGCATGGTCATTCCTTCCATTTACCCTCTCAGCTTTCAGCAACTGGTAATTATGAGATTTCTTAAAGCAAAGGCTGTTGCAAGAACATAATTTTTATCTGCTATCAATGGACTAATTTTCCATGAAATTTTCTGAATTTTTTCTGTCTGAAGCACAAAAGCCTGTGGAAATATATTTCACAGTTTCATTTTTAATCCTGTGAAAATATATTTCCGTTTTTTCTTCTCAGTTTTTCTCACGTCATTGCAGCCAGCTGCCTCTATAGCTAGTGCTGGAAAAAGTAATAAAACTTGTTCCCTACCTATTTACTTTATGTAATCCTTGATTTTAAAGAGTTTTTCATATTCCCCTACAGCTCTCTTTTTACTGACTTCAAGAGTCCTAATTGGTTTAGTCTGTCCTCAGTAGAAATCTTCCACTGTTCTAGTAATCCCTCTTATATTTCTTTGTACTTTTCCAGCTTTACTGCGTCTACTGTTGCAAATGTGCTGCTCTCTTTGATAGAGCAGTTTTCTATTTCATTTCCCACTCTTTCTGAATGATTTCTAAAATTTGGGGGTTGTTTACTATCAAGCTGACATTTTATGCTAATTATCTGGAACAATATGATCATTTCTTGGGTAGTAATAGTTAATTTAGAATCATTCACTGTGTGTGTTAAATATTCTTTCCCATGGAAGTATATAATTTTGCATTTATCAGGACTTTATTTCATCTGCCATTTTGATGCCTAGTTGTAATATCCTTTGCAGCAATTTTCTGGAAATTTTAATATTGTGTACCTTGCAAATTTAGGTAGACATAAAATTTCAGCACTTCCCCACATATCTTCTTCTCAGAACGTGCTTCCTTCAAGTGTTCAGTATTGCTGGAAGAAGTTGTATTGGGAAGGTTCGGTCACTGATTCTTAATATCTTTTAACAAAAATAGTGTTAATTCTCCCATAACAAATTGCATTCATCAAATATTTTTCCCAATCTAACCTCATCTTCTCTACAGGAGGAGACAAAACTGGTTGAATAGCATTTGACCAAATTTCTACTCCGTCACACTGGCTGTTGACATTTGTTGGTGTCATCTCTGATTCCTGGCATCCTTTTACCAAGAGTGAAAGAGAAAATCCAGTGTATAATAATGCTGAAAGTTAATACTTGCCTTTAAACAGTTTTCACCTTACAGATTAAACCGCTACAAAATAAAGTATTCACAAATATTTAAACAAGCTAGGCACTTAACAATTAGGGAAAGTCAATGAAATCTAGTTCCAAGTGGCTACATTTTGAGATCAGGCTTTAAATACTGCCTACCACAAATGTTAACTACTGTTAACTGTTAACTGATTTAACTACTGTTACCCCAAAACTAAAAGATTTTGTCTGAATTCCATAGGGAATCTGTGGCAATCCCTGGAACAGCATAAACTCTTCCTGGAATATCACATATATCGATTAATTTAGTAATAGTTATGGCTTTTTTAGATTAAATGGATGGATCAGATTCAGTTTGTCTCACTTAGGTACCTGTACTTGGTCAGAATGGATCT
Source organism: Dasyornis broadbenti (assembly GCA_013397935.1). Classification (NCBI taxonomy): domain Eukaryota; kingdom Metazoa; phylum Chordata; class Aves; order Passeriformes; family Dasyornithidae; genus Dasyornis; species Dasyornis broadbenti. The sequence goes on from VZRN01002074.1 coordinate 3,217,751, forward strand.
GCCTCTGGAGGCCTACAATGACACACATTTTAATTCAGTATACCAGAAATTTGGTGGAGGTTCAATACCTAAAATGTAGATAGACATTATTCCTAGACTAGGTCGATTGGGCCCCACCTCTGCTCTCTAAATAGAAATTATGACTGGAATGGGCCAGTGGCTTCTTTTCTAGGGTGGTATCCTTACAAGAGGAAGATCTATTTGCGTAGCTCAAAGGGTTTTACATCCATGTTTGGGGTGAAGCCTGCTAGGCAAAGGATGAAGGAAGAGACTTGCAGTTTAGCAACACTCATCACAGCAGGGAAAACAGTTCCATCTAGAGGAGGGTAGATATGAAGGAATCAGTGGTTCCTACCTGAACTGCTCTCAAAGTGAGAATGTGAACAACCCTTTGAAAATATAATTGATGCTGACAGCCATTGTCAGCTCTCAACAGAGATCTAAGAAATCTGGGGGGCATTTTGATTAGTTTCCCAGAATACAAAACTGTCTTTACCCTAAAGTGTTTTTTTGGTTTTTTTGTTTTTTTTTTTTAAGNTTTTTTTTTTTTGGGTCATGATTTTCTTTGTATAGTGAGGTACATTACAGGAAATTTTGATGACTCCTGTTTTTCATTCCTATATTCCCAGATGTGCACAAGCTTTACCTTTTCCTTCTTCTCTCCAATGCAGAATTACCTGTCAATATCAGGGCATCTTGAATGGGCATTGATCCTTTTTTTCCTTGGCTGAGGTAACAGAGCAGCAGGGGTTAGAGAGGTTGATTCTGCTTTGGATACTTTTTCCTTCTTAGAAAAAAGGCAGTTCTCACTAACCCAAGTTCTTTTTTCACCTAACTGCATTGTTAGCCAGGGACAGCAGTTTCCCATCTCTTCATTGTAAATGGAGTTCCAATCAGGATGTCATCAGGCTAGAAGCAAACCACAGGGTAAACCATTACCACAGTCAAAGCAGTGCCATGTAGCACAAAGCAGGAAGCAGCAGGTGCTGCATTCATGGCATAAAGGTATGCTGTTTCCTTAGCAGAGAAACAGCAAGCACAATATTATCAGATTATCTTTTCTTTGAGTTAAAAATACTCTCTCTAGAGAGGTCACTTATTCCACTAAGAAACACTCAGGTATTTGGTGTTATGTAAATGTTATTTTTTCCTACTTTTTCATTGGTAATAGGAGTTCACTTTGGGAAAGATGTTGTAGTTAACCTCAAATAATTGTATTAAAAGCTGCTGTCTAGTAAGGGTTAGAAAGTCAGACATTCATCATTTAAAACGTTGTCTAATACATCTATTGGAAGAAAGCTTAACTGTTAGATTTTTTACAATTTTGTGTAGGATATCATGCAACATGAAATTAAAGAGAATACTGTTAGACTTCCCCTCCTAGTATAATACACAAAATTGGTCAAAACCAATTATAAACACCTTTTTTTTTTTTTTTTTTGACAGGTTATGTTTGGATAGAAGATTGGGGATTTTTGTAAATTCGAGGAGGTAATTTACTGACAAGACACATCATTTAAAAGGCTAGATATAAGCAGCTAACTTAAAATTGTCAGGTGGTTTTTTGTTTGGTTTTGATTCTGGGTTTTTTTGTTGTTGTTGTTATTGTTATTGTTGGGCTTTTTTTGCTAGGCACTGTGAAAAGCTCTGGCTCAGGCAATGTAATTTGCCTTTCATAGTCTATCACAAGGCTCATGATTATTTCTTACAACAAAATATTCCGTGCAACAAATTAGTAGATTCTGCTATGTTGGTTGGGCTGCATTCCAATTCCTGCCTTAGTGATGCTGGCTGCCTTCAGCACTGCCAGCACAATAATTATTGCTGTGTTTTCTAGACCTCATGAAACCAGCAAGGTGATCACCCCCTTGGAACAGCTGGGGATATGAGGTATGAAAAAGTGGAAAGAAATTGCTGCAACTCTGTGCTATCTTGCCAGCAAGTGCCACTTGAATGATGACAGCTATTGGCAGGGATAGGCCTCTGCTGGAGGAGGGCTTGCAGCAGTCCTAGATTATAGCTTTTGCTGCTTCCAGGAGGAATTGCTGTGGGCACTGAATTAAAGAAAGCAAATTGGAAGGTGGGTAAAACTAAGATTCAAAGGCAAATGCAGAAAGGTGGAGGATAATTTCTGACAAGGAAGCAATTTTTGGTTTACTGCATGTGATTGGCTTTCCTTATGAAGAGAAAAGCTTCCACAAGCACCATCATGTCAGCCATGCAGGTTTGTTATGCAGCGCTCTCCAGCCTTCCTCACAAAGTTAAAGTAGCAGCTGGTGTCAGCAAACAGATGTTATTCTTCTTCCAATTCAGAGAAGTATAATACTTTTTATCAGTGTTTTATCATATGAAGAACAGAAGGAAAGTTAAAAATGTCTTATTTTAGGTATTTAACAATATTGTCATCATTAAAATACCTTCTGAAAATGTGCTGCTGTCCTTGGGTTTGTAGTTTGGATAAACAAATTGGTTTAATCCAGGACACAACACTAGCCTTCAATACACAAAATAAACACCCAGTGAAAATCTGACTTTAGTCCCAAGTTAGTTGATATAAATTATTGTCAGATAAATGTTTCTGTCTGCAACAAACATTTATGAAAATAAGTAGGCCTGTTATATCCATCTTCAATATCTCTACTTCTTTTCCAGTAACTCCCTTTCCTTTGAAAATTTTAATTTTAATACAACTATATTTTTTTCTGAACAATCTACTTGCATGAAAATGTGCATTTTTGCATCATTCTCATCACTACTAGCACCTGTTAGCTCTAAATAATATAGCAAGAGTTCAGCTTGTGTGTTTAGTCTTATGTCAGAGCTTTGCATCTATCCTTTTTCCTCATTCCTCACATTTTAACTTTTCAGTATAACATGCTGGGAGGAGAGCCTTGCAATTCACTAAGTTGTAACCTTATTATAGTTGTCCATTTTTCTGTATTTGTTAGTTTGTAAGTGGATAAAACTTGGATGCAAATAGATAATATTTCAAAAACAATGTATTAAGAGAAGAAGATATTTGTATCCATACATGAATTGACTACTGAAAAAGAGTTCAGCACACCATATTAGTACATTGCTCATTACAGAGCAGCTATTTATTCATTGGTTTTGTCATAAGGGCTAGGGAAAAGGAAGGATCAGATTGCTTCTTAATTTTATTGATGTTTTAATGTTGGAAAAGGCAAGAAAATGTGACTGTAATCTGTACTGCTTATTTATATTACAGAGGCTGTACTTTTCAGGGGCTGGGGATAGGTTTTGTAGTTTTTTGAAATAGAAAGTTTAGGGACCCCCTCATTTAAACATATTTTTTCATAAAGTCAGGGAAAAAATCCCAAACCTTTGTGTTTTCCTTGAAATGTTTAATAGGGGCAGTGTCTGATTGACTCTCTCTAGCTGTCCACAGCAGTTGGAATGATCTAGAGTTTTCCTGTAGTAACTATGATATCATAGAGCTCTTCATATGCTACCTTTTTTTTTCCTTATAATCATGTTCCAAAGCAGATTGAATAAAAGAAATGAAATACTAAAAATCAATGCAAATTAATGGTTCTAATTAACAAATCTTGAATTGAACCAAGTCTTGAACTAGCCTATGAGAATACCAGATTTTATTTACAAAAACAAAATGCTTGACACTTTGGATAGAAATGTACGTTTGTAGAGGTGGGTTGTAGACAACAATCACTGTTCCCCAGCTGCCACTGAATTTAAAGGTGCTGGACTTGTAAACTGGGAACACTGTACATCTGGAAGAGGAGATCTGAGACCTTGTGCTTCTCCCTTGGACTCTGGTGTAGCGACCAGATGACAAGTCTGACTCTGACATAGCCACATTGCAGAGAAGATGCATTGATTCCTTCCACAGTACTTGCAGTTCCCTAAGGATGGATGGCTTTATACACAGGTAACAGGCAAAGCTCAGCAGGTAGAAACTTTTCTGTCTATAACTGATGTAAATTATCTTTCTTCCATAAAGTGATCTGCATAGTTTAAATACCAGTTTTCAGGTTATGCCAAAGAATGAAAATTTAGCAGGGGCTTCAAATATTCTACATAGTAATAACGATTTCAGCAGAAGCATCTTAAGAGAGAGATTTCTGTGAGGTCAGACAAAGTCAGCATCCTGCTTTTCGCTGTGGAATGAGAGACTACAAAGCAGTCCTCTGTGCCTTGCAGTTCTGACATGGACTACTTGTCATTCTGTCTCAATGTCGTTCTCTCTCTTGCTTGTGGATGCTCTTATAAGCCTGATTACAAATAAAGCCACCAGGACACAACAACTAGTGACTCTAGATTGGCTATTTTCACTTGTTAGAGTCCTCTGATACCAAATGCCCCGTTCTTATTATTATGAGACTTAGTCCTGATGAGATAATGAGTCATCCCTGCCAATACCACTCAAAATAATTTGGCTAATGAGGTTTCTTACAGGTGTGCTTTTCCTGCTGAGAATTAGAGACTAATTTTTTGCTGTTGTTGTAAGGTAATTTTTTTTTCAGGTATTAAGCCAGAATTTGTTCTGGACTGAGAATCATACACAGAAGATAGTTTCACTACCTGAAGATCCTTGAGATATTTCCTTTTGCAAATCCCATGGCAGCATTATCACATCTTTGTTGATTTTACAAATGTAATATAGTATAATTTGAACCACTGTGTAGAAACTTGTTGTATCTTTTTGAATTAAACCAAGACCTATTTTATTGTTAAATATCTCCATAAAGACAGAAACAATTTGAAAGTATTTGATAAGGCTAATCTTTCTGAATGATCTCTAAATGCTTGATTTTGCCTTCAGGCTTTACTACAGGCAAATTCAGATTATTCAATTATAAATGATTATTAAATCTTAATTCAAAAGTATTTTTGTATTCAGAATTCGTTCAAGCTTTCTCAGTAGCGTCAGTTAAATTGAAATTTGCCACCTTAAAGCAAGGTGTGGTTGCCAATGCTTCGATGTTCTTGCTAGAAGGATGTGAATGGGGCAGAGAGAGAGAGAGATTAAGAGAGAGAGATGGAGGGAGAGATAAGGGTCAGCCAAGGAGATAGAAGGGAACTCCTGTGTTGGCAGTGTTAAACCTTATTCCCACTGGTGGTCACTAACCCATCTGTCATGAATGATGCCTCCTTCGGCCACTGTCTCAGCTTGCCTGCTTGTTATACCCCCTTGCTGCTGGAAGCTGAGTATTTTGTGCTATAACATTAACTTGGGCTTAAGGCAAAAGTGAACCTCCTAACTTGACCCAATTAATCAGTTTGAGAGTGAACCACTTTTATGAACCTCTTCCTGGGTCTGGTGGAATGCAGATACATCCTATTAAAATAAAACACAAATTGTTATTGCAAGTGTTCATGAACAGGAAATAAAATACTTTACAGGGATTAAAACTTTTAGCACCTATTGCTAAAATTCATCCTGTAGCTGAACTATTAACTTCTTGATAGTCTCATGAGTAGAACAGTTTATATGAGATTGATTTTCCAAATTTTCTTTCAGACACACAAAAGGATGTGTTCTGACACATCTCTAAGTCTTGCTACTGGTGGCCAGCCAGAGACAAGAAACTGTTGTCTTAAAGCATGCACGTATGCATGCACACACAAAATTTGCTGGACCCTGATGTTTTGTGATCTAAATTGTGGCATAAACTTAAGGCTCTAAGCCATCTAAGCATGTCATTGGGATTAAGTGTGCAATTGTATACAAAACCTTACTCTGAAAACAAATAAATGAACTGAAATGCTCTGCTGGCTTTAAGAGTATTGAAATCTAATATACGCCACAAATTCTGGACTTTTGTTGTTGTTTTAAATATTAGAAAAAGTGGATTTGGTCTTATGCAGTAAAAATTATAGCCATCTGAGGCACAATTATCTCTACAATGCTGCATAGATATGCTTCTCACTACTACATAACAGAAAACCTACTGTAGAAAACTTTTATTTACTGTTTTTTTATTAATGCTGTGTTCAGTTAGGGAGGGCAGCAGCTGGGACTTAGAATGCACTCTGTACCTGTGGAGAGCCCTGTTGTCCTTAGTAGGTCACAGCAGAAATCCACTTACGCACAATACGATGGCAGGAATGTGGTCCTACACAGGATTTTTAAAACTATGATTACCTTCTTATCAAGTGTGGTGAAGGCCTGTTCCTTCTCTCAGCAGTATCAAACGGATTAAGGACGGGGACTTAGTATTATATATGTGATTCCTTTGAGGAACAAATGGACAAGTGTAAACTAATTCCTTCTTGATTTTAACTTAAATTACCTGTGCTTGCTATGGTTTTGATGGTTTTTATTAGGTGTGCTGAGAACAACATTGTGTCCACAGTACTTCACAGAATGTCATTTAAGTTTTGCCTTTCTTCCTACTTAAAAAAAAAAAAAAAAAATTATTTACCCTGATATCTTGCAGTGAAGGACTTGACTCACATGCGCATGCATGCTTGCAGAAGTGTGTGTGTATTTTGTATAGATTTGACTTTCAAACTATTAATCTGTTTTTCTGCAGGGTGACTGTGGAGAATTTTTTGAGTAGCTGGGCCCTCTATCTCAGGATGCTATCTGAAATTTTGATGAAAAATTAAATAAGCCTCTCTAAGGAATGACACAAATAAATGCATTCTGCCTCAAAATGATGGAAGTGCTGGAGGAATGTTAGCTGGGGATGTTGTAGTCGTGCAGGCAGACTTTAGCATTAGAAATCGTTCATAAGCCAAAGGCCCAAAAATACTTCTATTTATTTGACTCTTTTTAACTTTCTATGCCATAAATCAAGAACTGAATGTCATTTTAAAAACTTGAAAACTAGCTCAAAAGCTCAAGCGAGTTATTGGATGCTGTGGGCATCTGATACAACAGTGTTGCTGAGGGGACTTAATGAGTTAGTGATTAGAGCTTAATTTCTTTAGCTCATTCTTAGTCTGCACCAGTCAATTATATAAACCACAGTTGTAGAATCCTCCTACACTGTAATTTAAGATAAAACTCTTCTTCCTTTGGAGTTGACTGAGAGCCTGTTACCACCCCTCAGCTGGTGAGTCCATGGGCTGTGTGACCCTGCCCCAGCCCTGCTGTGCTGAGTGCCTGTGTGCTGTGTTTGCTGTTCAAGGACCTTGGCTGACAGGGGCTGCACAGATCCTCTTGTGTGTGTGTGTGCCTGTGTGCACTTTAATTTATATCAGTGCAAAGTTTAGATTCTGTGTCATTGTAAAGTAGTCGTGGTTGAGTTTTTTCTCAAGGAGCTTTCTGAGCAAAGGCACTTAGTCATTTTCCATTTTGGAGTTTGTGTTATAAATCATCTTTTGACTGGTTACTCCTTTGTGGTTCCTGTCTGAAATTCTAGTCCAATCATATACTTTCAGAATCATCTCCAAAGGGTTTTCATTTTCCTCTGGAAATTCAACACTTAGATCCCTCAAGGTCGGTAACATTGTTAATCTATTAACAACCAGCCTCTGACGAGAATCTGGAAATGGTTTTTGAGTTGTGCCAATTTGACAGTATATGGGTTTGTTTTCACTATATTTATTTTCACAACAGTTAGCAGAAGTCTGGAAAAAAAAAATAATGCATTAGTAAAATCGTTCCCTTTAAATAAAGTCGTCTGTAATTTTATCACTGAATACGTCAAATAACCTATGATATTTTATTTATTTGGAAGCCTACGAAGACAATGTGCTGGGTGTTTATTTTCTAAGATTTGGAACTGACTGTCCATAACCCTCCATTCTGAGTTCCCTGCATTATTAAAGTGGAGTTGAATTAAAACATATTTTTCTTTTCTAACCATACTATACTTTTCCCTGTTCTCATTGTAAACTCTTTTCCAGAATCATAGAATCATAGAATGGTTTGGGCTGGAAGGGACTTTAAAGATTATCTTGTTCTAACACCCCCATCATGGGCAGGGATACCTTGCACTAGAACACGTTTCTCAGAGCCCCATCAAGCCTGGCCTTGAGCACCTCCAGGAATGGGCATCCACAACTGCTCTGGACAACCTGTTCCTGTGCCTCACCACCCTCACAAGAAAGAGTTTCTTCCTAATATCTAATCTAAAGCTACCCTCTTTCAGCTTAAGACCATTTCCCCTTGTCATGTCATTACATGCCCTTGTTAAAAGAATCCCTCTCCAGGCTTCTTGTGAGTCCCCCTGTGGTACTGGGAGGCTGCCATAAGGCCTCACTGAAGCCTTCTCTTCTCCAGGCTGAAGAGTCCCAACTCTCTGAGCCTGTCTTCACAGGAGAGGTATTCTGTGATCAACTTAGTGGCCTCCTCTGGACTTGTTCACTACTTTGTCCTACTTTCCACTTTTGTCCTTTTAGAAACACAGACCAAATGAGATTTTTTAAAAAGCAGCTCATGTAGAAAGTCTGTATTATATTTATGTTTGTTTGTGGATTAGCTTTATTTTCTCTCCACCTTCATCTCTTCAGGAAGTGGGAGTAAAGATCTAGTTCTGTCCTGTCATTTCCATTTGATAAATCCACGATGTACCTTGCTGTGTTAGTCTGATCTTCTAAGGAAGAGCTGTATTTCCACAGCATTTCATCTGTGCATACTCCACCAGAATGCTGTCGTTTCACATAGCCAGCATTCCCCACACACAGTTGATTCCTTGAAGTGGCATGAGAAAATCTAATAGCAAGTCTGCCTGTGACAAATGGGAGGTAGATATACAGGGACAGAAGTGATGCAGACTTGTCTTTTTCCTCTGTACAGCCAGTATTTACCCACTGCCTTGCATGTCCTGCCTTCTGGTAGATTTACTCACCAGAAATTCAACGTGACCAAAAAATCGAAGGTAGTGGTTGCTAGTCACAGGAAAAAAAGACTAAAAGTACATTGGTGTGTGAAAAGGAAATATTCTCACAGAATAGTCATTTATCCAATGCACCATAAACAAGTTTTGGCGGAACTATATCTTTCACCAAGAAAAGCAAAATAAAATGTTGATGCATGATATCACAGTTTCCTTTTAGACTAAAAGTCATGGCAGGGATATGAGGTTTTCTACTTTTTGTACAATTAACTAGCATGCTGCAATTTTCCTCTATAATTGGCATACTTAACTGGATGATCTCCTGCTGCTTGAATGATTTGTATCTTCCCATGTATTGTTTTTTGCTCGCTGAATCTGTACTGTTACTAAACTAGAAGCTTGAACAGTCTAGACTCTTCTTGCTACTGCTTTGCTATTCTCAGTTACTCTTAGTTTATCTGATGGAAAGGAGAGCTCTGTGCTCAGAGGGAGCATTTCCCTTTGTTACCTGTTTAACAGCACTTAAGGTGTGTCAGGTCTTTTGCTGATACACCTAACGGTCTTCACACTGACCCATACTGCTTCATGCCACAGGTTGACCTTTTTTTTAGTATAAATGACTGTGTCTGTAGTCAAGGAAATATTTCTTAATGATAAGCTTAGAAGCACAGGCAATCTGATTTTTCATGAAGTTCCTAATAAAGCTTGATCTTCCTTTTATTTCTTCACCCCACGATCACCATTAGACATGTCTTGGCATTCTGGGAACTCTTCTATGATGTTCGTTTTCTAGGGAGAGTTGTACGATAGCACAAGTCAGTTCAGAAAGATTTTGGATAATTTAGGAACAGAGACTCTTTCAATAAATATGTAAAATAAAATCATAGTCAAAATACTAAGACTGGTTATTAGCAAAATTAATTGTGTGAAAGGGGTCTTTGTTGAAGAGAGAAATTCAATGTTTGACATGAAACCTGAACACTCAAATTTGAAATTTCATGGCCGACAAGCTTTCCCAGGATTCTTTTGACAGTCTCCATCTCAAAGTTCAATATGTGTCAGTACACAGTACATAATTAACAGCCTTTTTACATTTACAATACTGATGTCAATGTGAGCAGCCTTTACGTGGTAAGTTTTCTTACTTAATTTCAAAAAGAAAATGTTGGACTGTGGCACGAAAATTGAAACATTCTCTCATAGCTATATCATGCAAGAACAGTGGTGAACAATAGTTGATTACTCATTTAGTATTTGATCTCAAAAGGTGTTATTTTTTAAATGAACAGAGTGGTGGCCTTGATCTTTCTGTCTAAATTCACTTCACCATTACATTGCCTTCTACTATTAACATAAATATTACTTTTGCCAAAGCATGCCATTCTGTCTATGGGTCGGGCTACAGTACTGTATTTTTACATAATGTCTAACACCAGTTAAGGGACACCTGATACTGGAGTTAAGGAATTATTCCTACTGATACTATTAGAAAGGCGGTTTATCTAATATCTGATCTATCTCTTTGGAATGGTATTGCTTATAAAGAGTAATCATAAGCCTGGGATTGTTCTTCAATTGATTTTTAAAATTGTTTATCTAGAGTCTCGGGGGAGTTTATACTTCAGGTGATGTTTGTGACAATGGAAGGTAAACTAGAGTCATTATCAGTAGAACCAAGTCCAAAAGTTGCCTGCATTTGGTTACAGGTAAAAGCCCACTGACAGAATAGCTGCGATAGAGAGAAGAGGCAAAAATCCAGATGCAGGGAAATACTGCAAGTAAAGAGACAGGATTAGGCTAAAGGATGGTATTGTGAATGGAAACAATGTAGCTGAGAAGATGTCATAAGCTTATCACATATTTTCGGCACTCATACCCTAAAACATGGCATTTGCTGGTGTATATAACAGAGTGAATTGTGTTTCTCCTCCTGCAGACTGTTCATTCTAGTGAACAGTTTTGTATCTTGGTAGAATATAATAACTCAGAAACCAGTGAGAAATGCAGCTTTCATTATAACACGAAGCTGAAACATTTCAAACTCATCTCATTTCACTGTTGACAAGTATTTTTTTAACTCAGAGCAATTGTTTTGGGTATGGGATGGGGAAATACCCTCATAAATGTTTTCTGGTTTGTTCTAATCTATTTATGCTTTTGCTTTTTAATCATAGGTTTCTGTGCTCGAGAGGCAGATATTTGACTTCCTTGGTTATCAGTGGGCACCCATCCTCGCAAATTTTATACACATTATTATAGTCATACTTGGCTTATTTGGAACCATCCAGTATAGACCTCGTTACATAACAGGAGTGAGTATTTCATTTCATTTACTTATTTTGATGTGCATGTAAGAAAGAAACAAACAAAAAAAGCGCTCCAAACTGCATTGCTCATAAAACAAATAGAAATCTTACCGTGGTTTAATTTTCTTCTGTGAAATTTTACATTTACTTAGTGTGCTTTTCAGACACCTGCAATAATCAACTGGTAACAATCTACAAAAGTTAAAAGTCATTATGGTCATTAACTGCATGACAATGTGAACTTTCAAGTGGAGTGAACTTAAGGAATTACAATGTCTTCAGTATTAGGGGGATTTAGAGCTGGACTAAATGTTAGCCATAACTTTTCTAGGGACGTTGGACCTCCCCAACAGAGGCATGATTCGTTATAGTTACTCATTATTGTTATTAACTACTGTTGCTAGAGTGCGTGTCTGTTATGTATATGCCTCCTAGAAATTACAGTCCAACCTGATAGTGAGGTATGATGATATGGTAAGAAATAAAGGGCTGAGGGCTCCAATATGAAAATAAGGATTTGGACCTTAATTAATATTTTTAATCCATTTCTTTCCTTATTCAGCTACCCCTCATACACAGACTTAGTATATCTGTACTCTCTGGCACAATACGATATTAATTAAATCCTCATTTCATACTCTGGGTTTGTGGGGTTTTTGCAATTTGTATTTCTACAAAGAAAGAATAACAGCAACTCTGAAAGCCATCATTCAGAACGCCTTTTGTTAGATTTTCACAACGATGTTACTGTCAAAATTTACTATTTATTCACTTAAAGGTTGTATATGTTTCAGACTGAGAGGAGTTGAAAAGATTCACCCATAGACAATCATATTTTCATGTCAGATGAAAATAAGGAAAACTTAGAACTGTTTGCATTGGAAGCAAGCTTAAAGATCACCTGGTTCCAGCCTGGCAGAGGCACCTTCCAGTAAACTAGATTCCTTTAAGCCCCATTCCAACCTGTTCTTGAGCCCTTCCGGGGATGGGCATCCACAACTTCTCTGGACAATGTGCTCTAGTGTCTCACCAGCCTCACAGTGAAGAAGTTTTCCTAATATCTAATCTAAACCTAGTCTCAGTTTACTCTTTCAGTTTAAAGTCATTACCCCTTGTCTCTGATAACTCCACTGAATCTGTACCCTCTTTTGCAGTGTCTCTCTGTTAACTGTTCCCTCGTATACCAGAAGTCACTCAGAATAAAGAAAGATTTTGCTTTTACCCCTGTACTACCATCCGTATTGCATTACTGCGATGCTAGAAGAAACACGTTAACATTTGTGTCTGTGTTTCTATCTCTGTGATCTCCTATATGCAGAAGATTTGTATCCACATGTGCAATGTCTTTATGCATGCACACAATTTAATATATTCCAAAACATTTACTATCAACATTGAAAAAATATGTTGCAAGCCTTAAATATTTAGTTTTCCTTCAAGTTACAACTCTGGGAGTCATGTGAATGTGAACTGGAGTTTTCTTGCACTTCTGGTACTTTGACCGGGACAAAATACTTGGAAATTAAAATGCAAAATTCAAGCATCAGTTAAAGAAAAAGGGTTAAATGGTCCATCCCAAGATTATTCCGTGGCATAAAACCAAGCATAAGCATAAAATGCATAGCTGAACTAAACAAAAAGTTAGATTTAAATTGCCTGTGATAAGTGCGTTGGGGATGGGGAGGAAGACCAGCCGTATAAATTGAGACCATTGCCATGAATTTCTGAATGACATGGTTTGTGCAACATTGTTCTAACTAATTTTCAGACACATCTTTCTTAGAGCTTGCCCCAACTGTGTAGCCCATCTGACTTTGTGAGTTTGCCTCTCTGCATCCTCTCATTGATCTGGATAGAGCCAATCTAAGATTGAAGTGTCTTACTCAGAGTTTATAATAGACACCTGAATGTGCCACTTATCACAGACTGTTAGAACAAGGAAACAAGGATAAAAGTTTCATCCTTTATTCGGTTGGATCAACAGAGGAGCTCTGTGGCCCACAGTACAAGAAAGACATGGACCTGTTAGAGGAGACCAGAGGAGGGCCATGAAAACAGTCAATGGGGTGGAATATCTCTCCTCTGGGGACAGGCGGAGATTTGTTAATTGTTAAGCCTGGAGAAGAGAAAGCTCTGGGCAAACCTTATAGTTGCTTTTCAGTATATAAAAAGGACTTTAAAAAAGGATAGAGAATGTCTTTTTTCCAGGGCCTGTAGTGACAGAACAAGGAACTATAGGTTTAAACTGAAAGAAGGTGGCGTTAGATTGAACATCAGGAAGAAAATATTTACAATGAGGATGGCAAGATACTGAAGCAGATCGTCCACAGAATTTGTGTATGCCCCATCCTTGGAAGTGTTGGGTAAAGCTTTGAGGAACCTAATCTAGAGAAAAACATCCCTGCGCCTAGCAGGGGACTAAATTATGTTTAAAGGTCCCTTCCAACCTTATTCCTGGTCACATTAAGTCTGGGAGAAAAGGATAGGTTATTACTATTACATTACTTAACATGTAATTGCTGATATACATGTAAAAAAAATCAAAGAGAAAGAGGCAATTACCTTATGTCTGAGCTTCTTGTAGCATCATCAAACCATTAGGCCCCAGAGAGTACAGCTGAGATAGTCTATGTTTTTTTAAAGAACAGACATGGTCAATCACTCAACACATCTAGTGGGATCTACTTGATGCCTTATATGACAAATAACCCTGACTCTCCCAATTTGGGTTTGGAGTATTTCTGTTGTAAATTGAAATTTATTATCTTCCATTTTTAAAAAATGTTTAAAGTAGTACATGAAATGTGCTGCAGTTCATCTGTCATATGCATGTACTGAGATACTATCAAACAACTGTAATCATGCCATGGGAAATTGTAAAGCCTCTGAGCTACCTTCCTGAATTTTAAAGACTAAGACAGTCTCCGTATAGTGAATGATTTGGCCAGAATTTTTGGTAGAAAACATTTCAGAAGACTGTTTTGCTATATCTTGTTAGGAGAACCAATTTTCAGATAAAACAGTTGCTTTTAATGAAAGGATTCTTATGCTTAACATTTTTTAATAAGTGAGTTCTGGTATTAATTCACCTTATTGACATAATTCAATTTATATTCCAGACAATGGTTTTATTTAAAATAAGAAAGTGTGTGTACTCAAGCTCAATACAGACATTGTTAAAAATATATTCACAGAATCACAGGATGGGGGGGCTGGAAGAGACCACATTGGGCCATCTTGTCCAACCTCCCAGCTCAAGCAGGGCCATCCTAAAGCGCATGGCACATGATTGTGTCCAAGTGGTTCTTGAATATCTCCAGTGAGGGAGACTCTGTAACCTCTCTGGGTAACTTGTTCTAGCGCTCATTCACTTGCACAGTAAAGTTCTTCCTCATATTTTACTTCTGCTTTCTTTAGAGCTGTTGGGAAAAAAACATACATGTGAATCAATTTAATAAAAAGATGATGAAATTAAATGGAATGATATTGTGCATTCTTGTCAGCCTGAATGACACAAATTTTGAAGACTTTGAAGTCTGAGTCCTACCTAAACCTGCTGTCTATAAAATGTTTTCTTAGGAAGTACTTTCCAGTCTGAGACAAAGTATTCAGAGCTTCAGCTTAATTGTACTTATGGGATGATTTACTGTGTTGCAACTAAAATCTAGACATTTATTTATAGAAGGAGGCACACAGTCACACAAATTACTTCTCTGCTGCATACAACTTTTCAGAGCAAATGATAATTTGGGAACATAAGCAATAATTTTCTGCATAATCATTTTGAGCTAATGCCCAATAATATTATAAGTGCAATTAAGTAAATGACCTTGAACGTTTTAGTAGTAGCTCTGTCTGTCGACTGTCACAGGAGACTGTGAATCAAGATACTGATTCTGTTTCAAACTGTGCCATTGGAAAGATGTTTTGTTTGTTCAAGTTTGTTCAAGCACACATAATAATATTCTTCAGTTTCTTCCTTGATTCAGTAGAATGACCTGGATAATAAGGAATGTGAACTTTTTTCCTGTACTTCAAAGAATCATAGAACCCTAGAATACGCTGAATTGAAAGCAACTCATCAGGATCATCGAGTCCAGCTCCTGGCCCTGCACAAGACACGCCAAAAGTCACACCATGTGCCTGAGAGTTTTGTCCAAACACTTCTTGAACCCTGTCAGGCTTGGTGCTGTGGCCACTTCCTTAGGGAGCCTTTGTGTTCCAGTGCTCAACCACCCTCTGGGTGAAAAACCTTTCCCTGATATCCAACCTAAGCCTCCTGTGCCTCAGCTTCATGTCATTTCTTCAAATCCTGTCAGCTGTTTCAAGAGTAAAGAGATCGGTAGCCATCCTTCCACTTCCCCTCACCAGGATATTGAAGACCAAAATGAGGCCTCCACTCAGTCTCCTCCAGGCTGAAAAAACCAAGTGACCTCAGCTGCTCCTCATGAGGGTTCCCCTCTAGACCCTTCCTCCATCCTCGTGTCACTCCTTTAGTAGCTCAATGTCTCTTTTATATTGTGGCACCCAAAACTGCACAGAGGACTCATGGTGAGGCCTCCCCAGTGCAGAGCAGAGTGGGACAATCCCCTCCCTTGCCTGGCTGGCCATGCTGTGCCTGATGCTCCCCAGGACAGGGTTGGCCCTCCTGTCTGCCAGGGCACTGCTGGCTCATGTTCAACTTTCTACCGACCAGGACCCCAGGTCCCTTTTCACAGTTCTGCTCTCCAGCATTTCATTCCCCAGTCTATACACACAACCAGGGTTGTCCTGTCACAGGTGCTGAATCCAGCTCTTGCACATGTTAAACTTCATGTGGTTGATATTGCCCATCTCTGATTTGTTGAGGTCACTCTGTGGAGTCACTCTTCCCTTGAGGAAGTCAAGAGCTCCTCCCACTTTGGTGTCCTTGGCAAACTTAGTATTCCTTAGAGTCCTGCATCCAAGTCATAAATGATGTCGAAGAGCACAGGGCAGAGGATGGAGCCCTGTAGAACTCCACTAGTGACAGGACACCAGCCTGATGTCACATCATTCACTATAACCCTTTGTGCCCAACCCATGAGGGAGTTGCTCACCCTTCAGGGTTATCCAGCTGTGAGCTGGATGTTTTGTCCAGAAGGATACTGTGGGAGACAGTATCAAAATCTTGCTGGAGTCCAAAAAGATTATATTTCCTTGCTTTTCTAGATCAACTAGGTGGGTTACCCTGTTGTAGAAGGAAATCAAGTTTGACAAGCAGGATTTTCCCCTCATGAAGCCATGCTGGCTTTGACTGATGACTATTGTCCTCCAGTTATTTTTTGATACTTCCCAGCATAATATTTTCCATGATTTTACCAGAAACTGAAGTGAGACTGACAGACCTGTAGCTGCCAGGATCCTCCTCCTTGCCCTTTTTAAAACTGGGACGATGTTAGCCAGCTTCCAGTCAACTGGAAGTAAACATCTCCAGAATCCCAAGACCAATCAAAAATCATCCAGAGAGGCTTTGCATTGTAATCAGCCAGCTCTCTGAGGATTCTGGATGAATCCCATCAGACCCCATATGTTTGTAGGGATCCAGCTGCAACAGCAGATCCCACACAAGTTCAGGATCCATTGGGAGTTGATCGTTCTCACAGTTATGCTCTTCCGGCTCAGGGCACTGACAGCCTCTTGGTCCACTCTCCCTGTTTAAGACAGAGACAATAAATTCATTAAACATCCCTGCCCTGTCTCTGTCCCTTGTTTATGGGTTCATATCTGTATATTCATTTCTGGTTTTCAATATATTTAGCTAATGAATGGATTATTCCTAATAGTTACATAGATTTCTGGTACTTTTCTTTGTAATTTGAACAACAAAACAATTAGCTTTATAAAAATATAGTTATTGTATCTACTATGTTTCAGAGAAAACCAGCCTCTTAGACTTGTATTTCTGGCAGAAATGGGTTTGAAAAAACAGAATTTATTTTCTGCAAATATCACTAATACCAGCAACAGAATAATTAAGTTTTAGGATATTCTGCTAAATCCTAAAAGTCAGTCTGTTTACTAAAATCTTTACTGAATGTGAACTAGAAAGCAAGCTAAACAAGACTGAAGTAAATCCACTTAAAACTGGAAGTGGTACTTGTATGAAACATTTTTCATTATCCATGCTGTTCTCAGTGTAAAAATTTCCAGGATTTATCTGTTTCGCTCAGGTTGAAAATATTGCAATGCCAGGTGATTTATATTTTAGTACATACAAGCCAGATCTACCAGGAAGTGTGTGACCACAGTTATGTTTCCATGTTAGTGGAAAAATCTGTGTCAGTGAAAACTTAAGTAATTACTAAAATGTCAAAAGTAATCCAAATATACACCTACCCACTGGAAAAGCTAAAACAAAATAAACAAGAGAGGTATCTCAACAACAACAAAGAAAGAGAATGTTGACAGAATAGTAAATTCCCCAGATAGTAGAATTCCAGGAATTAAACTCTATGTGTTTCTTAAACAGAGAGGACAGAATAGACATTATATTTGACAATTGCATGTATATTACGATGTTCTTACACTTGGGAATGAAAAGTGGAGGTCGTCATCCACTGGTTGCAAGTTGCCATATCATAAGCACACTACCATTACATTTTCAATCAGAACAATCAAAAATATTCAGAAAATACAAATGATGCAAGATGAATGAGGTGATAGCAACCCCCAGAGTGGCCATTATGGAAAGCTCTGCCTATGTCTAAATAGAAAAATTGCTCTGGTGAAACTTTAACAAAATATTTCCTCAATGCTTACTCATTTTATTCTCGGGGCTGTTGATTAAGAATTAGTCATGTAAAAAGTTTGCCTTCAGCTGAAAGAAAATCAGATGAGTTTTTTAAAACATAATTATGCCTAGTGGTCAACTAGCAGTGACTACAATATTAGTGCTCTCTGTGCCTCAGGAAATATTAAGAAACAAACTTTTTTTGCTAGTTCTCATTTTGGTGAAAAACTACAGAAAGATAGAAGCATTAAGATTGGAAAAGACCTCTATTATCATTGAGTCCAACCATTAACCTAACACTGCCAGACCCACCACTGAACCATCTCCCTAAGCACCATAGTTAAATGCCTTATTTGAACATTTTCAGGCTGAAGGAATAGAATATTGCTCATACTTTAGGATCCCCATAAACTCCCTAAAAAGGAGACAAACCAAGGGAGAAACTGCACTCTCGTATAGCTGGTTAGTAGAGACTGTAAAGTGTAATAAACATCTCTGTGAGAGGTTGTGTCTGATGAACTAAACTAAGAAATAAAATTGCTAAAACTCTAATGTAGCATAGGATTTTATAGAAGTAAGAAAAAGTTTTGAAGTGCAAAGTGTGTGACCAAGAGGATGAGGACAAGCGAAAAATACAGACTAACACTAGAAAACTTAAAAGAGCACTAGTAAACCTTGCAGAAGCATGTTTGGGGCACTGGTAAAGCTCCATAACATGAATTAAGACTCTTACAGTGCTGGAGAATGTGCCTCAGCCCTGAATGAACTTCAAGTTTCATTCATGGTTTAAATTTTTTTATGCCAGATGAATTGATGCTAATGAAGGACTGGTATTTTATGGTGTACTATTTACTGCATAGGAGCATTTTCTTGAAATGCTTTCCATGCCATGAATAACAACATGAATTCTCCTTAACATTTACCATGATAAGCACTCAATATTAACATCATTTTTGTTACAGAATTTATACTTAATATTTTGGTTGAGGAATGCTTACTGTTTATCAAAGCTCATCTTCTTAAAAAATATCCTTTATTCTGGTCAACGTTTCAGTAATCCTTTTTTCAGATTTTGTCAGTGTTTTCTGAAATATTTACATGTTCAGAACTACCTGGAACCAGAGCATGTTGCTGCAGCTTTTTCTCTTAAAAATTCTCATAAAAGATTACTGATACAATTTGGATGCCAAGAAAGAGTAGAGTTTGGCATTCTTTTCATAGTGTGTCCTTTTGCTACTGCTGCCACCTCCATACGAATGACCTTTGCAAATTTAGCTAACTGCTATTTTATTGGAGAGTTTTGCTCACTTCTGGGAGATGCTGTGAAAAATCCGTGGGGATGTAAGTGGAAGACTGCCCTTTGGACTTTGAGCAACATATGCTGAAAGGAATTTTGATTCACAGGGAAGTATACTGTTTAATAGAGTGCTTTTACTGCTGTTGTGTTAAAAGATTAGATTTTAGTATTTTGTGGATTCAAACGTGCTTTAATTTATATTTGAAAGGACCGGCTCAGCAGTTTACTTTTGTAACTGAATCTAGCGTGCTTTAGGGTAGGGATGGGAACATGAAGGGAGGAGGAGTTTGTGAATGGCTGGCTGGTCAGTGTCATAGCACTGATCCAATTTTGGAGTCTAACATCTAACACACGTAAAGAACTTGATCAAACAAAAGCTTAAGTATTCCAATGGTCAAAAAGTAATTCTTTCTTTATGCTTATCAGTTAATTTATTGGTGGAGTATTAAATAGGAGTTTAAAACAAATGGGCTTGTTTTTCACCTGATAATCAGTCCAGAAATTTAGTCTAGGATTTGATGACCCTGGGCTTTTGACTTCTCCTTTTAGATATATTTTGATAATTTGCAAGAGAGCTCAACTAATTTCAAATTCTTAAGCCCTGGAGATTCAGCTAAGCCTTGGGCAAATATGTTAAAGAATCACTTCCAGTAGAATATTATACAGAGTGCTTCTGTCTTGACTGTATGGAAGTCGGTGAAAGAAGATAGTCTACAGTAAATTTCTCTGCATTTTCTGCCCTTTTTTTGGCTCTTGATTTTAAACTTTTCATACTATTTAGAATAGAGTAATTTTTGTTTCCTATAAATTGTCTGGGTGAAGTTTGATTACTTTCTTCTGCTCTCTTCACTGGGATGTATATAAGTGTGAGGCATTGAGGTAAAAATAATTAATCTTATGAAAAGGATGGTTCTTCTTTAAAAAGTGTAAAATATTCTTTCAAGATTAAAGAGTACCCAGACAGTTAATCTGCCAGCCCTAGGAAAGCACAATGGAAAAAAAAAAGAAAACCCTGCTGATCAGTGAACTAGTCAAGACATAAAAAGAAAGTGATCCCAGATGAGAGATCCTTAGTCTTTAATTCCTTAAGTTTTGTGTAGGACATTACTTTCTCAGAAGTTCCTTGCTGTCAGAAAATAAAGTTCTAAAGAGCAAAAGAGAAACTGCCAGACTCCAAGAAATAATTTTTCAATAGTAAACATTTTAAAAACACAATAGACTCTTCTCACTTATTTGAGCATAAAATCTAATAACTTCCTAGAGCCACTGATTCCTGAAAATTAATTTGTTATATTTTCACAAAATATGGTGTAAGATACTCTGGACAAGACTCGGGGACAGAATTTACTTCGGCAACAGTTCTGCATGGAGTTTTGTTTTCTTTCAGATTGAGATGCATTTTCATTAATTTTCAGAGTGTTTTTTGAGTTTTCCATTATAAAAATAAGTCCTTTTAAAGTCACTTAGCTAATACTGTTTTTTAAAGTGATTAAAATGTTGATTATTAGAGGATGAAAAATTACAATTTGCATCGTATAATTAAGTGCAGCATTGATTCCCAGGAAATTTTATGCAGAACCTGTTCAGTGCATGTAAATGACTGATATTTCTAATTTAAATCCACACTTATTAGTCTCATGACAGGTTTAACTTATGTAGAATTCAACCACATTCAGTCTTTCCTAGTGTTTTTATCAATTTTCAATGAACTGTATTTACATTTTAAAATTTGCTTTTCAAAATGGCTCTCCCTCTCCTATTCCACAGAAAAAGCAGATGGTCTTCAAGGGAGTCACCACTGAGGTACATGCAGAACTGAAAATAACATATAAAAAATATTGTATTTTATTTGCATTCAAACCACAGAGCTCACCTTGGAACGGTGAAAACATGATGTCCCTCTACATTTCATTTGTTTCTCTGGAATAGATGCTCTGTTTTGTCACCAAAATAACAAGTGGGTTTTATTCTACAGTGTGGTTTGTGCTTCGTATTTTTTGTTATTTTTTCTCTTCATAAGAACTAGCAACACTTTTTGTTAAAATAATGTCTAATTGACACTTGGTAGTTGAAACACTATAGAGACCATGGAGAATGAATGACTTAGCTGATCAAGTCTTTTAACAGGTACACAGAGGAAAAGATTAGAGAGAAAATCCGTGGGGTTTGCTACCTCTACCTAAACTGCAGTAGAAAGCATTAAAATTCTCTTAAGCATCTGGTAGCCCTGGCCAGCTAGAGATAATTAAAAATCAAGCAAGGATAAAGTAATGTTTCTGCTGCTTTGACATGACTTCTGTAGTTCAGTGTTAAATATTTCTCTTTATCTAGCGTCATCAGGTTTCCTTGTGTTTCCCAGACTTACTCCTATACTTGTTACTGTGGATTTTCACATTGTTTATTTAGTAATTTTTTCTAGCTGGTGTTTATCAATTATGCTGACATTTGCTTGTCTTAGAGGTTATAGCTCTATCTTTTTATCTTATATGTATTTATAGCATGCATTCATAGGGTTATCTGTCCACCTCTGAGCTTTTAATGTCTCTGTCCTTGTGTCAAACTACTGGAGTAGGGAAGTATTCCCCCACACTGCTTTAAAACGTGGGAACTGAAACACTAAAAGTCTGAGACATTTTCTCATTATCAGAGAAAAGGCTGCGACAGATCATCATGTGAATCCATTTTTCCCAAGTTACAAGCCAACGTTTTATCCAGTGCATCCAACAAACATAGGGATGCCAAAAACTGTCTATGAAGTCGAGGAATAAAGACTAGAATCACAGCTACCTAACACTGTAGAATACTTCTGTAAGATGAAAAAATAAGAAGAGTCTTTGGACAGTATCTCTCTGTCCCAGCTGTCAGCTATGGCCCATACAGCCACTCGGTCACTCCCCTCTGCTGGGATGGTAGAGAGAATTGGAAGGGTAAAAGTGAGAAAAGTCATGGGTTACAATAAAGGCAGTTTAATAGATAAAGTAAAATCTGCACATGCAAGCAAAGCAAAGCAAAGCAAGGAATTTGTTCACTGCTTCCCATGGACAGGCAGGAGCTCAGCCATTCCCTGAAAAGCTAAGCTCCATCATGCCTAACAATTATTTGTGAAGACAAACACCATTAGTCTGAATATCCCCCTTTTCCTCTCTCTTCCCCCCCCACTTCACATACTGAGCACGATGTCATATGGTATGGAATATTCCCAGGGTCAGTTGGAGTCAGCTGTCTTGGCTGTGTCCCCTCCCAACTTCTTGTGCACCCCCAGCTGGTGGGGTGGGGTGAGAGGCAGAAAAGGCCTTGATGGGCTACAAGAGCTGCTCAGCAATAACAAAAACATCTTTATATTACGAACACTGTTTTCAGGACCAACCCAAAACACAGCTCCATAACAGCTACTCTGAAAAAACTCTATCCCAGACAAAACTGGTACATTCTCTCAGCAAGGGAAAAGTTGCTGATGCCTGAAGCTTTGTGATAATTTTTTTGTCAGACTCGGTGGCTGTTGCAATGGCTACTGGGATCCATTGTTGTGCTCCTTCCAAGAAGAGATTAATATATTTTAATTAATAGCTTATAGCAGAATGAAATATACATAGAAAAGGACAGCAAACATTGCAATTAGTCCAAATTAACAGTTCAAATCTTACACTCTTCTGTTGTGGTGCCTCTCCTTTGCAACTGACTACTGGTTCAGGGCTTGTTGTGAAGTACCATCACATAGCAACAGCATTGCAGCTGCTCCTCTTTCTATTCCAGCTCCTTCTGTACTTCTGTCTATGTCTCCTTCTATTCTCTTCACCTTGATTCAGTTACTAATCTCTACATGTATATTTTAAATGACATTGTACTGCATGTAGCTAAAATGAAGTTTTAGCTTTAAATTAAATGAAGTCTGAGTAGCACTACTTACAAGTGCTGTACTGAAACCAAGTTCCTTTGTCCAACTGATTAAGATTTATGCAATCTTAGTAACTTGAGTGAAGCTGACTTTAGTCATAGTTGTCTTATATCTCTGCACAGGATGACTTGATAGTACATGGAGTCCACCCTCATTTTTTTTTCAAGAGGTTTTTTTTCTAGGAAATGTGGCTGATTCTTTTTTGTGAGCTTCATTGTCACCCTGAGGTTATGCTACAAGAAAGGTGCATTGAAAATCACACAAAGCTATACTACCCTATTCATTTACAAATCCCCACTTCCAATTCTGAGAGAAGATGGAGATGCTTTGCTTCAGTTATATTCCAAATGTGGGCTTTCATTTTTTCCATCTGAAGAAGAACCTACATAAAAATAATTTGTAAATCCTGTTGCAAATCTCCATTTCAGAACTTCAGAGATGTTTTTCTCTTCCCATCTGTACTTACATTTTAAAATTTTTAATGTTTTCATTATGGTTTTCAACTCTCTAAGATCCACAAGAAACAGGGCACAGTACTTCTTTCAAGCTTTGCTTGTTGCTGTGAGTGCATTACCAATAGATGTGTTTTCTGAATGACACTGAAAGGCAAGATAAACAATGAGCAGAGTTGTAAAATGCGCTATTAAACATGTTCCAAAATTTCCAATGCTCCCTACTTCTATAATTTAGCTGTCAAGGGCACTATTTATTTGCAGTTTGTTTTATGGGTTATTATGTATATTAGGCATAGATGTTAATGCTACATACATTCATATTGGTTGGATCATAGTGAAGCAGCATTTTGTGTGCTATGAACTCAGCAGGTAAGATTTGAATTATAAATACCTCTAGGGACAGAATTTTGCATATCAATATAAATTTTACTTCTAAACAAGTCTAGGAAAGTAACACTGTAGTTCTACAGTTAAATGGTATGATTCCCCCTATACCAGTTTGAGCTACCAAGAGTGCTGCTGCTCAATTTGGTTCCTAGCTGTAAGTTCTTAACTATTTCCAATCAGCCTGTTTGTTAGATTTCTATTTATTTCTTATATTAAGCTCTGCAACTCTTTTCATTGATTTCAGTATCAATTTTGGGTGAATGAGACATAAATAATTTTGGTTTTCATGCTGTTTTTATCAGCTAGTAGGCTACTTAGGGATTCTGTGCTGATTGTGCTCTGAGACCAATGAGTGTTTTTGCTTTTCTTTTATTAATGGCTCACAAAAGAATTTAACATTTGGCTGGTGGGTTTACTGCCCAACTGGAAAAATGCAGAACTCATTAGAAATATCTACAAAAGTTTCCAAGTTTATTAAATCACAATCTTTTGGAGGAGCATATGTGTTGTTCCTTGGATAAAAATTTTGTTAAAGGATAGCATTTATGTAAACAGTGCATAAACTAGCAAAATTATTGCAACCATGTGTCCTTTGTTAAACAGTTTGAATAGTGATAAATTTGAAAATAAAATAATACATTTTAAGTTGACATCATTTATTTTATCAGTTCACTGTTAATCAGCTCGGCTTTTCTAGTCTAGATCTAAAGTAATCCTCAACATTTTTCCGTTCTGAGTAAAAACCAAAAAGTTATTCATAGCCTATGGCACTGAGCACTCTACATATTTAATTTTGTATCTGCCTGAAGAACAAATTCCTGTTTGAAATTTAATGTTGAAACAAGTCTGTCACCAATTTTATTTATGAGTATGGTTTTACCTACTTACTACTTCTACTTTCTGGATAACAAGAAGCACTCTCCTGTCTTTTGTGTTGTTGAAATACCTATTCATAGATTTGAAATGTTTTTTATTGGCATAAATGGCACAGAGGTTTTGGGTTCTACACCTCTTAGCAGGTGAATTAAGTGAATTTTTTATTTCATATTGATGTTGTGAATTCTTTAAAAAATTAGATCCTATTTCTGTCTTGAGAGACTTACTCTTGTAACAAATTTAATTATTACTGGTATTGATGGGTTTATCTGCATGTCTTAGGGTGATTGACAGTGCTTTTCCCTCATAAAGATGTCATTGTTAAATTCACATAGGTATAAACGTAGTGTGAATAAGCAGCCTTTTGTGATATCTGTCTGTTTCTAAAATATGTTTCTCTTTCTGTGTGAGAAATCTCTTTGATGACTTTATTAACACTGGCTTTTTAGCATTTGATATTTGAGTTCTAGGATAACAGATTCTAAAAATGGCTAGTTTTATTTATGGTCACAAAAAGTCTGAAAATGGGCACTGACCATGAAATGAGGTAAAAAAGTCTTGATCCTTATGTGCTGTGATTTGCACTCAATTGCACTTTAAAAGATGTGCATAGTAGGAGAATTCCTGCACAAACCACATCACTGAGAGTCTGTGGAAACGAGAAAGGTCTGATTAAGTCAAGGAAGTGTTGTGTATGTTCATGCATGACAATGACTGGAAATTTTAAATACTATGTTGCCTTTCCCATAAGAATAGTCTTCATTCCAGTGGTAGGAGAGATGATGGGACTCTCAGATATATCCCTTTCTGTCATCTGGGAAACAGAAGTGACAAATAAGTGCTGGAATTGAAAATCATGAGGACTGAAACACACTGAAATACATGAGGAATTTTTTTATTGACCTAAAGGAGTGAATATCACCAGAGAGATCCTGAGAGTAAAATTTTCTTGTCTTGAAATCGAATAAAATAGAATATGGACGTAATCACTCTGTATTATTTTTGGCCTTGTTTCTCTGTAAGAAAACCTTTGTTTAGTAGTTACAAGACTTAATAGATATTCTCTTCTCACCATTCAATAGCTTAGGTTCCTGTATTAGATACTGTGCTCCTTAATGTAGGCTATAATAAGATACTCTGCCATCTCTGATCTCCTGGACTTTGCTGTGGTGCAAATTCTCTGCTCAGTTCCCAGTCCCAAAAACGGAGTCTGCACAGTTCTGCTGCCTATGGACCCATGCTTTAGTTAACCTATCTGTAAAAATTATCCCTTCAAGGTTCGACTCTGTGAACTTTTTGTGTCTTCAGTTTTTCTGTTTCTTTTAATTCTCTTGTCAACCTTCATGTCTCTGGTGGACTTTCTTACTGGACATACCAAGCAAAACAATTTCCTATGATAAAGTACAGTAGTTTTTCATCATCTTTCAGCATCTGTTGTATTTTGAAAGTTTAAGTTTTCATTCCTATCTCTACAAACAAAATGGGATAGTTTTCATGGGTTTTGGGGATTTGTTTGTTTGTTTTGGTTTTTATTGGGTTTTTTTGGGGGAGGATTTTGTTTGTTTGTTTGTTTTTTGGTTTTGTTTGGTTGGTTGGTTGGTTTGGTTTGCTGTTTTGCTTTTTGTTTTTTGGGGGGTTTTTTTTTGTTTGTTTTTTGTTTTTTTTTTTTTTTTTTTGTTTGTTTTGTTTTTTGTTTTGGTTTGGTTTTTTTGGTTGTTGTTGTTTGTTTGACTGCCTCCTTGGCATAATTACTACTTCCTAAGGGTAGATTATTCCCGGCTAATTTGCTCTGAGTCCTGTTAAAATAGGGTGGTGTATATGTTGAACTTAACTGACTCCAGTTACACATCTGATTTTTGTCTTATATATTCCAGGCAAACTGTTAGATTCCCTAAGTTTCTCATTTCTTTCTTCCTTAGGTCATTAAAACTATGCTGATGAGATGAGCTTCAAAGTATTGTCTTAGTGCTCCAGTCACATACTCTCAGGGAGTTTAGGGTACATTAGAGAACAGTATGTTGGACTGACATTATTTTTTAATTAGTTGCCTAATAGTACATAAGTACTTTGCCATTATTTGAATGGCAAAATATTTCAGTGTGTTTCTGAGCTTTAAAACTCTAACTCATATGTTCCATATCAGTTTTGACATGTAGCAACTATCCAGGTTTAACCCAAAAAATTTTGTAATTTACTTTTACTACCAGTAGTATATATTTTCACAGAAACTGGCATTTATTAACTTTAATGATTAGGATTTACTTACATCAGTCTCTCTGTGAAATCCGAGTGGAGATAGGAATGCTTCAAGCTGCTATTCTTTGCTAATTGAACCATGAGTTTACCTCATGACAAAAAACAAAGTAACTCACATTCACTAGCATGTTTCATTTGGTTTGCTGCTGTTGCTAGAAGCCTAATTTTATTACAATTTAAATTTGACATGGTAACATATTTGTTTTGACAATTAATTACTTTGTGCCAAGATAATTCAAATCTAGCTATATGAGGAGGCTAGTAGGGGAAAGTAGAATTACTCAATACAATAATGACTGTTTAGCTGATATATGAGGGAAAAGGGTCTAAGGCTCTATAGGCTCTGAATTGCTCCTACACATCCTGGGCTGGTGCTGTATTATAAGGCCACTTTCTTTAGAACTTCTATTTAGTTATCTTTTTATATGTTTTGGGTTTAGCATGTTGGATTGGCTTTTTTGTTCAATTCACCTTGAAAACAAATCTCAAATGTGAAATCTCATTTTGTCTAGTACAAAAGCGGTTTTTGGGGGGGCAGCTTTGGTGTTAAGTATCCCGTGGGGGATTGTTTGCCTGTTTGAGTTTGGATTTTTGAGGGAGGTCTTAAGTTAGGTACCTGTAACATTTGTTGCTTCCTATTTCATTTAAATCTATCAAAGTGGTCACAGTCAGATCCCACCATTAGTTGAATGGGAGGACAGTTTCCATTTCTTTACAGTGTAACCTTTATCCTGAGGGAGTACAAAAATCAGAGAAATGTTAGCACTCTCTCTGTAGGGCTTGACTCTCAATGAATAATCTATCATCTGTCTCTCCATCTTTTTCATGTAATCTATTTGAAGCTCCATGGTGCGTGCTGAGTGCGGAATGTCAATGACAACTGTGTTAAGACAGCCAGAAATATTCATTAATATGCTTGTGCATAGTTTGCTGTTTCATTTCACTGATACTTGGAACTATTTCTACTCACTTATTAGGAAACATTTACACTTACCAATGTTATTTTGGGAACTTATATATGGAAATTAATGGCTTAGTAGAATACATTTATTTATATTCTTCAAATACTCACTGCCCATTAGGACTAGTTAGCTGATCAGTGTAGTGTAGATAAGGATTGATATTTTCTTAGCAAACAGCACATAAAGTAGTAATTCAATGCTACCATTGAATCATTGTTTCAATTTCTTCGGGCAAATGAGCAAATGTTTCCTTAAAACAGTGAGTTCAGAAGGTCCTTCAAAGCAATAAAGGACGGAGACATGGTTTCAGCACTTTTCATTTTGTTAGGAGAATGCCTTTAATTGCTCTATTCTTATGGGCCAAGAACCAGTAAAATTTTGAAAATATAAAAAGGTACATTTCATGTTTTTTTGCAGATAGGTACCACTTTAAACAGAGTTACATAATTTGTTCACAGTCAACACTTGCTTTGAATTTCCAAATTCTTCTAGGACAGCCTGGTGGAGCACTGTTAAACACTCATGACACCACACAGCTGTCTATTCACAGAAAATCAAAGAACACGTAGTTCAACTACTTTAATGAATGAGTGAAATGAAAAAATTCTAATTAGATCTTGTGTTACCATCGACATTACCATTTTTCACTCTCCCAAGCTTAATTGGAGAGAAAAATACAAGAGAAGACTGAGTGCTTTCTGTAGAAAATATCTATGACAGAAAACAGCCTGTAGAAGGAAATAGGAGCATGGACATGTGAACTGCAACACACAGAAGGCATCATGATGCCATAAGGCCCGTATGGTATGGATATTATACAGACATTGCAGTTGGAAGGGATCTCCAGAAGTCTCTAGTCCAACCTCCCACTCAAAGCATAGTCATTTATATCAGCACTGAATTTATATCAGGTTGCTCCAGCTGAGTCTTGAAAACCTCAAGGGAATCACATTACTTGTTTTTGATCTTTTATACCATAATTAAAAGCCATTTTCAAATTATTCAAGTGCACCAACTCTTGTGAAAAGAAGGGTTACTCCCACAGCTTTAAGGACAAGATTATGGCAGGATGGGTAAAGATCTTGATAAGATCTGGAGAAAAGATTTGCCAAGAAGGCCAATGGCACCCTGGCTTGTATCAAGAACAGTGTGGCCAGCAGGACCGAGAAAGTGATTGATTCTCTGTACTCAGCACTGGTGAGGCCACACCTCAAGTACTCTGTTCAGTTCTGGGCCACTCACTTCAGGAAAGACATTGAGGTGCTGAAGTGTGTCCAGAGAAGGGCAGTGAAGCTGGTGAAGCGTCTGAAGCAAAAGTTTTATGAGAAGTATTTGGGGGAACTAGGGTTGTTCAGCCTGGAGAAAAGGAAGCTCAGAGGAGACCTCATTGCTCTCTACGACTCCCTGAAAGGAGATTGTAGCCAGGTAGGGGTTGATCTTTTCTTCAAGGCAACAAGTGACAGGACAAGAGGATATGGCCTCAAGCTACACCAGGGGAGGTCCAGGCTGGACATCAGGAAGAATTTCTTCACTGAAAGGGTTGTTAAACATTGAAATAGACTGCCCAGGAAGGTCGTGGAGTCATTATCCCTGGAGGCTTTCAAGAAACAACTGGAAGTGGTACTTAGTACCAAGGTCCATTTGACAAGATGGTGATCAGCCAAGGGTTGTACTCAATGATCGTGAAGGTTTTTCAAACCTAAACGATTCTGTGCATCTGTGATAAGAGAGCCATGCTGAGTTCTGTCTTAATATATCTCTCTTTGAAGCTAGACTGCACTGCTTTCAGTTATACTTCTAATTACCAAACCCAAGAAAATCACATGACAAGGAGACATTTAGAAAGTCAAGGCATATAATGAATATGTTGTGCTGCAGTGAAAACTGATTGTCACCTGTCTAAGGCTGTAAAGCTTCTGTGAGAAGGAGCATGTTAAGAGAATGGAGAATGACATCATTAACAGTTTAACTATTTGAAGTTTTTCTGAGCCAGAGATGAAATATTTATATCTACCAGAAGGAGAAATGCTATTAATCCATTTCTCATGAAAAGCTTTTAATCAGTGGCTGTATGTATGCTGTGGTTGTCACCAATGAAAATGGAAAGCTTTTAATATACATAACAGATAATACTTGTAATTGAAATTCTGTTTCTTTCCTTTCACTAATCCAGGGAAGAAACATCATCTTAACAATAAATAGCTACATTTTGGTTAGCTACTTATTTTAAAATGCTTCTCCAATTGTAAGTTTTCTCTCTATTTATATAATTCTATATGTCCTTCCTGTATAAAGACTTATCCAAAAATTTACCTCTGCTTTTACCAAATGAGCAGAGTTTTGCTATAACTAAATTACATGTGACCTCAATTTGATTATAGTAAGAATTGCAGCCCACAAAAGGCTAGGCATAACTTAATATAAATTTTTACCATTTTTTAGAAAGTTTAAGGCCCCTTTTGGAAGAAAAAAATGGGTACAGATTATCACTATTTTATTAGTTTCCCCAGTCTTTAGAAAGTATCATAAGTTCTGTGACAAGCTACTAAGAATGTTAAAGGTAAAAAAACATTAAATTGATACTAACAAAAGATCTAATTAGAAGGTTTTAATTTCACTTATCAATGTAGTTGAACTACCTGTTCTTTGATTTTCTACGAATAGACAGCTGTGTGGAGTCATGAGATGCTTGCTGAGGTGAAAAAAGATGTTCAGACAACTAAGTAATCAATCCTACATACACCTACATGCACATTTTAACTTTATATTTATCAGCAAAACACTGAACTTGGCAGGACTACTTAGGCATAAAGATAAGCATAGCCATGTTTGGGAAATTGTGGTTATAAATTCTGATCCATAATAAGATTGACTGAAAAGAGAATTTCTGCTGGAATTTAATATAGAACTAACACAGAACAGGAAAAACAACTTATCTTTTTAAATTAAATCAAATTTAAATGCAAATCTACAATATGAAAGGATTTTTTGCGTACTGAGCTTTCTAATCCTCATAAACAGAATGATGACTTTGCATTTCAGATCTATGGAGGATGTGCACTTGCAGCAGGAATTTTGAAGATATTTTACTAAACCAATATATCTGGTCAGCCTTGCAAAAAGACTTCTGATAATATTTATGCAACATATCAAAGAATTTACATTGCTCTCTATGTCTATGTCCTCCCTTCCTGAGAGAATTCTCATAAATGACCTTAAGAAGCATGAAGCTTCAAGGCTGAGAGATAAAACAATCCCATGATTATAATCCTGTATATTTGAATACTGAACTTGAATGCAAATCCTACATTCATGTGCAACATTCTTAGTTCACTGTATTGATTGTTCACACAAGTAAAGCAGCTGTACTTTCATGTGAGTTCTGAAACAGCCTGAACAACAGAAATATCTTCACCAGAACTAAACAGAGGATTCAAGTATTACTGTTAAGTTTGGTATCAAGTAGCCAATGCATTAAGGAGTTGTCTTGAATGATATTGAGTATATACAATATATTTACAAAAATACCTTTTGATTAATTATGAAGTAAAAAGGTCCAGTTTACAAAATTTTGTTTCTATGTATTTGCAATTTTGAAAAGGCATTACTGAGCACTATCACCTACTTATGTGAGTAATAAATTATACGTTCTATGGAAAATTGCAGACTAATTTCACACTTTCTAGTTTAACTAAGCTTTCTTGTCAGAATTCTGGGATTTGAATTATCACACAGTAAAATGCATGGTCTGTAAAGTTGCTCCTGTTAATATCATTATTAATCACTTTTGTGGCAGTAAGTTCTAAGAGCTAACCAAGAAGGTGCTCTGTTGTGCCAAGCAGTGTACAAATACAGCAATGGTGGGATAAGATAGGAACTTGGAGAGAGAAGTTAAGAAGTGAGAGAATGTAGCAATTACAGAGACAAAGGCAAGAGCAAACCTGAATGAGGAGACACCTGTGTTTTATGGCAGGCATATACCAGGCTGCCTTTTTGAAAGAGATCTCATGTTTAGATCTAATGCCTAATGACCATGCACTAGGTGAGACTGCACTTTTATTACAGTTTCCTGTGACTGTCAAAGTCCCTGAAGACTCTGGAAGTGGGAGCATCACCCCATGCACACTCTCAGCATGCTGAAAGACACTGCTGGAACAGAAGGGAACAGCATTGACATTCAGAGGCTCAGCACAGGAGATTCGAGGATAACTGCAGAAAGGTCTCAGAGTCTAATGCTCCCTGTCTGGCTTCTTTCTGTGATTGTAAAGGCAGGAGAGTACCTCTGAAGTTTTACCTCATTTACCTGGGGAACAGAGAGGGATCACTGTGACTCTGTCCAGTGTCTGCTGTTTGAAGTCTGCCGGGGTGCAATTATTATGGAAGAGTTTATTGATTATCTTAAAAATAGGAGCTTTGCAGATAAGCATCTTTACAGCTTTGTCTCCTTTTCTAACAAGATGACACATTAGATGCCATACACATTATTAAATGTCTAGCCTGTATCAGATACAGGATGTCACAAAGAAATGACACAGTTATCACAGGCCAGCAGGCATGAGGATTTAAAATCCTCGTCTGGATTATAGCCCTGGTGTAAATACATGGGGAGCTATTGCTTTCAGTGGAACTTAACTGAATGTACTAGCTAAGAATTTGTTGTTACGGGCTAAAAGTAGCACCGATAAGATGGATTTTTTTTCCCCATGGTAAATTAAAAGAAATAAAAAACCATCACAAAATTAGCAGCATAACTGTAGGAGAACTTGTATTAGAGGCTGAAAATAACCAGTATTTTGTCAACACCTTCCTCCCTTTCAAAAATCTCATGGTATTGCAGGTGTAGAATTTCATTCAGGACTTGCTTTTTATTTTTGTTACATGAATTTAATTATCATGGAAAGAGACAACTTGATAGCATTAAAAATAAAGTCCTTTTTTTTTTATCCTCTGAACAGCCATGGACATACTGTAATTGACATCTGTGTTAGTATCTGCATTATAACCTGTCAGGTAGCTCATCCTAGGCCAATAGGTGAGAGTGGATTAGTTCCAATAGTAATGTATGTAAATTTTCCATGACAGACTATTTCAATCTTTGGCCTGTCTGCCACATATAATCTAATCAAAATATATATTTTTACAGCATTCAATAGTGTAGTTTCTAAGTGCTTCACAAATACTTCACATTATCAGCATTTTAAAACTGAGACAATTAGGTCATATTACTAAAAAAATAAATTTATAGCTATAAGCATAACATCTTACTTCCAGGGTAATCTGCTACTGTAGGAAGTTTTTTCAATATTTTTTTTTCTTTTCTTTTTTTTTTCTTTTCTGTTTGCTTCTTTTTACTCTATTGTTTTTATAGAGGAGGTTTCATAACATCATTGCAAACACTGGTAAGAGAATTAACTTTTGATATGTTCTATCTGTTAGATAGTCACTGAACTTAATAAGCCAAGACCCAAAGTTCATTCTTCAATAGGATAGCATTTAACATTGCATTTTGTTCAGTGAACTGTCTCATGCTTAGCGAGTACTTAAGTTCCATTGATTCCAATGGACTTTGTTGAAGTTAATCGTTTATATTTACATGTATTTTTAAATGAGGATTAGATTAATCATGCTAGTTTAAAGTATTAGATAACAAACAAGTGGAGAAGATCTTTGCCCATGCAATAGATATTACCTGATGACGACCCCAGAATTTCTTCATTTATTCTGTTAACTGAAGCTGATTGATGCTGTCACAGAAGAGAAATGGTTAATAATTCTTTGATTTGGCCTCTTGAAATCTTCATCGGTTTGGACCTACATTAAGGATCCAGTGTGAAATTCCTTAGTGTGCTGTGTAAATGTTTTCGGTGCCAGCTTAATATTTTCCACTTATCACATAGAAAATGTACTGTTAAATTTTGCACTGTGTGCAGCCTGCTAAAGGGGAAACACAAATGGACATGCAGGAGTGACTTACGGCATGCACACAGAGAGAGCGTAAACTTTAGTAAACAGCTTCCACAGCAAATCCAGTATGGGTCATTAAGAAATGAGAACTTTGCGAAGAAGTCGTGATAAATTGTGGCATTGTGTCTGGTTTTTACTTCTTGAAACCTGTGAACTGTGAGTCGGGTTTAATTGCTACCACGTTTGGGTGGCAAAAGGGAAAATAGTGGGCAACAAGAAATTAGACAAAACAAGTGAATGCTTGTGTAGGTGGTGAGAAACAGCAAGGGTTCTGTTAGGAAGTCAGAAGCTGTCGTCATAGACACAAAGAGAGCAGGTTGTGGAACTTGTTAAAATGTCCATGGAAAGTCAGCCAATGTGTAATAATATTGCTAAAAATGAAAAGAAAAAATATAAAATTGTTGGGGGGAAAAACCCAACATGGTGGGCTTCACAGTCTTCAGCTATCCAGTTTGGCTTTCAAGGGTAAATATAGCAGTTATTGCATCCTCTGATTTGTGAAGTCATGATTTTGCTTACAGCTGTATACTCTAGGAACAGAACATTTAGCTCAGGAGCGGAACAAGTGCCGCAGTTAAAATAACTGCAAACATTTCTCTGCTATTCAAAAATTCTTTCAGATCGATAACCTTTGGTGTCTTTAGAAAAGGCTTGAAAAATTTCTGTCAGGAATCGTGATAAGATGATCCTAGATTGCTGTTTGGTTGCTTGTTTTTTTTTTTTGTTTTTTTGGTTTTTTTGGGGTTTTTTTGTTTGTTTTTTTTTTTAATTTATGGAGTCTCTTCGAAAATATGACTTGTTTTCTGATACTTGTTCTTGAAAATGAGCCAATAAAGCCATCAAAGCTTCTCACATGCTTCATCACAAAGAAACAGAAATTGAAAGATAAAACTGTAAACTTTTGGGGGAGGCCATTGTTGGGTTTTCTGGTAAGGAAATTACAAGAAGAAAATAAGAAGTCATAGTTATGGGAATTAAAAAAAAAAAAGGAAAAAAGGAAAATAAGTAGTTACTAAGCCTGGGAAAACACTGAAGACTGCTTACCTGATCTTTCTTAGGATAGCAACACAAAGGAGGAAATCTCATACTACTGGGAAATCTCTAAATATGCCAGAAGCAACTGACAAGTGTAAAACTATTCTTGGAGTACAGTAAAGCTACAAACAAGCAAAAAAATATTTCTACAGTATGTCTGACAACAGAATCAAAAAAATTAAAGACTGGAGCTCAGTTGTAAAGTCAATGTAGGAAAGAAATGGTGTTAGGCTGATATTTGAGTTTTACTGTCTGCATAGGTGATGTTTGGAGTACTTGGTGTTTATATTTGCACAATTTTCATCTTATCATTCACAATAAAACTGAACTGAACCAAAAATAATGTCCTTATAAATAGCAATGGACTAGGAGTTTTTTATCTATATTTTCTTTTTAATAATATAAACTGGAAAGGAGGATAGCATCATAATGAACCAGCATTTATATTTAGGATTTAGCAGCAGTATCTAAATGCAGTTAGATGTATTTTCTGAAATATCTGGAATAGATATCATCGCAATTTCCAAATAAAGACTGGTTTTCATGAAACTCTTTTTAAATAAATGTTTATATGTGGAAATGCCACAACCCTCATGATAAATGTTTCAAAATATAGCTGTGTGTCTAATATAATAATATATGGCTTGGCGTCTTCCAGTTGTGAAATTAAATCAACCCAAGACTTGTCTTCTGCTTAGAATTAATATAAAATGAGAAAGTTAGCCATAATTCTATACTTTACCCATCCAATTTAGCATCCATATCTTAATTACTAACATGTAGAAAATAAAGAAAACAAAGTAATCATATAAAAATCTTTGAATTTGCTGGACAATACATTGTCTCTTTCCACTGAATTCCTGCAATTTCTTTATTGCTACATTTAATCCACAGGGTTGGGTGTCAAAAACATATGGAAAGGAGCATGCCACACCAAACAGATATTCTCACTCGATCTGTCATATCAGTGATTTATACATGCTGGCTACATGTCATTTTGAGGATGAATTCTTAACACTGCAATTCATGCCAGAATCAAGAATTTAGGTGACTAACATGTTTCTTTAAGACAAAGATTTAGAACTTTCCTCTATTTAGGCAGATGTTCCCATATCTTTCTTTCATCAATAAAAATGTTGCACTGAAGGCTTTTTAAGGCCTAATTTCTGCAGGTTTACATATACAGCAGACTTTTATTTTCCAGAACAAAGTAAGGTATTAAGACACAAATCCCTGCTGAATCAAAACAGTTGTACAGACCAGTCCTCTCTTCACTGAAAGTTACGGGATCACATCTGCAATCTGCTCTTGACACCTTCTTTAAGAGTTGCCATCTATTAGTTTGAATGTTCTGCAAGTATATCCCACGGGATAACTAGAAAAAGATCCACTTCATTGCTTCCTAACACATGTTCAGCAGACAAAAGTTTCAACACGCTTAGAGCAGTGCTGAGGAAAATAGGGAATGTGAGTTAGAATTTGAGGCTACACAGCAGCTTCTTATGCTGCTTCATCTGCTTTCTGCAACATTTTGTTGAAAATGGAGTGCCATGGGAATGTTACCACCACAGTAAGTTCTTACTTAAACTGGGAGTAGACAAGGTTGCCACAGAATTAATTCAGTCAAAGACACTGCAAGTGTGGGAGCTGGGCAGAGTACCAGGGTGCACTGACGATCCTTTTCTCCCCTTCCATGCACCTTCAGGCAGATGAAGTTGGATGAGACAAGGAAGTGTTTAGTAATGGGAAAGGACAGAGGTTTCTAAGTATTTTCCTCTTTCTAGGTCTGTATCTGCTAAAAAACCCAGATAACACAATGAGCATTTACGTAAGTCCCTAGATGAATCCGTATTTATACTGCTCAGCCAAGACTTCCTGATTTCTTTGGACCAGTTCTGTCTGGTAGGGGAGAGTTTTCTAATTTTATAACTAGATGTACGTGACAAGTCTATGGTTGTTCTAGATTTCCATTTTTTCATTTTAATGCCAAACTGCTTTGCAGTTGATTTCACTGCATTTCTATTGGAAGGATAGTCCTCCAGCTGAGATTGCGAACATGAGCTAATTGTTCTTTTATCTTTCTTGCCATTTCATTAGTGTTCTTGGACAGAACCCAACTGCCATGGAAGTTTTCTTAATCCTTCAGGTCTAATTTGTTGTTGATCACTACTGACCTGATAATGGTACTCTGAGGGGTTTTTTTGTCGTTGTTTTTTTTTTTAATCCCTTGGAGTTTTGGAGTTTTATACTTATCTTTCTGGATTTTGTTCCACAGTGCTTACATGAGACACAGATCCTATCTACATTTTAGACTTAGCTTTTTCTTCTGACAGTAAAATTATACTTTTTATGCTTTTATTATTTAAAGATGTGACCATACTCTCCAATAACCTCTTGTGGCTTATATATTTGAATATTATCTTATTTACTTAACATTTCACTTGCTTCTTTCTGTTTTGAGACTTTATATCTCTTTGCAGTATTAATACTCCTGTCTTCCTTACCCTCTTTGCTTTGGAAATTCTCCTGTTTGTTCTCTGTATTACTTATACTATGGGATACATTTAAAGTAGAAATGAGGGCAAAGGCATATTTAACATGAGGAGAGATGAACAGAAAGCAGCAGCAAGATTTGGGCAACTTATTGAAATTTCTTGTAGAAAAAGGACAGCAGATTTTTTCTACGGGACTGTTTCTCTTGAAGTGTCATTAAAGAATGGGAACATACCTGCTGAAAACTACTGAAGTCCCAGCAGTGCACTTGCTCAACATGTGCAATATGTTCTAAACAGCAATGGGGAAAAAGAAATTATTGGATCTATTGAATGATTTCCAGAGTGATAGTCAGTTTTGGCAATAAGTGTTTATATGTAAAGTCTAGCTTCCATTACAGGACCTTGATATTCAACCACCTTTATGAACAGGCTACATTTAAACCCTTCAAACCAAAATTTTGCCTAAATCGAATTATTTTATAGTTAAAGCAATTCAGCCTTTCTGATCATCTAGATCAATGGAACTAAAATAAAGAAACAAAACAAAAAACAAACAAACAAACAAAAAACAACAACCAAAAAAAACCACCAAGAAGGCTTTCTTGGGTTTTGACAGCCATTACATAAATATGTTCCAATAATTCTTTTTTGCAAAGTCAATGTGACATTTGACATAGAAAGAAAGAGGGAAGAGATGCCACAGGGCATCATTTCAGGCTGTCGTTTGTCCCCATTGCAAATTCATCTAGCTTTGTTAGAAAGGGCAGTGATTTCAAATTGGGGGATGGCAGCAAACCCTAGGCAAGAGAGCCAGAATGCAGCCATCCAGCCTGCAATTGAGCCACGGTGCTGATGGAGCAGGCTCTGCTCCTGCTGAACACAGGGATGAACCCTGGGGGATGTTCAGGGCTTTACTCAGCCCATGTCTCTCCTGGCTCAGGCAACTGGCACCTTTTTGGAAAGCAGAACAAAGGGGAGACTGGCACCTTTGTGGAAAGTAAAACATCTGTCTTCA
The DNA here is from genome assembly GCA_013397935.1 of Dasyornis broadbenti. Taxonomy (NCBI): domain Eukaryota; kingdom Metazoa; phylum Chordata; class Aves; order Passeriformes; family Dasyornithidae; genus Dasyornis; species Dasyornis broadbenti. The sequence continues at coordinate 3,256,216 of VZRN01002074.1, forward strand.
CAACAGTGGTTAGGGGGAGAGGAAGGATGCCATCATTCAACGTGGGGAAAAAGGGGACAGCAGAGCACAGAAACCTCTAGTCCGTATAATGGTGGGGTGTTGCCTTCTGTCATTCTTTGCCGTGATTGGCACAGCTTTGTTTTGAGAGGCTGAGAGTCACTAATGTCTCGCCTGTTGATCAACACTTCTCTGTAATAGTGTTTTCGGGTTTCTTTTTGTTTTCAGTGTGTCCTTTAAACCATATAGAGGTATTTATACCTATGTATTAACAGAAGACTTATCTGGGAGCTAAAGGAGCATTATCCTCCTGCTGTTATCAGCTCGTGGAAGACACTGCTCATCACACGTAATTAACTGTGGCTGCTTGGCTGCATAACACCCACTATCCACAGTACAAGTGCAGTTGTGAAAATGCTCACACACACACTTTTACATGCACTGGCACAAGAGTCTATTAAAGCTGCAAATGGGGCATCGGAGACTGAAAAAGTTCCAGAATTGAGGCTGCCTCTGTGACCTTTATTTAGCCACCTGTGCTTTTGAATTATGCTACAGTCTTTAATTATGTGATCAAAGTGAGAATCTCCTTATTAGTGCACAACATACTTTTCTGGCACTGGTAATGAATAATGTGGTTGCCTTCAGCACCCCAGACTCATTTGCAGCAGAAATTTTTCGTCTCTAACATGAGACTAATAACAATTATCCTGCCCAACCACTGCTTTAGGAAGATAATCCATGCTAAGATGCACTCAGGATCTACAGTAAGTCAGCTAGTTTGAGAAAATCCAACAAACAGGTGAATTAGGATGATATTCACTAAATAAAGCACAAGTGTGGACTGGGCGAAGAAGGTAAAAAGAAATGTTGAGCAGCAACATTGTGAACCTCTACTGTGGTACATGAAAAAGAAAATTTGATATTGATGTAAATTATCATGGATAACTTTTTCATTATTTTCTAAATTTTCCAGTATTTTACTTAAACTTGCGTTTGGATGCTTGGAAACATCTGGAAATATTTTTCTTTTTCTTTTCCTTTTCTTTTTCTTTTTCTTTTCTTTTTCTTTTTCTTTTTCTTTTTCTTTTTCTTTTTCTTTTTCTTTTTCTTTTTCTTTTTCTTTTTCTTTTTCTTTTTCTCTTTCATTTTTGCATAGAATGCATTTTTGTGCTTGGACAGGAATATGCTTTTGAAATATCCAAGCAATCAGGCCAGTAGCATATTCTAATTTAATTCAAGCATGAAATATAAGCCTGAACTTTAGCTTGCATAGAAAGAAGATTTTTCAATGGTCACAAAATTATCTTGTTGATTTTGAGGCAGCAGCAATTTAAAAATGACATTGTTTTCCCACTGGGTGTTTCAGTACTTATTTCCCCATACCCAGAGGAGTATGTGCTCATTCTGGCACTTTGAAATGAAACTGAAGAGCAGGAGAAACTCATTCAATTTTCATTATACCTTCCAGAATTTGGAATAATTCAGTCTGGTCTCTTAAAAAAACCCAATGCTTTTCCAGGCACATTTATCAGTTTGTCATGCTGTTGTCTCCTGTCATAAAACTGTCATCACAGTCTCTCCAATGTGGCAGTGCTGGGGGCACTGGCAAAGATTCTTGGCTCAGTGGTGCTCAGATTTTGCATGGCAAGTTGAGTTGTTCCAGTGAAAGTCACGTGGCTCTTCTAACACAGTGTGGAAGCTACCATGACTTTCATTGCTAATGTCATCAAATGCCATCTTGACAGCTGGATATATTCCCACCCCATTTGAAGTATCAGCTGTTTATTCCTTCGCTGTTGACCTTTCTTACCTTCTTTTAGTTTGTTGAGCTATCATCCTTTCAACAACCTGCTATTTTTGTTTTTTCTGAAAAGTGCAGGGAAAGGATCTTTGTAACACTGAGTGTTTAGCAAAATAAAGTGTATGCTTTTCCATCTGAGCTGTGCATAGGTCATAATGCCAAGAAAAATCTGTAAGAATCAAAGAATCAGAAGAAAAGCTGGGCTGGGAAAAAAAACTTGAAAATCATTTTACAAAATATCCCTCTAAAAGCAAAACAAAGTTCAGTAATTTGATGTTTTAAGGCAGCTTTTGAACCCATAGTCACATCGTTAGTTTTCTTGACTCTATTTGCTATATCTCCTAATGTTCTTACATCAGAAATTATGCTGTAATTGATTGTGTTTATGATACATGACAAGTTCATATGCATCTTTTACACTGAAAGTCAGTTTAATTCCCTCATCGTGCATTTCTCAAGAATTTTTTTAAAGCCTCATTTAATTTAAATCATAAATATTCTTCTTAGATTCCAATTTGCTGACTTGGGATTGCGATAAAAAGAATGTAAGATCTAGCCTTATCTTGAAATAATATCTACTTTGAACAATGATCCTGAAAACAAAACCAACAAATTATGTTCAAATTTCTGTCAGAATTATGTGCCTTCTCTTTAGGACAAGCTAGAGTTATTTAGACTATCTTAGCTCTGTGTTTTCTTATAATAATTTGTTTACTTTCCTCTCAATGTAATCTAATTCCTGCATTAGCAAAACTTCCCTGGTTTCAAATTTTGTAAAATGGGGTGAGCACGTATTTTTGCCTTTTTTTTTTCCCCTTTGAATTAGTGGCATATTGTGCACAATACTTAAACTATTCTCCTAACCTGCCCTACTCTCATTTTATCTCATAGCGGCTTTGTTCATCAGTGCTTTCTTGCTGTTTCACTCCCAGCACCATATCTTTCTTTGTAAAAGAGATGCAAAAATGGTTATGGCAAGACTCATCTTCAGTGAGTTAAAAAAAAAAAAAGCACAAAGATATAGCCTATTAGTGTCTCAGCTCTAGCATTTCTTCCTACAAAAGAAATGGCACTTTTGTGGCTATACAGGCTACCCATGTAAAACCTTTTTTTGGCACCTCTGTATACTGAAACAGTCCAACTAGCTGATAAGCAGGCACCATGCCACTGAAGCAGATGGGCATAGCTGTAGAGAGCCAAAAGACAATGTATGTGCATCAAGTGTGGATGTTGGTGGCAGGCTTCCCAGTCAGTGATGTCTTAACGATTAAATGTCTCGAGTTTTTTGCATCTGTAGTTACAGAGATGCCAGCCTTAGTGCTGAATGGTTGTTTGAATTTCTCTCCTGGTTTGTTCATAAATTTTAAGGATTTTTTTGTGAATTCTTGACCTCGAAGATACTTGGGAAAAGAAGGTTATCAGTAAAGGAAATAGTAACAATAACTTTTCCCAGTCCTAAACAGGTACATGTTCTCACCCAAAACTAAGCAACCAAAAGTTCCAGAGAGCGAAAGCACTTTTTAGGGTATTTGAGATATGTACAGGAGAGAAGCAACAGGTACTTTCAGAGAAAGAAAATCAAATACAATCAGAGATATGCAACTACCATATTTTTACCAAAAAAAAGAAGGATTTGGAGGTTACGTCATGAAAGAAAGAAAGGCATGAATAAAGAACATTATGCAATTCTTTGATCATATCACATTTAGAGAAATAGAATTTGACCAGTCTATGTATATTAAGGGGGTTGGACCACAACGTTATCTGATTTCATCTCTGGTTTCTTCTCAGAACAGCAAAAACCTAAGGCATAGGATATTTTTAGCGAATGTATTTTGATGCGAGTTGAAAGTGAAGAAAAGCAGTTTCCCTAATATAGTCTAAGAGAAGGATTTTCTTTGTTTCCTGAGTAGTACAGAGCAAACTTGCACACAGAGTCCGGTATAAACCTCCTTGAGGAAGGCCATAATTCATCCAGTGATCAAACAGAGTGTAATGTGTTTTGGTGATTTGAGAAAAAACAGATATTTATGGATTGATTGATTGACTGATTGATTGATAAAGAAAATGCTTTTAAAATAGTACTTCCTTTGAATATATGCAGTCTGGTTTCAGCACAAAATTAATTTTTTTGGACAGAGTTTTTAGTCTCACTGAAGAAATTAGAAAATTAAGTCCATTTTGCACTTTATGCTCTTTTTGAAAATGATGTTTGTATATCTACACTTATTGTTACAGCTTCAGATTTTTCTTTTATTTAATTTGATATTTTCAGGATTGAAAAAGATTGGTAAAAAAAAGCCTTGTTGTATTAAAACATACTGATCTTGCCAAATCAGGCAGGCTTGCCTATCGGATTGACTAGAAGGGCATTAGGAAATCAGAAGAGTGTTCTTTGTCTTCTTGTCCCCCTTCCCTGTGTCTCACTAACTCACTCAGCGAGTCAGTCCCACACACGTGGGCACTGTGATGCTTTCGCAGCGATGCTCCCCCTACACAAGGAAGTTGCCGCTAACCCTGTACTCAGCGTACGCTTCCATGAGGCTCGGTTTTGTGCTTCCAGGATTTGGCTCCATCCCCTCTAGCTACCTTTAGCCTCCTGAACAAAATTCAGTCTGGCTCCATAGTATGGGCTGGCTGTAAACACTCTGCAGATCCAGTTTCTGTGTGTTATCTCTGAAGAATGGGAAGTGACCTTTGTCATTGACCGGTACTTTCAAAACAGCTACTAACCTCCCAGAACAGAGTTGCCAGCCATTGACTTTGAAAGTCTGTGTGCTCCATTCTGCAACTCTGAAACACAAACTCTCCTAGTATCTTAGCCATATATCAATTTTTTTCTGAAATTTTGACATGGGCTTAGGAATTTCTTGAAAATTGTGCTGTAAAAACCAGTTTGGAGAGAGGCAAGAAAGAATTTGATGGTCCTCATTTAGTTTTCCTCTGGAAAAAAAACATCTTTAGTTAAAATTACATCTCCTTTAGAATATGAACTCTAAAGACCACACTCAAAGCTCTGTGGACCTAACCCCTAGGCTCCTCATGACTTTGACTGTTAAGGCATTAAACCAAGGAAAACTGAAGGAAGAAAACAGTACCTAGGAAGACGAATACAAACATCTCAATTTATCAAAAAGATCTTATTTTAAATCGCTTCGTTTTAGCAAGAATTTTGGTATATTCTCTGAGAGAGATGGATTCCCTTTATAAACAGTTGTAGCTGGCACTCGGATACTGAGGCATCAATAAAAGAATCTAAATAAATGTCACTAGACTGTTCCTAGCAACAGTAACTATTGATTTTATTTTTTGCACTCTGTTAAAGATGAACATTGAAAGAATTCTGATTGTCCTGGTTTGTATTTTTAATAGAGAATTCAAATGGGAACAGCTGCTAAACATTCCACTAAAATAAAGTGCTCAATGACTGAATTATAATCAAGGGTTTTTTTGGGGGGTGTTTCTGAAAAGCCCAGAGACACCAAAAAAACAGTCAATACATGTCTAGCTCCATCAATTGCTAACATCTGAAGCAAATTACAGCTTCCCACTTTTCCAGTGACAAGCCCTTCCTGTTTGATGACAGTGAGGATATGTGTCTTGTGTTTAATTTACCTGACAAGAACACCTTTCCTCCCTGACTGCACATTGTCCAGTTCAAGCTGGAGGAAGTGACAGTGTTCCCGCTGAGGGCTGGTCACTCAGAGCAGGCAGATTCCACTAAGGACTACCTGAGGCTGGAAAGGGCCTGGAGAAGTGGTCCCCAGCTGGTGAGCCTGGCTTGGCCTGGGTGAGATGCAAGTGTGTGGCAAGGTGAGCACAGCACAGAGCCCACATGGAGAGCACTGCTGCCCTGCTGAGGGGCTGGGCAGTCAGGGTGGCTTCTTGAACCGGGACCATCAGCAGAGCCTCTTAGGAGAGTTGTCCCTGGACTGGGGATGGCAAGGAGCAAGCAAAACCACTTCTTGGTAAGGGACTATACACATAGTCTGCAGAAAAGCAATTACATAATCCTCTTGAGCACATTTTCAAATATTAACAATTGAGGCACACTTGTACGTACAAAACCATTCCGCCACCAATCACTTTTGTGCTAAATGTGTGGAAATTTTTTTTTTTCTTTTTTAATGTGATAATTCCATAGCAATATTCACTCTTAGGTGAAGGCTTGGAGAAAGCCATGCTTGTTCATGTTTCTTTTTCTTTGGTAATTAATTGGTAAAATGTTCCAGGGAGCCAAAAGTTACAGTGGAGTTTTACAGCAAAAATTCATGCAATTTTCCCCTAAGATTTGATCTAAAAAGAATATCCATAGGACATTGTTTGTATTCCTGTGAATGCAATTTCTGCACTGATAATTATGTATTAATTCTGAGGAAATCCATGGCTTGAAATGCTTAGTGTTTTAGGAGTGTACTAGAAGGTAGGGTTTGAAAAAATTATTTCAAAATATTTCTAGCCCTTTAATTGAAGAAACAAATGACCTCTAAAATCACATCATTTTGATTTCTATTTCTTTCTTATGCCAGTTTTACTACGAATTTTAACAGCTGATCAGAACTGGTCAAAAAATAATATCATTTCAAAGCTGTCATTTCAAAGTCGTTACTTCAAGTTTTTATATCTTGAAAAGCATTGATTTCTACTGCTAGTAGCTCTTGAGGTAGATCCTGGTAGATTAATGTTGGAATTGAAGCAGAAAGGTTAGAAAAGTTTCAAAACAGCACTATTTAAGGCTTCACTATTGTGTAACCAGCTCAAGTTATGTCTTGAAATATAGAGATATAAGAAGAATTCTGATATTAAGAAAGCCTTTTGAGTTCTATTTAATTGAAAACTACCATTTTCCTGTTATTTACATTTAATTCATAATTTCTATTTTGAAAGACTTTATAATCTGTTCTACAAACAAAAGAAAGAATACTGAAAAAGTATGGAAGTAACACAAGAGGAAAAATATCCATCCATCTGTGAATGTATGCGTATATATTCATGTGTCTGCAGCTGGTTGGATATATACTGTATTGCAGTACACTCAGTATTCAGATATTTGAAGTTACTTTCTCCTGATAAATGTTTCACAGCAAAGATGTGATCAAAAGATATACAGGAATTGAATGATGAGTGAAATCAAACCAATTAAATTTCTACTGCTATGTCAAAAGATAAAAAAAATATGTCCTTTTAAGATTTCTGCCTTACCTTACTTTCCTTAGCACATAAAATACACTTTTGTTGAAGAGGTCAAGAACTGTAACATATTGATGCAGAAGAAACTTAAACCCCCCCCAAGCTACACCCCCATAACAAAAAAAAAAAAAAAAAAAAAAA
>VZRN01002074.1:3263376-3352222 GCA_013397935.1 Dasyornis broadbenti
TCCTCAAAAAACAAAACAAAACCAAAAAAAAAAAATCAACCAAAAAACCCACACCCACACAAAAAAAACCTCATCAACAAAAAAACCCTAGCCAAAACAAGACAAGAAAATATTTGTGATGATAAGAAGAAAATTTCTTTGCTCCACATTTGTAAGAAGAATGGCAGAAACATTGTCCTTTTAAAGAGAACTCTTTTTTAAAGTAACTCCTTAGTTCCAGAATACTTCATTTGGAGATCCAGACTATTTGTAACTTCATCTTGTAACATGATAGATTGGCTGAACAGTGCTACAGTGCCACAATGTAAGTTAAGTATTTGTTTTCTTACTTCTCCGTTTTGTCCATTCTTCCTTATAGTTTCATATGGAAGAAATTATTATTATTTGTAAGGAAAGAGTGATTGCAACGAGAAAATTTTCTGTATCTTCTTTATGAAAGCTGTATGAATGGGCTGATATATCTCCTAAGTTGTTCATGGTTTCTTGGAAAGGAGGATTGTCGTTTAGTGTTGTGGCTAATATCTTCAGTAGTCTAGGTGGACACTGATTTAGAAGCTGAAGAACAAATGAAAGTGATGCGGTACAAAAAACACTTTTCTCAATCTTTTACACTAAAACCTAAGGAATTGTGAAACCAAGAAACAGGAAATGAACAAATGAATGATTCAAACTTAAACATTAATGGACCATCAGTAAGTGTAGGATACAAGAGACAGTTCTCAGAAATGTCTCTTCAGCAGTCCATCAGTGATATTTTACCCTGGTGATGTTTAATTTACTTTGTTCTTTTTGTTTATGTGGGGAAAAAAGGAGTGCATATCTGCATAGTGCAGTGTTTCTATCTTATTTTTATGTCACCGGTACAAGATTTTTAATGGGCTCTGTGACACTGGGAATTTTGCCTTTGAGAAGTTTAGCTTTCCAAACAGCAAGGGTAGAGTGATCTGTGTCAGACACTGGGAAATGGACCGAGCCCTGAAAGTGCCTTTTCTCTCAATTGACTGTAATGGGAATCTAGATGCTGCTCAGAGGAGGACATCTGCATTGCAGACATCTAAATGTGGGCAGATGGATACCACTCTGACAGTAATGTGCTCTGTAGAAATTCAGCTTATTTTATGCAAAAAGAGTTGGAGCTGTGTCTTCAGAAGGAAAAGTAAATCTCTGCTGTGCTTTCTGCTCCCAGCATAATTCTGGCACAAAGCAGAGGGAACAAAACAGAGGCGGACAAAAGAAAGTAGAAGCCCAGTGAGGCCCACTCAAGCTACAACTCCTTGGCTATGGGTAGATTGAGGGCTGACTGCACATCATGTCCATGTACTGGGCTCTGGGCTGTGCCTTTATCCATTTATGACCTGATCAGGATGTGCTTCAGCTTTCCTCCTGCCTTTTATGCTTGTGAAACCTTCTCACGCAAATCAAGGGGAAAATAGAATTAATAAAGTCCTATATAAAATCAGGGCTTATAGCTGAGTTCAAGGAGCTTGAAAGTTTATACATAGCCATTGGGTGTATGGAAGCCTCTGGAAAGAAATTTTAAGCAGCATTTGCTCTATATCTGCAAGCACTGATTGCTCAAGAGGAAAAAACCATTCCAAGAGCAATTTTCTGTTCGGTAGGGACCAGTTCTGTTGCATGTGACAGTTCAGCATCTTTCAGTCAGTCTTGGCAGAGGAAACTAATTATTAAAGTGTAATGATAAAGAAATAAAATATCAGACAGATTTTTTTAACTGCGGGAACAAAAGGAGAGAAAAAAGATATATAAATGTGTGACTGATGAAAGACTGAAGAGCCAAGGAATCACAATATCAATGGGTTAAGAAGTTCTCTGATAAATATAAGTAAAAAACTAGACTGTCAGTGCAATTTGAGACAGAAAACTCCAGCAACTCAAAATGGATGCTACAAGATCGATTCGTATTTGCTTAGAAACATGTGCTCACAAGGATGGACAATGCTCTGATACTGTAGCCATGATTAAAAATAAATGTACAAAAAACTAAAACCCAGCAAGAAATATCTAAGCCTTAATGATAGGAAGAATTCAACCAAGCAAAACTGGTGCAAGCTGCATGCTGTGACAATCAACAAGCAATGAAAAGAATCCAGATTGTGTCATTCTGCAAGAGCTTCCCAGTATATTCAGGCAAGTCAATGAATGTTTACTAGAGTTGAACTGGTTACACAAAGTTCTCTGCTGCCAGGAGTATTATTTGTTGTCAAGACTACTGGTTTTGGCCCTGAACTCCCTTCCAGTAACCTGAGGCCTGTAGATAACTGCTGGGCAGGGAAGACTTTCATCTGAATCATTGAAAGCAGAACATGGTTGCTCTTTGTGTTAAGTTGCTGAGAGCAGCAGTTCTGTTTAAAACATCTGGTCCTCATGAATTCAATCACTGAATCTCTGCTGGCTGAGAATTTGACTTCAGATTCCTTTGTGGAGCCGGGCTGTGGTTTCTGCACCTGCTCTGCGCTGGAAGCTTCCCACTAATGCGTGGCTCCTGATGGGTTCTAGAAGTGGACTCTTCAACATGTTGTGCTGCCCACATCCTCATCAGCTCTCCAGCAAAAGCCCTTGGGCAATGGGAATAGCAAGGAAACAGCAAAATGCACAGAGCAGATGAAATCAGGGATAGTGCCTACTAAGCAGCCACAAGAAGTCACTCTGTAGACTGATGCCCTTTCTCCTTCAGATGAACTTCTCACAGGGGAATCTAGGTGATTCTACCTGTTCCAGGCAGAAGAAAACAAGAGGCAGAGGTAGTATTTTGATGCTAAGTATTCAGAATTTCACTTGCCATATTTGATGGGGAAAAGATAGGGTTTAAAAATTGTGTTTCTAAGTGATATATCTCCATAGGCTGAGGAAATTAGGGGAAAATAACTTTAGAAACAAAGATAATTATATAGTGGACAGTTCTTACTTCGTTACTGGAAAGAGATGCTCTTCCCAGACATGCTGGGCTCAAGGTAATCTTTGAACAATTCAAGTACTGCTGCCTAGATAGCATAAACTATCATATATTTAATTACTATGGTAAATGTAGTAATTATCATTTTAGAAATTCCTTTAGTTTCTTTTTTCTGAATGTAGCACATGAGGGTCTTGGGGAATAATATTTTCAGATTTGGAAGAATCTGAAACTAAAATTGTGTACATTTCTAAAAATAAAATAAATAGCAAATAATTAATGACAACAACAATTCAATTGCTTTGAATTGCACAGTGTAGGTCTGGGCCATTGTAGCCTTCAGACAAATGTCTTTGTAACTGACTCACGTATCAGAAAAGAATTTAGGAGCAAGAGAAATGCCATGTAAAGTTCTGTGGAAAAAATAGTACTTTAATTTAAAATACTCATAGCTATCAGAGTTCCTCACTATTTATACTTGAAAGGTATGTGACATATTTCTCCTTCAGGCAAAGTGTGACAAGAGTATTAGATCTGAGCTCTGGTGACCATGTTTATATCAAAGGCAGTAGTGGCATACTTGAACCTTTGGTTCTTGCGCCCTTGTGGTCATTTTTCTATTTGGCTTAGGAATTAAGGAACGTGATTTAATTTCTTTGACCTCCAGTGTCCCTGTTAGTAAACTGGAGATAATGTGACTTAGCCAACTTTGACAGAAGTGTGAAGAGACATGTATAGGTTTTTAATACTGGAACAAGTATTTTAATATCTCAGTTTTCCATTCACCAAGAAAAAAGACTTCCTATAGTCATTTGTGATGATTCATATTGGATGTAACTACACAGTATCAATAAATCATAAAATATCTAATTCTTCCCAAAATTCTTTGCAGAGGGTTGTAAATTCACATTTACTTCAAGAATGGTAAGCATTTGTAAGAGCTATATTTGTATAATTTATTTTACAAATATAAGTAACTTCTACTGATTGGCTAAAAAGTTTCCATATAGTAAGTATTCAAATCTTAGTCTTAACCTTCTAGTTATACCTCTTTCCAGTGTGGATCTCCATAAAAATAATAAGCTGCATTGTCGTTGCTGTGCCTCTTGTCAGTATCTCCTGTTTGGTCAAGTGTGTATTCATCAAAGTTCTTGTCTTGCTGAAATGCGACTGCTGTAGTATTGTGGTGGCTTCTATCAGTTAATGCAGCTCTCTTGAACTCCCACATAAGAGAAAAAAATACCACTACAGCCCTTTGGAGAACTCTTCTAAAAAATGTGTTTCTAATTAGATACATATAATAGAGAGTGTCAGAGGGATATGTTCACTGTCACAGACCTTCAGAGCTGAATTTCTTCAATGATTTGCTGAAGCACATAGGAAACAAGAGGCATTTATGCCTGCATGTGATGCAGAGATAAGAGATTTGCTAGATCTGAAGCATCTGAAATAACAAGAAATTGGAAGCAGAAACATCCTAGTATTTCAAGATAACTAAACTCAGTGTTTATCCACAGAATCCAGGCAACAAGCACTTCATACAACAGTTCAAAAGGAAGCAGTTTAAAAGGCATTTTTAACCTTATCTGTAGTCCAATAACAAGAGATGCTTGTTAAAACAGTGTATCTAAATAGCAGATAAATTCATCATTTTGGTGATAAAAGGCAGTGAAAAAGAAAAGTTTTGCTTCTTCATGTAATAAGGCTCTCTGCTGGCACAGGCACCTCCAAAGTTCCTTGGCGTGTTCCATTGAATGTACTGTGCATGTTGAGCTTTTCAGTCAACTGTTGCTCACATGCAGTAGGGTCAGTTGTGCTATGGACAGCTGACCTAAGGAAACCTAGTTTCCAGCGTCTGTCTGCCACAATTTTTCCTCTTCATGTTGACTGATAAACAATGATCTTGTATGTCTTTCTCTGTATAAGGAGTTAGACGTGTCTATTCCTATTTGTAGGCCTATTTTCCTGAAACTTTTGTTGATAAAATATCTTCAAATATTCTTGTCTTCTTTTGTCCAGTTTGCTTAAAATTGCTCTGGAGCACAAAAGATCTTTCAAGGGAACAGAAATTGCACGTGGGTGTTAATGCTTTGGTATTGTTTCTCTGAGACACCAGTCTAAATGCAGTATTTAGAATTTTCACTATAAGAAATCCAGTTATCTTCATGTGTCAGAAGGAGTCCTTTTATTAACTACATCAGAAAATACATTACAGTATTATAATAATTGGCAAAGCCCAACAAGTTAAAATGCTGCAAAGTTGGTAAAAAAAAAAAAAAATTAAAATTATTGAATCTAAATTAATGTTTCCTTCTCTTGTTGTGTAGTTATAAAGCTCCATGTTACATGTGAAGCAGGGTGCACGGTGAAAAAGCTCCAAGAAAATGAAATATTCAAAATGTTTAATGTCCAAAAGTTTTATTTTTTAAAAAATTGCGTTTGTTAAGAGTATCCAGCTGAAGTATGTTCCTATTTTCCAAAGTTTTATTAGCAGCTTGCACTCAAAGCATAGATGTGGATTAGCTGGGCCATCCCTGGAGATATTTAGACCTCAACTGGATAAATCTCTGCAAAACTTGATCCTTGCTGGTCGTGCTTTGAGCAGAGATGGGACCAGGTGACCTCTAGAGAGTCCTCCTGACCTAAATAGATCTGTGATCTGTTACCAGAAAGAGCTGACCTATAAAGTATATGTAATCTGTATGCTTTAAATTACCTGAAATTCCTTCTGCATAAAGCAATTCAAGCTTTTAAAGCTGTGTTAGCTTCCATTACATCAAAACTACTTTTATCACAACTTTTTAACATGAACATGGTCCAATTAATAGCTAGGATGGCTGGAAAATATTTTTTTATTGATAAAAATAAGAAATTAGAACAAGTCTAAATTTTGGTCATATTGGATATAGTCTCACCTTAGACCCTAGGAAATGACAGAATTGTTTTAGTCTCACAGTATCTAGAAGATGAGGTTGAAAACGACGTGTTGTTAACAGGCACTGTGATACAGAACAGCATTTGCAAGAGAAATGCAAGAAGAATCCTTCATAGGTTGTTACTGAATGTAGAGAAAGAGATTATCATTCATGACAAAAGTAGTTTGTCATATATTTTTGTTTTATGAAAGGGTTAGTATGCAGTCCAAAATATTGTCTCCTTATTCAGAATACGAACACATGGAGGTGTGGATAAAATAGTGTTTCCTGTTTTGGAAAAGGAGCTATCAAAATTTAATCAGTATGATTTGGAGAAAAGGCAACAAGACATGAAGATTAAGTTTGTGAGTGCTTGTGAGAGGTGGGGTGGTGATGTAAAAGGAGAAAGTAGCTCTCAGCTGTAACAGGTAGGGGTTGTTGTCCTACTGCTCTCATATTTCACATGTATGCGGTGCCTTGTGGAATGAAATTAACAAACATGCAGAATTGAATTGTGAACTAGAGAATGGCTACAACAGCCATTAGAAAAACATTTGAAGATCCTGAAGTTTATTAGATGATGGAATAATTTGTCAAGGGAAGTTCTTAAGTACAGACATTAGATAAGAGTAGCAACAGCAGGTCGAACTTTATTATACGTGATCCTCCAGCATTACAGCAGGGGAATGTAGTTTCCAGTCTCAGCACATAAGGTCTTATGAATACAAAACAGAAGCAGAATAGTGGAGAGAATGAGAGAAAACATGTACTCCATTGCTCACATCAGATACATGAATGAGATGTTTGTCAATTACCAATGAACAGATATGTCGTATACATGAATGCTTCTCCTATACATTGTAAGACAAAATGAAAAAAATAACCAAAACTAAAATTAGAAAAAAACCAAAAAACCAAAGAAACTGTCAGTTTAAAATGCAGACTGCATCTTGAAAGTGTTGAATAATTATGCAAGATGCCTTGGAAGGTCACAAAATATACTGATAGAGGCAGCTTTGTCATTAACAAATCCCTCCATATTTTGTAGAAATACTCAAAATGATAGATAGATAGACAGACAGACAGACAGATTTCCTTTAGGTTATATGTATGTTTGGTTTCTTGAGACTAAATCTGAAGTGTTGAAAAATCCAGTGCTAGTTCAATTAGGCTGTTATTTGGTAAGTTATATTTTAATGATGAGCTCTGCACTTCTAATATATAATTGATATTACATATCTCTCTATTGTACTATTACAAATTTGAACAAAAAGAGAGAGATACAGATTAGTCTCAAATTCCAATGTCAGATCTATCAGTGTTTCCTGAGATTTAGATTCTCCGGTGTGACCGAGCATTCGCTATGTCACTCTAGACTGTGTCAGGGAAACGGAAGAATTTATTTGTGATTCTCTCTTATGAGCAACATTTTTATTCATAGGCACCATACTTATAACCTGGTTTTGTCTGGGATTCAACTAATGAACTAAGTTTAACTCAGTTGAGAGTGGAATTTTTAATGCAGTGTTTCTCTCTTCCTCCCTACAGTATGCTGTCTGGCTGGTCCTTTGGGTTACATGGAACGTGTTTGTTATCTGCTTCTATTTGGAGGCTGGAGACCTTTCAAAGGTAATTTGCCATTGGATACGTTTAAACCATCAACTCTTTGCTGACACGCCCCAGGCTGTGCTCTGTTTAACTCTTTCTTTTAGTGTTAACAGAATGAATGTGGTATGATGGAAATTTGGAGTATTCTGTGCATGTTAGAAACTTTTAAACCAGACAGTAATGAGCACATACATTCTGATGCCCACAACAATTGTATATATGCTTTTAAAGAAAATTACCTCTTTTTGTCCCCCTCAGTAGTCCTGCAATGCAAATTTCACCCCTGTGAGAGACATTAATTAATGTTTTCATGAATACAAAACATTGCCATCTCAGGGGCAAACAAATACTTTTTGTACCATTTATCTTGCTGTTACTTAGTTGGATTCCTTTCAGGGGTCTTATACATAGTATAATAATAGTAAGAGAAGGGGTCTTTCATTAAATTAAGATGTAAACTGAGGTGCCAGAACAGATTGCCATTTGGCTTGATCTGTGTTTTTTAAGTTTGTGTGTCTGGTAGGATTGTTATGCTTGAACACTTATACGCATTAAAATCCACAGGAAAAATATATTTTCCTAAGAATGACATATTTCTGGAGTTTCATTGACAGTGTGATAATGCATAAGTGGCAGCTGGTAATGGCCTCAAGCCAACATTTCAAACCAAAACTCCTGCTCTCTAAGGTATTCCCAGAAAGTTGGCAATTTGTGGGATAAAAGATTAGCAGTGGCAACGATTTTTTTGTTAGGGTAATACACTTCAGTTGAGTCTAGGTATTGCTGAATTACGCTCACAGTGCTGTGAATTGACCATCAAGGAGATTCCCACGTGTCAAACACATCACACTCTCTTCTTAACTCAGATTTTAATATTTGTTCCTGATTATAGGGAATTTAGTCCAACTGTAAATTACAGATGTAATCCTCTGATCCTTTGTGAGTTACTGATACCTTATTATGCAGAAGGTTAAACACAATTATAGGAAGAATAAATGAGGCAAAGATGCTTCCTTGCCTGTTGTTTCTTTCAAATCACCCCCAAAGTACAAAAACTACTAGAGACAAGGTATTTCATCCCCATGTTTCTTCAAAAGATGCTGACTTCAAAAGGAACAGAATTTCATTTCCTGAGGGTGTAAAGTAATTTTCTGCAGGTAAAAACGTTACACTTTCCTGGTTTTATACCTTCAAACAGGCCCAATCTCATTAAAAGCTTGGCAAAAACATAGCAAGTAAAAGAACTTGCATATATTATCTTTTATTTGGTCAAAATGCTTTCTTTGTTGCCAGGAGAACTAACATATATAACAAACCCGGCACCTCTTGTACAATTATACTCAACCCAATCCACCCTCTTCCCACCTGCTTGTTTCAGCCACCTGCGTTCCTAAACTTATAAATATTGGGATGCCTGTTTTGCCTGGGGAAGTGAATGGGGGTGGAAAAAAATCGGAGAAAGGAGAAGCAGCTGTTTGAGCACTGGGTATAAAAACAGCGTAAGAACACTAGTAAGTGCTAGTTGGAATAAAAATGGGCCACAAACAATATCTAAACCTTGACATTACTTTTTTTCTGTAGTCTAGAAATCATCATCTGGGAGAGTATATTCCTTTATATATATATAATATATTCCTTTAGATATATTTAATATATTTCTTTATGTACTCCAGTAGAGTGCATTCCTTTCACGTCAGCTGGCTTTCAGAGCACCAGAATTAGTAAAGAGCGGGAGAAAAGGAAAATTCCTGGAAAATAGATTTTAAAAACTGGTAGAGATCAACTCATTATCTACAAAAGATCTAATTCACATGTAGAGCATCACTCACCTCTCCTTTTCCACTCAAAAAACATCAAAACTTCCCCACATGAGAAATATTCTGCAAGATGTAGCGCTTGGAAATATGCATCTACCAGAAAGATACCCAACTGTTTGGGTGGATATAACTTAACCTCCTGTTCTAGGCTTCCTTCAGAGGCTTCGGGTGTTTTACAGATGTAGGTATCTTACAAAATAGATCATTTTAAGTGTTATGTTTCTCAGGCATATTCATAAATCTTGCACTGAATCTTCTTTATTATTTATATTTTCATCTGGGAATAACTGCAATTTTAAATCTGTGGTGATAAACCTGCGTATTTTCTTTGTTTGGAATGGCACATAGAACCTTGAGAAAAGCTCTGGGTCTGAACTGGTTCTAAATAGAGAATAAAAAACAGCCTTTAGGCAAATACCAGAGGGATGCCTCTGAGGCTGTAAACCATGAGACAGGATTCTGTGCAGCATGGCTTTAAGAATTGATAGGTTAAAATTACAGCCTAATAATAGTTCATATGAGTATAGTTTATTTTTATATGTATCATTTATAGCTTGCTACCAAATAAAACAAAAATGAGTCGCTTTTTCTTTTCGAAGTTTGGGAAAGCTTTTATTCTATGTGTACGTACAACAATTTTTCCATCATCACCTGCTGATACAATGGAGAGGACACATTTCAGTTGTTAATATATTTATTTTAGTTGTGGGGGCTACGGTTATAACATTTGTATAGCTTCTCCTTATTATACTGAAACAGGCCTGTAAAGACTCAGAAATTTTTAGGACAATGACATCTTCTCTAAAGAGACTGAGGAGATTCAAGGACCACTGGTGAACATCTGTGGAAAACTGTTTGCATTACATACCTTTACAATCATAGATATCTTGTGAAAAATGGCATCACATTAAGTATTTTCTGTCCTTGAGGCATGGTTATCTTTGCTGAAACTCTTTCACAGAAAGCTGGAATAGTTATGGTTTTGTAAGAAACATTTGTAACAAAGAGGAAGTACAAACACTTGTTCTTAACCTTGATTTTTATGTGGGTTTGTGAATGCCTAGAAACCCCACTTCTCAGACTTGCTTTTCAGCATTATCCTTCAAAAATATTTAATTAGTCTGTATGTTGTTTTGCTTGCTGGAAAGTGACATACTCGCCATAAGTAGGACTTAAAGGTTTCAGGACTGGTAACACTTATTTTGGCCTGTGGCTAAGCAAATGTAGCATATGAGAAACAAAACCTCTTATCTTGATTGAGACACATCTGAAGTACACTAGTAAAACAACAACAAAAAAAGAAAACATAATAGAAAACATTTCTGAGAAAATGTAATCTTTCTGTGATTTTTTTAAACTCAGGAAAGGACACAAGGAGATAGATTCAGCTATCTCAGAACAACAACAAAAAATACTCATATGATTAAGAACAGCGGTCTTGATTCAAGGCATTTGAAAGCTTCCCCTAACGATGTTTAATGATACCACAAGCAGAACAGAAGCTGAATAAGAGCTATCATACTCCCGTTTTTAGCTTCAAAATGAGTAAACATTTTCTCACTGAAAGAAACCCTTGCCTGAGGTTGCACTGGTCCCATTGCAAGCGTGGAGTGGAGATGCTGTTGGCTGTCAGTGGCTGGAACTCAAGGCAGAGGCTGGGTTTGGGATGCTGAACAAGGGGGACCAGCTGGGGGTCAGGGTCCAAAACAGCCCTTGCTCTGCATGGTCCCATCCTTGAGTCAGTACCCTTGGTTCTCTTTGCATGCAGCCCTATTTTTGTGACCAGATCCAAGAGCTCTCCTCTCACTGTCGCCTGGCTGAGCTCCGGAGCTGCTTTACTGTAGTCTCCAGAGCATTATGTGAATATGACCAAGAGTACATTTCTGAAAAGCTCATTTCAACTGTCAAAATTGACTTAGTTTCTATTTGTGTGGCATTCTTGACATCCTCCTTATTTAGACCTAATAACATACAAAAGTTGGATTTAATATATTAAATTATGAGGTTGTACTTCTATATTTTTGACACAAAAATTAGATGTTTGAAAGTCAAACACTCCAGTATCAAGAAATGCCAGAATTAAGATTGCTTGACTAAGCATGGTTTAGCTCTCTTGTACATTCATTTTTACATAACTTTTAATTATGAAATCACAACTGTATATTTTTCTTTTTCACATTCCTTTCCCTAATCTCTGTACCACACAGGCTATTTTAGAGATGAAGTTTTGGCAGTTGAGTGAGGCTGCCATACTGGATCCTACTCCATGTATTGCAACAGTCAGAAAAAGCTTGCTAACAAATATAAAATTTAGTCCTGTACTTCAGTTTTGATCTGAAAACATGCAGAATAAAAATATGAAAGGTTAGGTGCAGAACTCTGGCACCTAAGATATCTAAGCACAGTGGTTATTTTGTGTACATAGATCACAATGTGGAGTCAAAGTGTGGTTCCTCATTATTCATTCTACAGGTCTGAGCGACTGTTCTTAAAAAAAGAAAGAGTTTCTATTTGCATTCAAATCATGTTACTTCCTTTCCTTTATTGCCCTGTGTTGCAACAGGGGGAACATGAAAGAATAAGAAAGATTAAAAAATGCACTTATTTGAAATTGAAATTGTTAAATATGATACAAAGAACCAAATGTACTGTAGTTATTAAAATATAAACTAAAGGAAAATATGTAATCAGGTTGTTTTCTGCCAGAAGTTTTAAGGGAAATCAAATGTTTCTGAACACATTCTCTCCCACCCACTGCAAATTACTGGAAATATGAGATAACTTAGACTCACAAAATCACAGACTTATTCATGCTGGAAGAGCCCTCTCAAGGTCATTTAATCTAGTCTCCTGCTCAGAGCATCACTAACTCAGAAGTTCTGTCAGGTTGCCCAGAGTTTTAGCCAGTCAAGTTTTCAGTCTTCAAGGATGGAAGTTTCACAGTTTCTCTATTTCTTAACCATTCTCATTGCGAAAATTTTCTCTTTTTCTGCCATTTCTTTTAGGCTTTTAAATGAAGTTGAATACTTCAGCTTTCTAATTGTTCTTTCTGTGGTTGAATTCCTATTTCCAACCACAGACGGTTTGTTGCACCTCACAAGAAAAAAGCTAATTATTTTGTAATAAATAATCAGCTCACTTTTCACACTTTTGCTTTACTATGAAAGAAAAATGAAGGGTCTTTACATATATGTAAAGCTATATAGTATCTTACGTAAAATATGGAAAGATATAGGTTTTTTATGTTTGGAAGAAGTAGTAACACATTCAAAAATAATTAGAATTCTTTAGTTCAAAGACAATGCAACTTACGCCAATATTTAAGTTTCCTGGTATTGTATTTAACAAACTACTGAAAATGTTGTGTATAAACCTTGCAGTCCAATAAAATGCTGCAGATGTGTAACTCTTGCCCTTTACTGCTGAGGTAAGTGCATCAGGAAGGTGATTCACCAAAACTTGGTGAAGGCTCCCCAGTAACTTCTAGTGAGCAGTCGGAAGACAATCTAATGGCATTGTTGGGGAATACCCTTGAGAAGACAATCAGCTCTGCAAAGCTGGAGAAATGGAGGTTTTGGGAGACAGTTTGCTCCTCTTTTGTTATCTGCTAGTATTGCCCACTCTGTAGGTGAACTGCAAGTCAGTCTGTTCTCCATATCATGAAACCAGAGGAATAAAGACAAATGGAAGAAACTATGTAAGTGGGATTCTCCAACTGCCAGTGTGCACTCTGTGTAAAGTCAGTGTTTACATACTCATGATCATGGTTCACAAGAAAGCCAGAAGGCACTTCAGGATACAGACATTAATTCTCCTGCCTCCCGTCCATCCCAGCCACCAACCTGCATCTGATGGAAGGGCATCTGATACAAATGATCCTGAGGAGGAAATGAGCAGTTTAGAAATCCACCTACATATGACACTCACACATTAGCAACTTTTCATCACTGAGAAATCCTTCTTTTCCTTGTTGATCTGAGATGTTAGTCCAGGATTAGCTGGATATGGCTGAGTCTTAGTGGCACTAGGACAGTCAATTCTTTCTCTTTTCCTTTTCCATGGGGTGACTCTAAAGAGAAGAGGAAGAGGCAGCAATGGTCACAGCACCTCCTGTCAACAACCTGGCACCAGTCCCGCATTGCTGGTGGAAATAAATGGAAGGGGTGGGAGGAAATATAGAGCCTGTTTTTCCTCCTGTTGTTCCCACTTGTCCCCACCATCTTATTCAGCAAAGTTAAAAGGACCAGCCAGAAATAGGCACCTTGTAGAAAGTATTATTTTTCCATTTGAATATCCCAACACTGGCAAGCACACCTCCACCTATATGTCTGACTTTCATATACTGCTGCTGGGATACCTAGTTGCTCTGAAATCCAGTTTATATCCATATGCAAATTAACTGCAATAATGCAAATTACTTCAGGATATCATTTGCATAGCTTGTCACTCATGCTGCTTAAAAAATGCTGGCTATGAGTGCTGAACACTTTATTCAGCTAATATGCTCTGATTTTAAAGGGAGGGCTTGATACATAGGTGAAGCTGAGGAAAGAAGGAAACAAAATAAAAGCGTAATTTATCTTCAGCATAACTCAGTTGTAACAAGGCAATGAACTTGGCAACAAGATTGAAGTTGCACCAGTTATGCATTCATTCTACATTACTTTGTGTCTATTAGTATAATCGCTATACTGCTTTGATTCCACATTTACTAATTATTTTTGGAAGGCAGTGGTCATTAGCAGTTAAATGTCAGTGTCAGACATACTCTAATAAAACAACCTGCAGGATGGTTAATTTTGAACATATTACCTTCCTTGGTTGTTGTTTTAACAGATGTCCTGTTAAGATAACAGAGAAATTAAATTAGTTTTCAACTCAAAGCATCTGGTTAACTTTGTAGGTAAATGCCTTTGAGCAGTAAATCTGACCAGGGTTTTCAGATAAATAGCTATCAGAATGTTTTAAGTAAATTACTTTATTTTTTCACTTCTATTACTTAGGGCAGATTTGACATGCTTGATCATATATCTAACAGATGAAAATTGAACATAGTGCTGGCAACCAGCAGTGTTAGGTTATTCAGGGGGTAGTTTCATGGGTAGATGCTATTAAGCATGCTTATGGTTTAAGAAAATTTGGTTCTGCAGCAATTTTTAAACCTCAAGATCTTTACCAGCTGGAAGATAACAGATTATAAAATTTAATCTGTTTATTACTGTAGACATAGCATATGGTGGAATACATTTAGATAAAAGTGGAATTTTTCATCTTTTTAATGGTGAAGTAAATTGTGATAGCAAATCATTCAAAGTATAGAAAAATATGGAATATGATTGTATATATTTTGCTAATTGTAACACTTTTATCTTTTAAAATCCTGGGACATATTTTATGTTGAGTTTATGAATAACATACATCTTCATGTTGATTTATATATGCTCACTTTTCCCATAATTTCATATTTTTGCACCAAATACAGGAACACATGAAAATAAGTAAGTGTAGTGACTGATTAGATGATAATTCCATATGAATATTTACGCATTTGTGTGCATTTTCTATAAATATCATATATATGTTCACGTATATATTGAATACGTTAGTTATACTGTTACGATTGGTAAGAACACATTTTAACATATACCTTAAAGCTGCATATATTACATGGAGTTAGTTACATGAAGGCTTTCATATATATCTAAAAGCATGATATTTCATGATATGGATATTTCTACAAGTTTTTCAAACGTTACAGGCAAGACATTGCAGAAAAATATCCAAATATATATTTGTGAGATTACTTTTTAATATTTATTAATTATATTGCAGTACCATCTAGTGGCCCCATTTTGATATCAGGGTGCCATTATACTCTGAGCCCTAGACGCATATAATATAAGTAAACCTTGTCCTAAATGGTGCATAGTCTTAGTATGTGATTCTGTGAGAATGAGCAGTGGAAAGCAAAAAATAGTAGACTGCTGTGAGAATCCAAAATAGTGTTATATCTTCGGAATTCCTCATGAAGCCTGGATTTTCACAATTTTCTCATCCTATTTTCCCCATGTTTCTCATCTCTGTGAGGATTGATAGTCGAGTGACACAAAGCCCTACTTTTGCAGCATTTCGTGGTCCGCTTCTGTAAGGAAAGCACTTCTGCATGCTGTAGTGTACCATTGCTAACATTTCACCAAATGTTTAAGGCACTGGGGGAAAAAATGTTGATTTTGCTTAAAATGGAAGATCAGAAGCTAAATTTATTTCTAGTCAGGCAGATGCTCAGATGATCACAGCTACAGAATGCATGTTTGCTATGACAGCTAATCTGGAGAGTTGTCTATGCCTCTCATATGCAGTACCTATACTATGGCTATGTGAATCAGCTGTGAACAAGGGCTGAAGGGGATTTACCATAGTTGAAGGTAAAAAGGTCTGTCAGACCAACTACTCATCTTTTATGAAAGTATGAAAACATACAAATATGTGCTCTGCTTTCTAATTTTCACTGTGTTATGCTGTCAGCCTTGTGTTTCATTATTGATTCTTTTGGGGTGCAGATGCAATACTTTAACATAGTCCCTAGTAATTTTTTGCTCTAAACATGGATGCAATGCCTAGAATATACTTTCCCTGCATCTACTTTACTTCTAAATATAAGTAAGTGTTTGACCTTCTAATTAGAATCTATCAGATAAACTCCATCTTGTGAAACAGGGGTCTGCCAGAAATTTCAAGGCAGCACTAAATCCACACAGTTTCTGAGGAGCTTTGTATGACTTGGAATTTCTGAAGGAAGCCGTTCTGATCCTTATGTCACTAGAAATTATCCCAGTGTTAATCCAGTAGGAAATAAAAATTCTTTATTGCCTTCAGCATCTTTTTACATATGAATAAACATTTATTGAACCTGGGAAAGCAATGTGAACTGTGAAGTACTGTTGTTTTTTGATTGTGTTTCTTACTGAACCCTCATACTCCTTTCTCACACTGCAATGGTAGCAACAAGCTCACAGGCCATGCACTGAAAATGGCTGCGGTGACTTTTACAGTGGTTCATCATCTTATAGTGCTCCATATTTGCAATTGCCCTTCTGCTGGAGGCTCCCACTCCATGGTCCTGCCACTTGAATACTCATGATCTGTCTCTGGGCTAAAATACACAGGTGTGTCTTAAGGCACTTTGAGCAGCCACATAAAATATGTTCTTACGTAGACACAGCTTTGCACTGTAGCTCCCACAAAAGACACTAATAGAAAGCTAAGGAGACAGTAATGTGTTTAAACTGTCACAGATATTTCAAAGTGAATGTCTGCCGTGGTCACAGAGCATGCTACGCTTTCTGCACTGCAAGAGAATTTACACTCACTAGATAAATTTCCTTAAACATTTAAACAGGTGTTTCAAGAAACACATTGCAGTGTAACTATTCGAAAAACAGAAATTAATTTTTCCTCCTGTGAAATCTGCTACCTCAAAACTGTAGAATTATTTTAAACATTAGTAATTTTTTTCATGTCATTTTCCTCCTTTCTCATTCCAATGAAAAGAATGTTTCCAAAACTGGTGCTGAAAGGCACTGATCTGTGGTACATGGATAAACAAATTAATTAATGTCAGCTTCAATAACAGTGTAGAATTAGATGATGATTTTTTTATTAATTGTCAATAATAAACAGAAAAAATATTCTCTCTCATTGACTTCAGTGCTGTCACACTGCAGTTGACAGCACACTCACAGCTGGTTTTATTTTGTTGATTCCATATGCTCATAATGAAACACTAGCTATGAAAAATACTTGATCTCCTTTTGTAATAACCCATTAAATTCAATGATTACCTCCGTGAATTTATCCCCAGAGGATTAGTTTACTCTGGTGCTGTTTTCAAAACTCACTGCTTCTACTTCAAAGACAGTCATTTTAAGGGGCATCCTATCCATTCACGAGTGCTGTAGTATGGTGTCGCATCCCACTAATCTGACTACCACAAATACCTGTTTGTGTAGAAATTGGATTCTGTGTTTTGAGGGTAGGATGTGATTGATTGAGTAACCTTATGAATTGAACTAAAGTGTGGTTTATTGTGGGTTTCATGCTAAAAGCCTGTTCTTCAGTAGGCCACAGTGTAATTCAGGCTATTTTTCTTCCACCCTACAACAGTTGGGTAATTCAGCAATAATGAGGTGATCAGTAATGTGCTGTGTCTAAGTATCTCGCTGGTATCTTTAAACTGCCAATGAATCCTTTTATAGAAAAACTGCTGTTTGCAATGCAGAGGGAGAATAAGATCAGAGTGCTCGAAACTATCTGAAGAACCTCTTCTACGAATAATTTGAGATATATCTCACTACTCAGATAAAAAAAATAAAAGGTCTTGGATTTGTCAAGCTTTTGACCATATCGTGAAAGTGAAGGGCTCTCCCTTCATAGGGGAGCTTCAGAGAAGGGGACCTTCTGTGACTTCCAATCAGATGCACAAAGCAATTCCTCTCTTTTTCTCTTTTCTTGGCAATTTTATGCTTGTCACTCCTCTCTTTTCCTCCCTCAGCTCATTAAAGCTGAACACTTTTTTTAATCTTGGCTTTGCTCACCTCTGGCACATTCCTTTGATGCTTAGCACATCCAAAGGTATTCTAGCTTGATTTGGTTAAGCTGGCCAGGTTTTTTTTTTTTCATTTGGGAGCACGGGGAAATACTGTATTTGAATGCATGTTCATTTAGGTATTTCTCTTTAATTGTCATTTATGGAATACACAAATTGTTGTTATTCTTGAGTTCCCATTGTAACCAAATGCACTTGTTTCACTGTGTCCCAAAAATGCTCTTAAATCACAAGACATTTGTCCTGCAGCTGCAATGATGGAGATTGATTTGCATTAGGTGGAGAAGTTAAGAAATTGAAACATACCTATCTTTAATTTTGACTTAAAGACATCTTTTTTTCCTCATTGGAGTGCCAATATGAAGTTTATGTAGTTATATTTGTTATTTCATATGCTGTGTATGACATCATAGTATAAATTGTAATGAAACAGTACATTGCTGGTACAATCTAAGTAATATACAGTATAAAAACTACTTGCACAAATATTCACATAAGAATAATTATGTGAAATGTATTATGTGAAAATTGTTACTGAGGGTTATGCAAAGGTTATCTGTGAATATTATCATCTACCCAATTGTACTTAATCCTAGGTGTCCAAGTGGCCATGTAAGAAACGCTGCCAAGGGCAATACTGAAAGAGACTCCTCCACTGGAAAAGCTTCCCCTTAAGCCTAGGGAACTAAGCACTTGCTTTTATTGAAAAACAGACATATACATACATGGGTATAGATTAGATCAATGTTTTGCACATCCTTTAAAGTATTTCAGTCACAAAACTAGTTTCAACACAGCACAAGGATATGCAACATAATGTAATTTGTGTAGAATCAGCAATCTTTGGAGCTTCTAATTGTACATTTCACATGGTTGACAAACAGTGTCAGGGCTCAAAACATGAGATGTTCCCTAAAACTGCAGCTTCTGGCGGTTGTGTTTGCCTTCCTGAATTATGTGGTTTTAATTTTTAATAAAGGAAAAAGTCACGAGCTCAGACAGCTGTTTGGAAGAAGAGGCTGCAGGAGAGCTTAGTAACCACAGACTATGATATGATATAATTATGTTTTTTTCTCTTCATTAACATATACAACCTGCTACAGGAATGAGAATATAATGATAATTACCAGACTCTTGGGTTTTCACACTTGGAAATAGTGTAAAGTACAAATCCAAAGTAACACGGATTCCTTCAAGAAATGTCTCTGTCTACATGGTAAAAGCAGGAGCTTGTAGGAGACTGTGGAGACTTAATTTTTATGTTAAATTTCTGGCAAAACATCTCCAGGATAATAGCATTTATTCTTATTCTACTCTCAAAGTGAAGATGAGTGTAGCACTCATTCTTTAACTTGCCATTAAAGGATGTTTATCTGTGTCACAGCATGTAGCATTAATTATAGATTCTGCAGAGAAGAGTTGCTGCTATAGGAAAAGTCACTGAAGACTAAAGTTTATTGAAAAAGCTTACATGGGAAATTTCTTTGATTCCTGTACACATTCTATTTAGCTTGAGGTAATATTTTCTTTTTTTCACAAGAACAGTAACGTCTCCATTAAAAAAAAAAAAAATTATAAAAATTAATAGCAGTTTTCACACTGATATCACTGTATGTTGTATAAGACAGTACTCCTTTGTTTCTTTTCGTAAAGAATCATGCTTTCAAAGTCGATAAGTGTCAAGTACCATCTCATACAGGCCGTGCAAAATACTCGAAGAATACATGGCAAATTGGTAATGAGTGTTGTTTCACATATAACTTAGGCCTTTGATAATCCTAAACCTAAGAATTATTTTCAAATAGTCAAATAATCTTTCTTCTCAGCAGGACATTTCCTGATGTGCTGCCATTCTCCCACACCCGTACGACATGCCTCTATCCCATGTGTAATCCTTCAGTCTCTCTTACTCCTTCTTTTTACACTTCCTCTGTTTTCCTGGACACCTGCCTGGTGCAGGTGGTGCTGGGCTGAAACATTCTTTGGAGATTCCTGCTTCTCTGCCTAGGCTGCCAACAGAGCTCAGAGTAGATACCTGACTTCTAGACAGCTGAAGTTAAATGAGCTGAATCCAACCCTAAGTGCTTATCACCCACTGAATTCATGGTACTTTGGCAGTAAGGGGATACCTTCCTTTAACACTGAGCTCCTAATATATTTAAAAATCTGGTGGCATGGAGCCTAAATTGCATTTAAATAGGAATTTGAGTGTTTGGTTGTTTAGTAATTTCTAAAAATGAGGTTTGAGTTCTAACAAAAAAATTCCTTATCCTTTCTTGAAAATCCTGCATTTGTTGATTTGCCTTCAAGAAAAGGAGAAAGAAAGGCCATGGTGGAGTTTTCATTTATAGACATGATGAAAAACTGCTTCTTGTTTTCATTTGGAGTTGCGTAGTTTATTTGATTTGCCTCCTTCATTGATTATAATTTTGTTTCAGAATAAGGCAGTAATACTACACATAAAATAAATTAAAAACCTGCCTACCATGTCTATGGAACAATGGGAGTCAGTTTTGAAAACCTAATAAAAAACATCATACTGACATGTAAATGAATAATAAGCTTTTGGTTCAGAACATGGAAGAGTTGAATTTCAAAAAAGTGAGATCCTTAAAAAGGCAAATGAAGTAAAGAGCATGCTTCAAAGCAATGAACAATGTCAAGAATTTGCAGCTCTGTATTGATTGGTACTATAGAAGACACTTATAACAAGAAAAATGGGAAGACTGCATAAAAAAAATTCAAAGCAAAAGATCTGATATGAAGATTTCCAGTACTGAGGAAGGGATATATATTCAGCCCACTGAAAAATTTAAGGCTAAATTTTTATTAATGGCTGTTTCTTTTCTATAGTATTTCCTTTGTGATGGGCTACATGGTTAATGTTAGATTAAGTAAAAAGGAGAAAGAGGCAAACTTTTGAACATGTAAGTCCTTGAGCAAATAAATATTTTATTTTACTTTTTTAGAATTAAATATCAAACTGCAGAAAGGTGGAACTCCTGTATTTTTATACATGGAAAGTCACATGGAACTATGTTAAGTATGAACTCCCTTGGGATGATTTACTTTATCATTAGAATGAAAAAGAAGAAAAGAACAACAGATAACCAAATTGCATATTCATGTCTTGTTGATTTATTTAGAAAAAAAACTCACCTATGAGCCCAGAAAGTCCTGTCTCTTTTTCTCCTCTGCTTAGGTGATGTTAAATTATAGAAAATATAGAATTACAGAAACATGAAGATGGAAGATATTCACTTCGAATGTTTGTAATATTTCCTGGACATAGGCATTTATAGTGATATTTAACCCTTCTTTAATACTTGTTTAGCTAAGTGATTCCTCATAAACTAATAAAATTAATTGTGTATAATTACTAAGTAACTTAGTTTTGCATGCATGAAGTCCTTCTTAGTGTCCAACCAAAATGATTTTACTGACTATCCTGGACTTTTCCTGACTAAGCAGAACATTCCCTTTATTATACTGTCCACATGTTAAAAGATATTTATCTTGCTCATTCTTCATTTCTCTTCTGTTGACAAGGTAGATATTCTTCTTTCACGATTTCTTATTGCTCCTATTTCTATGCTTTTATTCTTATTGCTGTCCTCTGGATTCTTCCCATATGTTCTGCAGTCTTTTTAGTATGGCGTATTTAAAAAAAAAAAAANAGCTTTTTCTGTTAAGCCTTCACCAGCATAAAGTAAAGCTGACCTACAGGACCTTTCATATTCTATTATAAAACTGCCGTTGAGTGCTACTGAATGAGATTTTCTGGCTTTTGCCTAATGCTACAGTGTTGGTTTTCCTTTCTGAGTCACTATTACAATCTCCTGCGGTTCTCTTTGCCATATTTTACTACCTTGCCAAATGTTACTTACTCTCATTCTGTCTGATTTCTCCTGCCTACAGGAAGCACTTTGCTCTTTTCTATATTTAATTCACTTTGTTGCTCTTGGGTCATCTCTTCAATTTGCTGAGATTATTTGGATTGCAAATCTGCCCTCCGCAGCATCTGCTATCCTTTTCTGCCCAATATAAACAGTGTTAAATTCTATCACCCAAATCATTAATGAAAATACTGACTGAGTTGAATATGGAGAGGAAAACCGACTTCCTCTTCAAACCTTTTCTCAGCTTAACACCCAAACACTGAGGAATACTTTTTTGTGAGCAGTTTTTAAACCAGCTATGGAAGTTGTTCTCGTGATTTACATGCACTAAGCACTTTCTTTGTGTATAAGGCACATCACACAGCCCAGTGTCAAAAGCTGGAATAAATTATATCCTATCTACTGTTCTGCCTCTCTAAAACCACCACAGCCAACTCACCTGTCACATAAGAAGGGCAGTAATTTTAGTATGAATTGTTCTAGAAAATTCATTTTACTGTGTCATAGGTGCACAGGGATTAATGAATTAATCATTTTGTTACAGAACCTCAGGATCAGTTACCAATTCACTCTTCTAAAACAGTAAAAACAACGGCTGTCTTTCTAAAACTCTGAAGTTGCTCCATCAGTTGTTTTGGTTTTTTTTAATTAGTTCTGCTTTTTTTTTTTTTTTAGTCAGAAACTTCAGGTGAGATCATGTCCCTGTTGAAGTCAATACATGGGGCTTTCTTTTCATTCCATCTACTACAATGAGGCCAGGAGCTGATACAGACTTTTCAAGGGCTTCTCAAAGTGTCAGGTTTCATCCCTAAAAGCATGATGATGTCTTGAGAATTCTGCACATCAAAAACAATTTCATAATAGAAGAGAAGATTTTCTTTTCATTGATATGGAAATCATGTTATGGAGCACACATCGTGAAAGTATTCAGTGTCTAAACTGACATCGTATAATGCATGCATAGATAATTTCCATCCTCACCAAAATGTTGTTAATTCAGATTTAGTGAAAAAGATGTACTTATCATCACAAAACACAGATAGACATATAAGTAATAGTATGAGTTCTGTTTTGATTTTTTCTTTCATATTTCAATGCAAGTGGAATATAAAAGATGTGCAAATCTTAGGGGCTCTGAATACGTACATGAAGAAGTATACATTTATTAATCTATTAAATAAAATCTGCTCACCAAATAAGCTGGTTATTTAACTGCAGAAGAGGAACATGATTTTGTATTTCAAATCACTTTACTGAACCTTGGGAGATTTAAGTCCACTTTTCAGCTCCGACTCCGATTTCCTGCAAATCACAGCTTTTACCTCAGCTTTTGCTGTCAGTTCTTGCTACTGTAAAACACAGATGCATGCAGCTGCATGCATGAAAAGGACACCACCACAGTGAGGTTAAATTAGTATTCCTCGAGTGCCTCACAGTATTAGTGGGGGCACCCCACTCTGCTGGTTCACCATGGCCAGTCCTGTTCACGTTGTGGAATTACTTGAAGCCTTAATCATAGAAACAGGTCCCATTAAGTTTTCTCATGTATGAATTTTTCCTTTTCTCAGTACAACTTCAGCCTAGTGTTAGTAAGACAATTAGTCACCAGTATAGTTAACCTTTCTTCTGCTAACCTTTGTGATGACTGTGGTTATAATACTTCTATATTCAAATTATTTCTAGAACTTTATGGGGAAAAATCTTTTTTTTAGAAACTGTTCACCTAATGACTGACAGTTTGGTCCAAAATATTTTTGGTTTTACTGATTTGATTATTATAATTGGATTAGATGAGTCTATTTGCCATATTGGGTTTACAAGCATGACAGTCGATAAAACAATATTGGTAGTAAATGTGTGGCAGGATCCTTGTAATGGCCTTTAATCTTTTGCCCAAGCAATTTTTGCCTGGGCAAAAGTTTTGGGTGATCAGATCTAGAGAACAGACTCAGAGAACAGACCTTCATTTCAGTCTGTTTTGTATTAAGTAAATACAGCTATAACGGCATCTTTTTTTTCTCGTTACACTTGTTTTTGATGTTACGGAAGTGATATGAACAATATTTTTCTGGAAACAATATACTTGTCCACTTAAGTAAAGATAAAAGCTGGTTCACAATGCAGTCTGCTGGGTTAGATGACTCCTTATATCTATGATTCATTTCTTTTTTTGTGGCATAGAGAAAATGGGGAAAAAGAAGATGATAAACTGAACAAGATTATTTTAGAATTTCAGTGACAATTGCTTAAAGGTATTAAATTATATTTACCTTAGGGATTATGCAGGCTAAACATTTATACAATATTCTAA
Organism: Dasyornis broadbenti; assembly: GCA_013397935.1. NCBI lineage: Eukaryota > Metazoa > Chordata > Aves > Passeriformes > Dasyornithidae > Dasyornis > Dasyornis broadbenti. The sequence continues at coordinate 3,287,446 of VZRN01002074.1, forward strand.
GTTCCTAAAACAAATATTCTGTTTTAAATAATGAAATCAACAGCAATCAATTTAAATGAATACTGATTCACTGAAAGTTTGTTTGTAATTTTTTAAGGTGTTATATTTTCCTATGGAAAAGGTGATTTTCCCTGATAAATACTATGGAAAATCACTATGATAAAGAAAATTTAGCAGTCATTCCTATGGCATGAGACAAAGTACAACTTTTTAAAATAGGAATCTCAGAGGAAAAGAAAAATGTGTGATTTACATTTAGGCATAACTTTGTATTTTGAAGTGTACGAAAAATTTTAAACAACAAATATAGAAATCACATCATCTGTAGCTGAATCATAACAATAACTGAAGGCAGAGCTATGAACAATCATTTTAAGATTAGAGAATAAGTGGGGTATCATCAGGAAAGGGATTTAGATATGCAGAATATGATTAAATTCTTCTGGTCATCTACCTTAATACAGAGGCCAATGCCTCTCTCTAAAAATATGATAAGACCTTTGGCAATCACAAGCACTTAAGCATTAGACAATTCATCAGAACCATCAGTAAAGGAAAGTCTATCAGAAAATTGATTATTTTTCAGACCAGTGTGGCCTCACCTACAGCTACCCCTCCAGGAGACCTGAGAGTTTTCTGTGGGCAAGAACACATAGCGAGCAATATCATTTCAGTGGTGCAAATGTTATCAGGTAGAAAGCTGGGCATTTTGCTGTAATGTTCTCCGAGTAAAATGCTGCTTGTTTCCCTTTTTATTTACTTTTTAAATTAAAATATTATTTGATAATCAATAAGCAGATGGGATAAAAAAAATTAGAAAACAAAGAGACAATTCCCATAAGGGAAGAATTGGCCAATATATCCTAGCAAGATTTGTGCTAAGCTTTTCTCCAGCAGAGTATTTACCACTGGCCAAGCAAAAGTTATGGATAAAATAAGGTGACAAATATAACTTAGTATATCAAGAACTTCAGGCTTGCCAAACTTAAGAGTCTAGGTAGAATTGCAGAACAATCTCACAATATTTGTATTTTGCAAAATAGCTGATAGGACGAGTTGGTGCTGATGATAAAGATACAGTCCTACCCTCTAAATTACCTGTTGCCTCTTAGGAAGCAGATCTATCATGTGACTAACTCTTTGAAATAATCAATTCAACACTAAAAGACAATCTTAAAACTTGCTAGGAAAGGAACAGATCACCAGGCAAGTAATGCCATACTACTGACTTAAGTCACAGCAAATTAAAATATTATTTAATGTGGTCAGTTCTGTTCATTTATAACAGAAATCTTGCATAAAATTGTTTAAGAAGGAACAGGGATGCTAGATTGGTTTCATGATCGATTAATGACTGTCACAACTTCTTGGAGTAAGGAATATTTTTCTGCAGTATCTTTTTTACACTTATAATGTGTATAGTTTCAACCTAGGCTATGTTTCCCACGTGTTTTGATTTTCAGGAAGTAGGATGTGTTTTGATTTGTTGCTTGTAAATATTGCCCTCCTAAAAACAGCAATTAAAAAAAAAAAAAATCCATCATAAAAAACTGAGGGATAAAGACAACTGGACAACTGGATCAAGTAATTTAGGAATTTTCTAGTAGTTGGATTTTTGTTTGTAGGTGATGAATCACTCTGCCTGCTTACCTTCCCTCTCCTCTTCTGCTCCAGTAAAGCAGAGAGGAAGATAGTGGTGATGATCCTTCTGGGCTGAAATATTTTACACTTGTTTGGTAGGTGATAAATGCATCATTCCAAGGGGACTAACACAGTGAATCTTCACCAAAGGAGTGAGAGTTTCTACATGCACACTAAACAATTCAGAGTCTTGTTGAATCAACAGTAATAATACTTTTTCTGTGGGATAAGCTAATACAGAAGCAACAACCACATGAAGTTAATTTTTTTTTTTTTTTTTTTAATTTCATTATTTTCCTGCAGCTACTGTGTTGTGAACTTGTTTAATTGTTCTGTGGATTTTTCTTTCATTAGTTCACACTAATCTGTGAACTTCTTTTCAGTTAAATCTTAACTGAGTTGGTAACAAGTATTGCATTTTCTCAGGGAAGGAAGGCAATTTTAGGCAACTTAATGTTTTAAGCCAGATGAAGCATTTGTAATGATCAACATTACAGCCACCATAAAATGTTAATAAATGTATATCCTAATAAATGTAAAGGGTATAATATTGCAAGTGAAACGTATCTACTTTTAGTGGATTCCTTATCATTTCTTTAAACATTACAGTTTCATTAAAACCTGTCATTGAAAGAACATGCTTAATTGTCAAGAAAGGCAACTGTAAGAGCATTTCTTACCCAAATCTATGCACATTCAAAAATACTGTTGAAAGTATTCAGATTTTTTCTTACCTTAATGAAAATAATGTAATGAGTACTGCATCCTTCAAACGAGAAACTGATTTGATGATTATAAGCTGTTTAAACTCCCTTCTTTGAGATATGTCAAATTTATGTGTAAAAAATGCTGTTGCTTGGAATTTCTTCAGTCTACATAGAATAACAAGGCAAATAACCTATACTAACATTGAATCCAAACATATGAGAATTAAAGGACGATATTAAAAGAGTAAAGTGAATTTTTTCTGATTTCTTGATTTTTAAGCACAGAATGTAATCAAAATTCTTATGAAAAATGTTAATTTATGGCATTTTATATTTTACTGTTGTTCCTATTCTGTCATGTACTATCCACAGTTATGTCCTAATGCATAATCAGAAGGCTGCAGTAGAACACCAGGAAAATAAGAACCCATTAACCCATGTAATGCTAGATATTTCTACTACCAGCTGGTATCACATGGATGATTTTAAATCGTGAGCTGAGTGCTGCATCTGTGACAGATTAGCTGCCCAAGATGGAAATTCTGCTTTCAGTCCATTTCCCTACTAGAGACTGAATGCATAACCTTTAAAAAAGCTGTGCTTTGAGCACAATTATGTTCACTTTGAAGCACCGCTGTAAGATAGCGTCCAATGAATTGATGCCAACAGATTGAGCCATGCTTGCTCCCGCTTGAAGATTGCTTGTCTTGGTAGTCTTTACACAGGTTATTGCCATTCATTACCTCAGTATTGAAAGTGTTGGGGGAATGGGGGAATTGCATAATTGTATTTTATTTTCCCTTCCTTTTAAAATTTAGTTTATGCAGTTCTTCCTTCAACAGCCTATGATTTGCAGTGTAAGGAAATGGAGTCACATTGCTGATATGGGATGTAGGAGAGAAGATGAAGGAATGATAGGCCGGAGTGACAGAGAGCATTAGTTTGGGTGTGAAATGATTGCTGGGAATTTGATAGATCTTCTCTTCAATATTGAGATACCTTCCCATCACCACTTCATTTTGCAGGTTTTGTCTCTGGTGACTTACAGTGTACAAAGAACTCAGACTATTTACACTGTAAGCTGGTTTAGGAGAAGTCTCTATTTTTATAATTTCATGGAAACGTTAGGAAAAAAAAAAAAAGAACTAATGAAGGTAGAATTATGAAAACATTGAATTAAGAGTATTTTCTGTCTTCAATACCTTGACATTAATTGCACAACTTAAATGATAGGCAATGTGTTTGGAATAAATTTTAAGCTAAGTGAGGAAAATCCTAATAAGTCACACCACTGTATTTTTCTTAAGACCGTGTCATTTTTACTATTTGAAAAAAGTTACCACTGATGACTAATTAGACCTTGAATTTAACGCTAAAATATTGTAAATTTTTTTTAGCCATCATGTATAAAAAGCCGTCAAAACCTGCATTTACAGTGCTCAGCTTAGAATAGGTCATTTCATGGCTTTTTTTTAGGCTTTCCAATATGCAACACACGTATGATGGCAGAAGATGAAACGATGGCTCCTCGGCTGATTTAGTCTGTAACATTTAAGTGCTACAGTAACTGGAAAAACTCGCTGCATCTTAGTGGTAATTGTTAGTAATTTGTTGGACTGCTAAAAATCTTTTCGACACATCCAAAATAGAAGAATAAAATTTTTGTATGGTAATGGTCAAACACTTCAAGTATCTAAATGTTGTCAGAGAACTGATTTGGTGGTTAACACCAAAATTTTTCTTTTCTACGGAAATAATGCTTTAGCACTTTAGGCATAAACAACTCTCATGGCAATAAAAATACACAGTATTGGAAAGCCTGTTGAATATATTTTCATGTAGATGAAATATTATGTGAGTTTTTACTTTCAGATTTCTGCTTTTAAAATGGTAATTTTTTTTTTTTAACATAGAATGATATCTCATAGTCAAAAGTAGAACTTAATCATCAGCCTCAAGAGTGGAGGAATGTTTGGCAGGGTTAGTCAAAGTCTTCTTAAACAAGTCATGTAATAAAGAATTTTTTCTTGTTTTGTCTCTTTGCTTAAGGCACCTTTATAAGTAGTTCAAATAATGGATACAGGATTCTGGACATGAGTTTGTGTGAGGATGGTGACGGTTGTGCACGGGGTGACTTTTATGGTTCACATACTAGCACAAGAAGTATGTAGGGGGCAGGTTTAAGATAAAAACTGGTGTATCAAATATTCTATGCAGAAAAATAAATATTTTTCTTCAATAGGTCTGATATTTTGGGGTATTTCTCTTTTACTGACCAAATTGGTATATGTTCCTTTTTTGTTGCCTCATTACGCTGTTGGTACAAATAAATGAACAGGTAGAGGGGGGGTTAAGTCTCTTGTCTAATCCTTGGCATTATTTAGGGAATTATACTTTTAAAACTCTGTGATCATTATTAGATAGCAGTCTGGAGAGTTGTTTACTGAGAGTTGTGATCTGTAAAGGACATAAATTACCTCAACAAATCTTTGCCTGGGTAGTGGCATGGTAAAAGAAGACATTGTTTTTCTTCAGATTCTATAGTGAATTTTGTGTTCCTTTATTCTTTTATCTAGAAAACATTTAGAAAAATTAAAATTGGAGCCATGTATTTAGTCTTTGGAATTCTAGGATCACGTTGAAGAGTTGTGTAGATATGTACAGACACGCAGTATACATCTTTTTCTTGAAATACATTAGCATTCTCTTTATTCCTTGAGGACCATAGAAAACAATGAAGATTTTGTCAGAATACGAGGTAAAGTTTCTACTTCTGAGGACGAAAATTGTGCTTGTTAAGAAAGCTCGTTAAAAAAATACCTTTTTTTTCTTACGCTTTTCAAAGGTTGAAGGTGTAAATTTAAATTGAGTATATTCTCAGTAATTAAAATGTAATAAGTGATGCGAGCAGTTGCCTGCTTTTGAAAATTTTAGTATTTAGTGAAAAGAAAGGAAGTTAAGGAAAAAAGGGAGTTGAAAAGTATTACAAGAGCTCTTTGATGCTGCACAATAAGAGCTATAAAATTATTTTAAATAAGAGTGAAATAGATTTTTATTGTTACTGTAAAGACAATGTATTTAAGTAACCAAGTTTAAAAATAATGTGACTTGTCTGAGCAAAAATATGATATTCATGGATTTGTGGTGCTTTTAAATTGGAAAATCTTTTCATTTGGCCCTGCTTTGCATCGTAAGATACATTGTCTGTTAGATAAAGTCATTAAAGTGGCAGCTCCAACTGAGGAAGAAAATAGACCCATGTTTTGTGGGGAAGTAGTAAAAGGGTCAAAGGTTTTTCTTGAAATGTTAGGGCAATTTTGCCTTTACACTTGCCACGTACTGTTCTGTTTAAAATTACATACTTGTAAGCGGAGATGTAAGTAGTCCGTTTTAAGACTGTGAGAGCCTGTTATGATCCTCTAGTTTGGTCCTTTGAATAACACAGTCCTTTGAATTTCACTGAGTAATTTTTCAGATTCTGATGGAGCTTCTCTTATCTTATAGAAAGAAACTCATTGGGAAGGTTCTCACTTAGCTAGAAAGATTTAAAGTGATGGAAAATCCATTGTTGTCTGTTTTACTGAGTAGTTATCTCTGGGGTTAAAATACAGTGCCTCCTATATCATCTGAATGTCTTTAGCTTCTGTGTTCATCCTGTGTATCTTGTTATACCTTTGTCTGCTAAAATCAGTGTCTTGTGAGAAATTTTCTGTTTATATTTATATTATTTCTATTTATTTCTATTTCTATTTCTATTTCTATTTCTATTTCTATTTCTATTTCTATTTCTATTTCTATTTCTATTTCTATTTATATTTATATTTATATTTATATTTATATTTATATTTATATTTATATTTATATTTATATTTAATTGTCTTCCTTCTTATACCACTTGTTCCGTATAATCTTTACCAAGTTTCAACTATAAAACTACTGCTATTAAACCACTAAGCTAAGTTATACAGATTAAAATTCTTAAATTTCTTACTGTAATTCAGACTTCCCAGACCCAGAATAAATTCTTGAGCTCTTCACAAAGCTCTTTTTACTTTTTCAATTTCCACTCAAAAGTGAGATATGAGAGCTGTTTCCCAGTAATGCTCTCAGCTATATAAAGAACAAGGTGAATGGAAAGTCCAGTTCAAACATACACATCCTACCTATATGTTCAGGCATTACGTCTATTTTCTTCTTCATGATTTGATTCTGGGAATTCTAGTTAATTGATCACTATAGATCTCAAAATCCTTCCTGAAAATTGTTTTCATTCTCTCTGTATTGGGAAAGGATGGATTCCATGGCTGGACTGTTGGATGGATAAGGAAATGGAAGGTTGCACCCAGAGGGTAGTGATCAATGGCTAAGAGTCCTGATGGACATCACTGACAATTGGTGTCCTTCATGCGCCTACATTGGGACCCTTGCTAATTCATATCTTCATCAATGACATAGATGAAGGGGTTGAGTGCACCCTCAAAAAATTTGCAGATGGGATAGACTATTTACAAGCTCATGTAGGAAAACAAGGAATGGTTTCAAACTGAAAGAGAGTAGGTTAAATTCAATTTTAGGAAGAAAATTTTTTCTGTGAGGGTAATGAGGCACTGGAACAGGTTGCCCAGAGAAGCTGGGGATGCCTCATTCCTGGAAGTGTTCAAGGTCAGGCTGGATAGAGCTCTGAGCAATCTGGTCTGCTGAAAGGTGTCGCTGCCCATGGGTGAGGTACTGGAACTGGGTAATCTTTAAGGTCTCTTCCAACTCCAATCATTCAATGATTTATGATTTTATAATTCCAGAATTCAGGCATGCATCAGAAAATCTGTGATCTGTGTTCCTTCTTTCTTGTTCTAAGATATTAAAATGTATTTTGAAAATACTTTACTTTGTAATGCTGGTATATGTGTAACAATGTCTGCTCCTTATGAGTGTTCATCATTCCACCATTCTTCTATCAACTGTAAATTTTTGCTAACATGAATGTGCAACTTCTGGATAAATGAATATTATATAAATCAAGATCTTTGCACAAGCCCACTGAATTTTTTTTTTGCGTAATGGTTCCCAATTAACAACTGTTTTCTGAGATTAGCCAGTGAATACATTTTTCAAGGGATTGTTATGTGCTACAGGGAATTTTGCCTAGTGCTAATTTTTAATCTGAATATTGTACAGACAACTGCCCTTACAGAAGTCATATTATGTCAACACACTTTCCTCTGTGAACTGAACTTGTCGCCTCATCAAAAGTTCTGATGAGATCTGTTTCCCATAAAACTGTGCTGATTGGCACTAATTATGCCACCATCCTTTATTTCTTTAATACTTTTGTGTTGCATAAGCTTTTCTGTGACTTTGCCTGGAGTTCAGCTAAGCAGACTATAATTATTTGGGTCATCTCATCTACCCTTTACAAAATACGCTGCAATAGACAATTACAGCTCTTTTCCCTTTCCATTATGTTTTACAAATATAGCCTAAGATCTCCATACAGAATGGAAAGTACAGTTTTGTGTGATATGTCCTTGAAATGGACTCAGATTGCAGGCCATGGAACAGCCCATCCAACACAGGGCACAATACCTGCAATATATATGCAAAGGCTGAATATCACTTACTTTTCTCATGACAGAGAGCATACTGATGATGCTACTGGAAAGGTTACAGCCTCCCTAAACTCTTCTCTGCTCCATTAAGTTGTTCCATGTCTCAGATCATCTCTTTCAGTGGTGTGTTTTTAAAGCCTTTGTCATAGTTCAGCATCATCGTCTTGTCTGTTATGGCAGGACATCACAGAATACATGTCCCAGAGAGTCCATGAAGATGGATCAAGATCACTACACAGCATGTGTTGCTTTCAGTGATGATGATTCAAACCGATTTAATTGTATTTAGAAAATAAGACATTTGTCAATTATGGATCTCTAGTTCTCAGTCTCATGATCTTGATGTAGTTATAATCTCAGGGCCAGATGCTCAACCAGGGTAAAGGAGTGTCAACAGGCAATGCTCTTTTGAATGCCATGATGTCTCGATGATTTCGACAGCAGCAGAGCAGCCCTCTGTATTCTGAAATGGCATTAACACAGTATTTTGCTTTTACTTCTGAAGAATAGTCACAAGATTTGCACAACATTACCAAAAACCTTTCTGATGTCTTTAAGTATTTCATATGCATTTAGATGTACTGTTTCCATTTTTTTTCAGATTAATACATCAAAAGTTCCCCTGTGAAGTCACACTGAAGAATAAAACCTAGAAAAGTAACACAATCAGATAAATACACTTTGGAAAAAAAATCTAATATTTTCATGTCTGCTCTTGCCCTTTCAGAGCTGCACTTTTAGGAAACAAAGCTTAATTTCTCCACTTTACAAACCCAGTCTTCTCCTGTGCAATAAATGAGATTGGCTTATACAAAGGATGTAGCTATGATTTGTACAGTTATCTTACTAGCTAATCAGATATGCATTTTGTTGCCATCTTGATCTTGGAAAATAATTGGAAGACGGAGTGGTTTTGAAATGGGTCAGCAAAAATTAGCATGTTAGAAGTCCTTTTATTTTGAGGTTACACTGCAATCCATCAAACCTCAGCAAAACTCTAGAGGGATTGAAAATACAGTACAATAACCCTGGTTTCTGTGTGGAAGAAAAGAAGTGTAAACAAAATCTATTTGATTATACATATTTATAAAAAGTGTATTAAAATGTATAAGGGGCATAAATAAATTTTGGAGAAAGTAAAATATGACCTGCATACTATGCCACAGTTGAGGATTCATAGCAGATTTCACCTTGAGCAACTGCTAACAAATGTTCATGCACACCTATATGTACAAAGTTTAATCAAGATATTTTGTAAGACAAAAATACTACCAATTAAAACTTTTCTTTGGAATTATATGAAATAACATGGAATAGCTTATGTAGTTCACATTGCACTGCAAGGAGTCTATGAAACATTTCTCATCCAGAATTCTCCTGTAACGCTTATTAGGAATCAAGCAGGTTACTTTCTTTGGATGCTTATGAAGGTTGGTTCCAAGAAGAAAAAAAAAACCCATAAAATCAAAAACTTCCCACTTATTCTGGAGGCAATATATTTGGGTTTGATTCCATGACCTGGGAAAGGTTCAGGTATTGTCCTTTCAAAAATGGTACTGCAATTGGTTTGCAAATTCCTTGAAATAGGTTAGAGGTGTTTTCTTTTTAAGTGATTTCACTAAATATTAATCTAGTATTTCTTTATTTACCTGTCATTTTTTGGTATGAATATAATTGTCTGATTGCATTGACTTATCTGTGACTTATCTGTGATCTGTAGAGAACATAGGTATTATATGTGTATTATATTAGTATCTGTGAAAAGCATATGTGTCACCTGTGATCTGGGCCAAAGTAACTTGAAGGTTAATTAAAACTAATAAATTTGAAGCATAATGACTCTCCTTCCAAGGCACTAAAATTTGTGATTAAAGAGTTCTGCTCAGTTTCCTGAATCTGTGACAAAAATTTTCTTTAGCTCTTCATTATAAAACATCATAACACGTGGTGGAGAAATTCAGTTTCTAAACCATAAAATGCCTAAAAGTTCTTGAATTTCACCTTTTTGAAATAAGTGTATTATACTGGTCAGTCATTAGAAAAGTTCTAATTAACTCCCACCTTGAGCTGAGACTTACTAGCAGTTACTCTGTTTATAGGTTATGCTTGCCTACTTCCATCTAGAATTAGTCTGTACTTAGTTGTGTTTATTTGTGGCCAGAGGCTGCTGTGAATCCTTAGCAGCAGAGCTCATCTTGGTGTCTGACTTATTCTAAGTGTGCTTTGCATTTCAATGGACAGTTTCACGATTTCAAGACAACTGTTTAACCTGGGCAGGCAAACACGGTCTCATCTTGGTTTCATCACCTGAAACTGTACCTCTCTGTTCTCCATGGAAACTGCATGCCGTAAAAATTTGCTTTTATATCAGTACTATTAACATATTATCTTTGACTTATGATCTTATGAAGATGATAGAGATTTGTGTGCAAATAGCATCAAAGAACCATGTGTTCATATGGTCATGTGGTGATATATGAATTTTGTGGACCTTTTTTTCACCTGAGTTTTACTCAGCTTTCTTTTACAATTTTTTCATTTGATTGCGCTGCAAATTTTGATAATTATTTTCCTGGTGTTGGCTAGGATAGAGTTAATTTTCTTCTTAATAGCTGGCACAGTGTAGTTTTTTTGATTTATCATGAGAATAATATTAATAACACACTGATGTTGAGGTTGTTGCTGTGTCACCCTCACTCTAAATTGAGGACTTTTCAGTTTCCCATGCTCTGACAGTAAATAGCCAGGGCAGCTGACCCAGACTGTCCAAAGGGTTATTCTATATCATAGAGTGTCATGTCCAGGATATAAAATGAGGGGAGGGTAGGTAGGACTGTCATGGCTTAACCTGAGCAGGCAGCCAAGAACCATGCAGCCACTTACTCACTCTCCTCATCAGAATGAGAAAAAGCAGAAACAAGTAAAACTCATCGGTTGAGATAAAGACAGTTTAATAATTGAAACAAAATGTGCTACTAGCACTACTACTTCTACTAATGATAATAATAATAATAATGATGATGATGATGATGATGATGAAAAGGAGAGAGGGAGAGAAGAATAAAACCCCCAAAAGAGAAGTGATGCACAATGAAATTTCTCACCCACTGACCGATGCCCAGCCCAGCCCCAAACAATCAACCCCTCCCAGCCAACTTCCCCCAGTGCAACAGACACAGATTAAGCATATGCCAATGCAAAAACAGAGATAGAAGACTCTTGTATATTTTCCATTCTTTTCTGTAAGACTAGTTTCTCTTAAGTAGTAGGCTAGTTTTTCTTAATTCTCATTTCCATTGGTGGTTGGAAAAACTGATAAAAAGCTTCATTAACAAAACTAATGGTATAAAAATTTCCCACAAAAGATTAAAAATAAGGCCTATAAGTGGACTAATTTTCATAAGCTACTGTGCTCATATATTTTTAAATAATTAGTCCAGTTTTTATAGTTATACTTTTTGAAGAGAAAAAGAAATTGTACCATATTTGCTTTTTTATTGATAAAAATTAGGAGTGCTTTTCCTCCCTATTTTCTTCTCTGTAGAAATCCAGTGTTTAGAAGATATTTCCGAGACTTGACAGCATTATGACATAATAGATGTGAAGTAATTGGAACCTAATTAGTTAATATAACGTTTTCTTCCTTACTCAGATTTCAGTAATATCTGCTTAACAATTTCAGAGGAAAGGTGAAGGCTAATCATGTCCCTTGGCTCCATATCTAAGGATAGGAAAACATATCAGACAGTTTTGAGGGAAGAGGAGAGTAAAAACACTGATGAAATAAAAAAATAGACAGATTGCAAATAGCTGAGGGAAATGGTAGACGAACAGGAAGTTTTTTCACTGATACAAATTTAAGGAGTTTTTTCCTTTTATTTCTTTCCACATTTTATTGTCTGAGATCAACTTTCTAGCTGTTGGAATGTAGTTTATCATATTTTGCTATATTTTTGTGTCATAGACACAATTATTTTCACTTTTGGGAGGTGGAAAGGGGAAGTGCAAGGAAAGGAGGGGAAACACCCTCAGTGTTCATTTTCAGAGAGAAGTCTTTATTCCTGAGCTCATCTGGCTTCCAATTTCTGAAGAAAATTTACAGGGATGGATAGAGACTTGTTACTTTTACTGAGCCTTGTGTAAAACAGAGAGAAGGACTTCAGCTACCTTTAATTTTTATCTTCATTGGAAAGCAGGAGCAAAGAGAAAGAACAGTCGTGTTAGGGCAGGACTCCTGTTTTACAGGATGTCTTCCCATTTTTCAGCCTTTGAGAAATAATCTCAAATCTGAAATTCCATGATGCATATGCAACTTAATGACTTAGAAATGTTACTGTTCCAAATAGTTTCGGTATCAAGTATTGTGTAATTTTTCTCTTCCTTTTTTTCTTTGATTTTAATAAGATACCAAAACTTAATTGTGATTTCTTTTTCTGAGAGACAAGAATATAGCTATTTTTAACAAACAAGAAAAAATGGAAGGATGAGAATGAGCTTCTTGAGGAACAATCACAAACCTCAGCAACTCTTTCTATAATGGTGTGTCTTTCACTTTGTTCTTTCTTAATATAAATACAGAGCAACATCTATTTTGAGGAAGTGCACATACAACAATACAAATATTTGTATTGCTCAAATATAAGCAATTATATTGCCAAAAAATGATACTCCGCTGCAAATTTATTTCTCATTTCCCTCTTCCTTAGGTCAAGGTGATTAGACAAACACATGTAACTAACATGTAGCTGTTAGTTACATGGCTTAGAGTATACTCGGTGTAATAATGGCAAGTATGGAAAGGCTAAAATTATGGTTAATTTGCTTCCACCTGAAGATTTATTTCTATAATACATGCGTGCAATTTTCTCTTAGGGAAATGAAACCTAGAGAAGTAGCGGATTTATGAGGATAATGACAATTCATGTCTTAAATACCTGTCTTTTCTATGGGTCACCTTTTCACACAGGAAACAGGTACTCTTCATTTTCAGTCTGTCCTTAAGGGTGTGCTCACTGTGCTGCTACCAAGTAAATAGTCTACTAGATGTTAAATGCAGGATACGTTATAATCCACAATTATGTTCAAAATTTTCAGTTCCATGTTGGTTGTATATACCTCCAGAAAAAAAAAAAGATGGCCAACCCTACCACATGTCAATTCATGTTTTTGTATTATGAAGACTAGCATTCAGGCATTTGGAAAGGGCAGACCTCATTTATTGTCCTTTTGTGAAGGTAATACTACAGAGAAAGTGATTAAATGGTCATATGCAACTTTTACGCCAGGACCATGGTCACATTAAGTGCACTAAGTGCACAAAGTGCTCTTTGCAGTCTAAAACAGAAGCATGTTGTTTCTGTTTGTGACATAACTTATTTGTTACACATTTTGCACTGGATATGCATTTAATATGTATTTGCATATTATTCACATGACATCGGAAGGGGCTGACCAAGGCAGGTGGTGGAGGCACCATTCCCAGAAATTTCCCAAGAAATGACTGGACATGTTATTGTGGTTTAGTTGACGTGGTGGTGGTGTCAGTCAAAGGTTGGACTTGATGATCTTGGAGATCTTTTCCATCCTAACTGATTCTGTGATTCTGTGATTTTCCAGTCTCTGCACAGAGTTACAGCAATGTCCTCTTGAAGGCTGCCTCTATAAACACAAAATTTTATGACAAAATAGTCAGCCCTTTGATAAGAAGAGTATGTATAGTGCTTAGCCATAATAAGGACACCTTTTTTCCCTGATAAGCTTTTATTTGCAAGCAATATAGTAACTATTAATTAAAGCTCATTGTATATCAGAAACTAACGCATACTAAGGTAGCCACTGAAACATCATATGAAGAGATTAAAAATAGTTATGCAAACTGCATCCTGATAGGGCAGTCCAGTTTTCCTTGCAAATGGTTTGCCACAGGCACAGTATTAACAGAACAGGAAGACAAATCAGGCATTTCAGCTCCCTGGCTACTCCTTGGTCTGATGGGAATTGTTCCTTTCATCTAAATTACTTATTTTAGGGGTGCCTAATAATCCAATTACACTGCATCTAAAAACTCTGGCCTATCTTTCTAGGAAGAATGCCAACAGTAGTAACTAGGAATTAATGCCAACAATAGTCCCCAGTAGTTTTCATGAATTGTCCCAAAAAATTTCATGGAAGTTTGTGTGTTAATGTTGTTCATTCAGTGCTCTAAAACAGACTTTACAATGGCATGTACAAAATCCTCCCAGCCAGTTTAGCAGTTTACTGCACAAGCAAACCTTTGGTTTGTATCCAAAAATGCTATTTTGTCTGCTCACATTGCAAGAAATACCCCTGATATTTTCTAACTGTAAGTCTTGTCTGCACTCTTTGTGTCTCCCCTGGAACCTGGCACACTGAGGTACCAAATGGTTTCTCAATATTATGCTGAGACAGTGGTCTGCTACTGAACAGAGGGAAGAGTGCCAAATATTGAATCATCAGTGCTACTTTCCTTAGCACCTGGGATTTTCTTTGGAAAGTTCCCAACCAATTATTATGCAGGCCAGAATCTGCTTGCCTTATGAGATCTGATGAGATCACAACCTGAAGAGACACAGATGGTAAGGCATTCCCATCATTACCAGCATCCACAAGAAAATTAAGTACTTTTTGTTTAGATCTGCTTCCAAGAAATCTTAATATTTGATGGTTATAATTAGGTTAAGTGAGCCTGAATTCAGGACTAGATATGGAAATATATTTGCAATGCATAGACAATATATGTCAATTATAGACACATGACAGTTCTAATGTCTTAAATTTGCGTACATATTTGTGTATGAAGCGGAGGGCTGTATAAGAACACCGTAACTCATTGTTTGGCTGGCCATTGATGGGAGAGATACAGGTCTCACTATCAGAAGAAAAAAAAAGAAAAAAAAACCCTTAAGTCTTCTCCTCTGAGACAACTGAACTAACAGTGCAGCCCACAGGAGTGGTTCCACTCAAAAGGCAGAGAGACATAAGAATAGATACACCCTAGGATAATATGGGAAGCTTAATCACAGGGTCATAACAGTTATTCCCACTTTCTGGCTCTGTGAATACCTCACCATTTTACGAAATGAAATAGCTCCCAACTGGAATTGTTTCCAACTATGAACTTACAAGGAGGTATTGCTGTTAGATCTACCTGAAATTTCAGCTGCCAAGGCTGAGACACTTGTGTTTCGAAACACATTATAGCTGATAAGAGATCGTATTTATCTGAATGGTGGAAGAGTCTACAACAGGTCAAGGGGATTTCACATTCATTTTAAATCTTCTAATCATTATACTCTGAAATACAGAAAAAGAGGCTAAAAAAACTCTTCAGTTTTCCAAGTGATATATCATAAGAGAACACTTTGTTAGGAAATGCTGGAGCCAGTTTTTTAAACATGCTTCTCATTTGATGTCCTGCAAATATGTATTCTTGCATTCTGAAGCAAAGATAAAATGCAACCAAAAAAAAAAAAAAAAAAGGTATTACTAAAACTGAAGAAATAAAATACACTACTAGTGAAATGTTACTGTCCAAATTGCATATACATAAAGTCAAGGATTTATACCATCTGCCTCCTCTGGTTTTTTGAACTCCAGATATTCCTGTCTTTTCTGCCAGTTGTTGCTTTGCAGTCTTTTAATCTTTCCAAAATCTCTCTTGATTTTTCTTTTTTTGAAAGATTAGTTTTTCTTTCACAGAAGTCATTTTGCGATTCTTGTCTCCCTCCATATCAGAATGCCTTTCTCGTATCATTGAATTGCAGTGCTTTGGCTCAGACGTTACAATCCCTTTCATTGATCACAACCCATGACCCTCATGGAACACCTGCAATTCATCTACAGCAACAAAAATGAGTCTGCCTTGATACCATTTACCTGCCTCCTTTTTTCAGTAGCTTTGTTGTGTTTCAGGGCTATCATTTCAGCAGCAGTGAAGCTTTGGTTATAATATACATATTTCTCTCCGGAATGTAGATGAAAGGGAAATCAGTCTGATTAATATGCTGAGAAATGTTATCTTTCTGAGTCATTTTAGGGTAGGAGCAGACAAGTGTCTGAAGAAAGATGCTTTTTGTTTCTCTTGTTTTCCAAGCCATAAATAAATACGGAAAAGAATATAAGCTACCCAAAGGAAGAAAACACTCCCATAAAATGCTAAGACTGACTTGCTTGCATACCATTGTGTGATAGCCAGTGCCTCCATGCTCTCTACAATTATGATAACATTTTGCTTTACAAAACTGCTACAATTAGCATATTTAAACACAGTCATTTCAAAGTATGCTGTTTAGCTCAAATTTATCAGCATTTTCATTGCATAAAATTTCATCTTAATAGTCCATGAAGGTCAAGCTATTAGCAAGACACACACAAGCTCCCAAAAAAACATGCCCGAAGCACAGTGGAAAATTCATGACACTTAAGTGACTTGGCTATAATTCCTTTTCATCTCAACAGCCTTTAAAACTCTCCACAGGAAAACAGCAATAGCCTTATGACATTTGCAGGGCAGTGTGTTTTCTGAACATTTACTTACTTGACTTTTTTTAACCTAAGGGTAATACACAATGTCAGCATATTTGCAGAAGTTAAAGGCAGAAACAGAATTCAAAACTGTAATAATTTTTCATAAGAGCCTTACAATATTTTTGAAAAAATACAGCTACGTAGATGCACTAAATTTGCATTTGTGCAGTATTTTCTCTGGATAGCCTAGATTTTTATGAACAGAAAAGCAAATCCATTTCAGTTTGTAAGTCCTTTTTTATGTCCCACAATATTATTTCTTACATATATTTGTTCTATTGATTTTCTGAAATTGTTTCTGTGAAGTCTGCTTGAGGCTGTGAACTTTATGCATTAATTTAGCTAAGAGGAGAAATTCTATCAGGATTATTTTGACAATTTGCATTTCAATAGTAAGATCAGAAAATTAAACCATTTGACCACTAGGGTTCCCTGTGTTTTAATTTTTGCAATGTAAAACAAACAAACAGAATCCCCCCAAAACTCAACATTTTTATGTGTAGTCTTCTTCTTCTACAAATACCACAATTGAGGATCCAATTGTGTTCGAATTTCACCCACTCATGGTTTAGGTTCATGTCATGGATATAAATTGCCTTCTCAATGCATTTGGCACTGAATTTAATAAGAAACTTTTGAAACATTTCATGAAGTTCTATTTATAGCCCTAATCTTGATCTCCCAGGGATCTCCATATTTTATTTTCATTTACATTTGATTCAGATCCATCTCAGATGTTTTGCTGAATATTGTGTGCACATTTTTTCTACCTTACTGATCCATCAGCTATGCAAAATTCCATGTCATTAGTAGAGTTAATGGGGCAAGCAAGTGTCTATTGTCTAATGATAGATAAAACCTGATACAAAAGCAGACGAAATAACATTTCATGGAGTTTAATAAAGAAAGGTGGGGGAGGTTTCAGCTGCCCAAGTGAGTGTTAAGAATGACAGTAGTCATTGCTAAGGGAGTAGAAAACAGACAGCTGATGTCAATATTCAACCATTTAAAATAATTAAGATACATGCTCATTACCTGCTGTTTCACAAGTATCTTAGAATCATTTAGGTCAGAAAAGACCTCTAAGATCATTGAGTCCAACCATTAACCTGACGCTGACAAGTCCATCAAATTCAAATACCTTTTCCTTTGCAACCTACTGATATTAATATGTCTTCTAAGGGGAGCAGATTGGTGTTACATGGTTTTTGCTCTTGTTGAACCAATTTTAAGCTAAGCTTAGGAATGCATGACACTGTGGCCTAAACATTAATGACTAAATAGTTTCAGTTTTGAGCAGTGTCCTTTACCGTGGTGACTTTAGTTTATTATTTGATATAACGTTTTCTACTGTAAACTTTACCACAGTAAGTGTAGCTGGTAAGCAGGAAGAGCTGCATTTTGACAAAATTACTGTAGTGAACTGGGAATGTATTAAGCCACACAGCTTCATTATATCACTCACCTGTAGAAATTATTACCGCCTGTCCTGTCACTTATAGAGAACACTTTACATTCTTGACTATCTACCTACATGGATCAAGAAAATAAAATTTTATGTATTACTTCTAAAGCTAAAAATAATCAGTTGTAGGAATTTACTCATCCTAGAGCCCCAAAGAACCCAAAATTCAGCTATTTCAGCTCAGATAATCATCTGTGCTCTACTTCTAGGGGTGCAAGGAAATACGTTTTAGCTCGACATAATCAAACAAAAAATCTGACTCCAAATTATTGCTTGTGTTCCTAGAGATGATTTATGATTATGATTTGTATTCCTTTGGTCATCAAATCCCTACGTTTCCTTGAAGTTATTATGACCAAAGTCGTAAGTCATTATATTCTACATGCTTATATATGTTTCTAAGTGTCTCTGTCCTTTGTTGCTTCATGTAGAGAGTTTGTGGGCCTAGCTTGATGTCTTTTACCTTTTTAATAGAGATGGTTGTTTGCTTAAGTGCAGCAAGTTCTTTAGTGCTAGAATTAATTAATAATACATAGTGCATATCAACTCACAGAGGATTTTAAAAGAAGTCATTAAATTAACTGGCTTTCTTGTGCTAAATAATATCTTTGACTTTATGTAATTCTGATAGATGGTGGTTGTCTCATTTTTTCTAAATAAGAAATTCCCAAAAAAGTTTCTAGATTAGAGCAGCAATCTATATTTACATTTATTGTACCTATCCTATTCTTCTATTTCGTACCTTATTAAGAATGAAAACAAAGAAAAACAGAAGATTTCTTTTACAGTGAAGTTGTATTGTGTAGAGAAGGATTTTATTATTTTGTTGGTTAGGGAATATATTAGGAGATTTACAAGTTAAAATAAGGAATTAACTTACCAAGAACTAAAAGTGATTTTAAATTTTAAGTTCACATGAGTCATAAGCTTAGGTTATTTGCCCAGTAGAAGTGAGCCCAATTAGCTTTCCCTCTCTGTCACATGTCAAGTGTGTGTGTGTGTGTGTGTGCATGTACGCATGTATCTGGTTAGTGGAAGTCAAATTGCAATTTTTCGTGGGAATGTTAAACCTTGCAAGATGCAGTGCCCTCCAACAACAAGATCGATTGTAAGTCTTATTTCTACCACAAGCCTCTATGACTTCATATAAAACTCCAGAATTCTGATAAACTGTCATGGGGAAAAATGATAAAGTGATTTATACTCAATTTCGCTGGTAGGGAGAAATGCAGAGGCTGTCAGTCTGGGTCTTCAGAACAAATGAGTTACAGTTCATGAGGCAGCTCAATAAGGCTATCATTTCCCATCAGCTCCTATCACTGACAGCCACAGATTTACTGGATGGGGAAAGAGAAAATGGCTGAGTTTTTGTGCCAGGTGAGTCGACACTATTACTCCATCAACCAGACTTGTGTAGACAAGAGGCTACCATGAATATTTGATAGTAGTTCTTTCCCATAAGTGCCTGTAGAAAGTAGTAAAGCTGCTCTTTCATTTGTATAAAAAAGGCTCTCCATCTCTCTGTTTGGATCCAGTTGAAAATGTCCATTTGTAAACACTAAGGTTTTTGTGATTTGTTTTGTGAGTGTGCATTTGTTTCACTCAGCAGTCTGTTTTGTGCCACATGCCTTATTTATGGCCCTTGCCGAGTAAAAAACAAAAGAATCCTCAATCTGCTGGGATTTCATATACAATGCATTTGTCACTACCCGTCTCACAAAATTGCAATACAAACAGCCTCAGAGCCACCTGTGCATGCCCAGAAGAAAGAGGACTTTCATCTGCCACAATTACAAATTGTTAGAAATATCTATGTTCCAGTTCCAGGCAGAAAAAGATTCAGGTCAAAGCTGAAGTACTTGCTCTGTATGTGCTCATGTTAAAATAGATCAGTATAAATGACTTCTATATTATCCCAGGTTTCTGTGACACAGAACTTTCCTGGCAATTGTTGGTGTCTGTTCAAAAAGCCACTATGTATGTATGCTACCTGCATTTTTTATGAGGATGTTTGCACAGCCAGATTTCTTAAAACAAATCCAGATTTGTTTTACTGATTCTCACATGCTAAAATATTTAGCTTTTCTTTAATCTTAATTATCAATAATGGATTTGATCCCTTGATGTAAGCATGAAACATTCTCTTAGGCTGGACTGTTGTGCTACAAGGGTGAGATAACAGAATTACAGAATCATAGAATATCCTGTGTTGGAAGGGACCCATCAGGAGCTTCAAATCCAACTCAGCTCTGCATAGCACCATCCCTAAGTGTCACATCATCTGCTTGAGAGCACTGCCCAAATGCTTCTTGAACTCTCTCAGGCTGGTGCTGTGACCATTTCTCTGGGGAGCCTGTTCAAGTGCCCAGCCATGCTCCGGGTGAAGAACCTTTTCCTGATATCCCACCTAAATCTCCTCTGACATAACTTCAGGCCATTCCCTTGGGTCCTCTCACTGGTCACCAGAGAGAAGAGATCAGTGCCTACCCCTCCTCTTTCCCTCATGAGGAAGTTGTAGAATGTGATGAGGTCTCCCCTCAGTCTCCTCTAGGCTGAACAGACCAAGTGACCTCAGCCACTTCCCATAAGGTTTCCCCTCTAGACCCTTCCCCATCCTCATGGCCCTCCTTTGATGCTTTCTAATAGTTTAATGTCTTTTTTATATTGTTGTGCCCAAAACTTGCAGATGTTATTGCCAGGCTGCTTTTTAAGATAGAGATATACTCCCAAAGGAGACTTTAACATGACATTCAGAAACAAGGCTGTGATGTTCTCACTCACGCTATGTCTTGTTTAACTAATTCTATGTGCAAGTCTGTATTGTGAATCAAACACTACTACACCTGGATCAGTCGACAGAACTATATCTCTATCGCTTAGTTATGTACAGAAATGAGATAGCCTCCAAGTCTTTTCTTGTGTTCACAGCTTAGAAAAAATATTTTTTAAATACCTGATCAGTTACAGAAACTTCTTCCATCATATGCCCTCTGAAAAAAAGAGTTGAAGAGTTCGCACACAAGAAACAAAACCAAACACAAACAAACAAACAAAGAAAAATTCAAAGTATTATCAAATATGTCTTTCATTATGTTTTGGGTCTGGCTGAGATGGTGTTTCATTTTAAAATCTAAGAAGACATGGTCTATCCAGGCATTGCAGATATGACTAACCTAGTGCCTAAATTGTTAACAATGAAAGATTTTATTTGATTTCTTTTTATCTTGTTATGAGGATTTATAAGCCTTTCTACCTTTATGAAAAAGTACAGATAACATAAATGTTGCTAATATTAAAATGATAGTTTCTTACCTGAATTTTTAAACCACTGCTAACTGTTTTGTTTTGCTAGGTTATTTTCCCATGTGCTTGAGCCTTTCCTGTCACTGCTAATAGGTACCATTTCTTTTTTCAAATACTGCTCTGCTTTCATTTGCTTTAATGACTGAAAGCTATGTACCAGTTCTATCTTTAATCTTTTTCTCTTAAGCTTCGAGAATCTCAGTAAATACACTTTCAAAAATAGAAAAAAATTCCAAGTCAGATCAGATTAAGGGGTTTGTCATTTCGTAGACCATTTTTCATCCAGGAATAATAAATACAAATAAATATTTTCTGATTTGTATTCCTCTCTCCTGGAGCTGGAGAGGACTGAAAACCAAAGTGTGTCATAATGGATCAAACTCTGTTTAGACAGGCTAAGGAAAGTGCAGGATGATTACAGTCATAGAGCCCTCATATTTCATATCAGTCATCTGTCATCTTAAACTCTAGAGAACATAGTGAAATACACATTAATCTAGTCTTGAGAAATCCTAACAAACATATTGCCTCATGTTTTTCCATTCCTTTTGTTTCTTCATTTAGCTGAACGCGGGAGATAGTGATCCCATGGCAGAGCCTCAAAATTCCCTATGCAAGGAGAGGGAACTCATAGGGATCCCTGCATCACTTCAGTTTTTGTCTTCTTTATGTTCACATACCTGACCGTAAAAAGGGATAGCAAACTAGGATACCAAGGCTCCATGAGTATGTTCCCTGCTCTCTCCAGTGACAGGAGCAAGGAGCATGAACTGGAAGAACTGCATTTTTTCAGAATATCAGATGTTTTTTCACATTCTGGATCATCCTGTATCTCTGTGTGTGACTACTACAGCAGAAAGGCATGGCAAGGAAATGGAGAAGGGGATGAAGAAACAGAGTGAGAATGGAAAAAGCAGGAAGAAAAAACAGGAAAGGGAAAGATGAAAAGACAAGGGGAAATGCAAAGAGAAAACCGTACATGTCAGATTTCTCAGCTAGCAGACTGTCCAGGAAGAATCTTTAATTCTGACTTGAGTTAAGGTCATTGTTCAGGAGTGATTTCTCTTTGAATTTCATTGGAATTTCAAACTGATTTTTATTTCTTGTAGCCTTAGCTATGAAACATGAACCACAAATCATAGATTTATGAAGACTTCTGAAATTTGAGGTGGCATAAATATCTCATTTGAGCCAAGATTTTGTCTAATTTTATCCTGTTTTCCACTTCCCTAAAGAAGTGTCCATCTTGACTGAGAGTGCTAGTGAAGTATTTTCCTATGTTGCCTAATTATAACTATCAGACAAATCTGATCCATTGTTCTGAAATGTTCTGACTCAGCATTTGAATTTAAAGAATGTTCTGAAAGTGTTTAAAAAACTCTGATGGTAGCTGGTACACCTTTAGTTTTTGTCATGTTTCCTAAATGAACTGTATCCTTTTTGAGATTCTGGATCCCAAATGAGATTCAAGATCTGCAGTGCAAGATGAAATAAAATTTCAGGTTTAGTCCACAGTTCACATTTGAAAGATATTTGTGTCACAGAACTGCTATGAAAGCTGGCAAGACCAACAGCAGAAGAAAACCAGAACTGAGATGATCAGGCAGGATGAATGTATAGCTGAAGAGTACCACATGGGCAGTTTCCACATTGCCTGCCTGAGTGCCTTCCCACGATTTCTGGCACTGGTTCTAGTAGTTTTTTTAACATCCTGTTGTATGACAGTCTTATTCTCTGCCTCCAATTTTGCACTCCCAAGGACAAAATCCCCCAAACATGTGGGGTTTTAACCAAAGTCTCTGGAGAACCAAAGGGTTTGAAGTCAGTGCAAGAATACCCTGCCTTCTGTACTTGCATCAGCCCTTCTGTACAAATATTACATGTTAAAGTTATCTTCAGGAAGAAGAAAGTATCTTGTGAATCCCTCAGTTACAGTATGACAGTGAATACGTGCATGATTATATGACATTACCTCCATTTTATTTTCTAGTGAAACTTTAAGAGCTGTTACAGGTAGAGAGCCTGTGTAAAAAAGATAAGAACTTACTAGAAGGTATTAATTGCTGTCACAGTTATTCATGGATTAATTATAAAAACTCTGCTGTAAGACTGGGCTTGTAAGAATGCAGCTGCTGAGCCATTTTCAATCTCTATGCAGTTGTACAACTAGTGATAGGTGAATCTGTCACCAAATTGCTTCACTTTTCTCACATAGATTAACATGAAAGTCTTTTACAGGCTGAGAAAGTGTATATCTTGCTCAGGGATCAAATAACTTACTTTCTAGTAGTTGAATCACTGTTCAGATTTCTTTATTATATTCTCTGTTTTCCAGTAATAGAGTGGTGTTTCTTTACAGCAATTCAAGGTGTAACATGTCAACTTCTCCATTTCTAGAAGTAAAATCATCATGGATAATATACAAAGAAGAAAATTGGACCCAATACATGGTCCAGCTAGATGAGAACCACAGTAGGCATGATGTTACTTTATTTATTTGAACCTTAATAATCTAGATTTTCTAGTAATGTTCAAGAATTAGAATAGAATCAACAGTGAGGAAAGACTGAAGTGTTTATAATAAAGTTGAGGAAGTCCTTAGAGCCTACTATCCTGGTACCAGCAGAAGCCTTGAATGTTATTTATCTAATGGTACTATGTTTGTTCTATTAACTTAAAAGGAGTCTATAAAAGTTACTTTCTTTTAATCCAGAAGGAAAAGAAAAAAAATTAGGCTACAATTAACAACTGATAAACTGACTCTTCATTTAGAACAGTAGCAATGCGGTTACAGGGTGACATGGCAGTCACCTGCTGGGCGGGATATTTCAGATTTTCCTCCTGTCCTGGGAAAGTCAGCCCTGAACCTCCAGCCATACTAGAAAGTGATTTGGCAGCAATATTCTTTTTTGCAGTAGTAATACACTTTATCCTTCAAGCATAACCAAGCATAAGCCATAGAATTCTTGATCATTTAGACTTAAGAGAGTGAAGATATTGCCCTATGCTTCAGAACACAGGGACCAAGAGTGTCAGATGCCCATAGGGATCTGAGGAACATGGTCTCCTTCCTTGTCTTCAAAAGCCTTAGAAACTGGCATTTTTATATGAAATGTCTTGATTTCTTTAAACTGATATTTGCCAGTGGCAAACATTTCATTTGGTGGATTTGCATCCAGCTTCCCTTTACAAGATATTGAGAAAAATCTGACAAGCAACCAAATTCATGTCAAACTTCTTTTGTAAATGGAAATCTGTCACTTCTGTTGGCAACAAGAACTAATGATTTGATTGTCACATAGAATTTGTAGCAATCCAGTTCCAACAAGCTGGAAAATTCACTGATGTGCAGTATTTCTTCATCTGCCTAAACATTCAGATATATCCAGAAATCATTGATGCATACTAAATACTATTATTTTGATTTGTCCAAAATATGCATTTAAAAATAAAGAGTGATTGAGGGGTACCCCTTGTTCCAAAAAATGACAGTCGCCAGCCACATCTTTTAATTCTTCACTGACTGGTTGGTATTTAGCGTGACTGATTTCCTTCCCACTTGTATCTAGAAATAAGTCTTTAACCCTAACCAAACTACTTTTTTGAGAATAATTTTTAGGCTGTCTTAATCATTTTGATTTCAACAGTACCATAGTGCCTCTGCACATGCTTGGCCATGTTGATAGAAACTATCAAGTCTATTGAAGATCTTAGCTGAAATGCTCATAATTGTTCTTGCTTGTAACTCCTAATAATTTTTTTTAAAAAAACCCTTTTGGTCTTTAACAATGGGGTTATGGGTTCTTTAGTAGTTATGTCTCTTCTTTCTTAGAAAGCTTGCTATGCATAATGTGTATTACCAGAGCTGTGAAGGACACAGATTTTCACTGCTTTCATAAATACTACATTGTTAATAGTTTGTTTCACTGAAAATAGAATAAGAACACTAAAAATCTCTTTTTCAGTTGAAAATTTTATTTCCTGATTCAAATTTTATGTTTTGTGTTAGTGATTGACAGCAGAAAATGTCAGCTGCATTTCAAAACAACTAAAAATAAAAATATTTTTATTTCTGTCTAAAGCAAGCTTCCTTAAGTCTGCCAATGTTCTCATGAAACATTTTTATCATAGCAAATGAGTATATTTGTAACATAAAATGTTTCCAAAATCTTGGTATATTTTTAATTGCTTTTGTATATTTCTGACTGTGTTATGGCATTCTGTGAAGTTCCCCCACCTTTCTCTGAGCTTTTGATGATGCTTTTATATTCTGTTTAGATTTTATTATACTACACTGTGAAGAAATGAGTAAGGTAGAATTATACCCTTACACTGAGTTAATTCTGTGCACTTTCTACTGATATTTAACTGCTGACTTTGCAGCAGATAATTTGTGTCATTATGTTAAATGTATGTAGTTTCTTTGTGCTACGTCTATTGCTTTTGTATTTTTATTTTCATAGTGGCTTCACCAAGCTTTGCTACCGGTACTAGTTTCTCTTTCTTTGGCTTTGCTTTCCTATCTTGGATAATCATACTTTAAAAAAAAATTGTATTTACCTTTCACTGTGAGTCACTCATTCATTTTCTGTAACTTTATGATTATTATTATTCTAGAAATTTCACTTTTTTTAATTCATGACACTTTCCTCATTAAGGGATAAAACTTGACTACTAATACTTGACAAGACAATTAATGCAATGCTTTTTGGGAAGATAAACTCTGCTTCTTTAATATGCTTGGCTTGTAGTAGTTGGAATTTTATTTCTCTGATTATATTGGCAGTGGAAAAAAAAGAGTATAAAATCTTCAGTGTAATGTCAGATTTTACTTATCTTGTCATGATCTATATCTTGCTCTGTCCCTTATACAACAAAAAAAACAAACCTCGATGAAGTGCATGTTGTTGGACTGTGTTAAATCTTGAGGGTTTAGGCTTTTTCCTTTTAGTGTGATTAAAGCTATCAACGTAGGTGGTCTAGTTGCTCAGCTTACTATTCTCTGACTCACATAGCAGGTGATTGACTGAAATGTTATGAATTTTCATCCCAGTACTTATAGACCATCTTAAAAGTGGTATAAAATGGACTTGTCTGCTCAGAGGAGACCCAAGAGTTATTTTTTCCCACACAAGAATCAAACAAAAGCTCAAATAAAGCTTGTCCCTTTCTATTTTCTTGATTCATCTTACTTTCTTCCCAGTGGGATGGAATAATTAATTTTGTTCCTTTCTTTAAGGGAGAAAATTGTTTTGATTTCCCAGTTGGAAATTAGGACCTCCATGAATGCCCAAGCTTGTATGGGGCTGTTCTGAGAAACCTATTTCCCTGTTTTGATTTAACTTCAGGGAAAGGCATCAGATTTCCAAGGTTTATTTCAGTGCCCTTGAAATCAGAATCTGGATCATCCTGTTTTTCAGAACTGGGTGACTTCAACTCCCACAAACCCCACTCACCCTCCCCATTCAGGCAGGGTCAGCTGAAGCAGAATGTCCAGGACAGTGCTGCTCCTGATGCCCCTCAGGACATGTTTGGCCCTCCTGGCTGCCAGGGCATTGCTGACTCATGTTCAGCTTTATATCGTCCAGGATGCCCAGGTCCCTTTCTGTGGCCCTGCTTTCCAGCATCTCACTCCCCACTGTGTCCATACATCCTGGGTTACCCCCTCCCAGGTGCAGAATCCGTCACTCTCTGTTGTTGAACTTTGTAATTCAGGTCCATTGCCTCTTGTTCTTTCACTCAGTCCAATAGAAAGTTCTGGCTTTCTCATCTTCATTCCTTTCCATCAGGTAATTTCCTTTCCTTGCCTGATTGATGAGAAGTCTTTTTCTCCTCCCTCTTTTCTTAGGACTGCTGTGGAGAGATGGGTCTTCACAAGTGCCTAAGCTCGTCTGGCACTGTGAATCAGATTTTAGACAATAGTTAAGGCATTGTGGGTAGTTTATAACCTCCAGTCTCATAACAAAGGAAGTGCCTTTTGGAAAGACACTGGAAGGAAAAAGGTAACACATGAATCCTCTTATGTGAAATTTAAGCAGTTTATGAGTATTCTTAGTGTGTCATTGCTCTGTAACTCAGAAATTATAAACATTAGTAGAAAGTAGATTTAAAGAAACTGTGATAGTATCTGCTTGTACTTGACTCATTCTAAACTACCAGTATTAAATTCCTGGTTTTTAAATTCAGTTTCAAATCACAATCTCAAAAACATGCCCTGAGCTTAAGAGACTGGAAGTTCTCTTAAAAGTAGGTCACAGAAAAAAGGATCTGAATCATTAAATGATGCTATCCATATCAGAGGAGGAAAATCAGAATCTTATTATGCACTGTTCCAGACTTTTAAGCACTGAAACCTGAAGCTGAATTTTAGTTAACTGAAAATACCTTTTAAATTTGGAATAAAGAAAAAAGAAATCTGTCAGCAAAAATATATGAATCTTTGATGAACTCATCTCTCAATACCAATCATATTCCACGCCCGATGCATACATAGGCTTAAAGGACTTTCACACAAATACTAAGGGAGTAATAGAAATATCAATTTATTTTATGTCACTGAGTCCCATATTTCAAATGCAGAATATTCTGATGCATATTTAGGGTAAAGCATTTTATCAGAAAATATTCATCTGGATGGTAAGATAAGCTGAGAGATATATTGCTAGAGATAGAACATGGGTTTCATGATACAAAATGTTTAGGAGAAAACATTGGAAGTGAATGGGGAATGCATAGCAGGATGAAGAAATAATTGTTCAAAGATGCTAAAACTTGTTTTTATAGAATAGATTGTTAGAGAAAATAAAATATTTATGCTATTTATTTGGTAATTTCCTAATTACCAGAATTTCATTCAGCCTTTTACAAAATGTAAAGGTATTTATAGCAAAAGGTTTTTTAAAATTTAATCTTGGACTTTTTAGCAAAATCACTGCATTTCTTCAATGGCCTCATGGTGCTTATGAACTTCAGGTGAGTAAGTTTCAAATTGCTTAAGGATTGGAAATCTACCACTTAGGAGCACAATGTAGGAGTTCGTAGTGATGCATGAAAAATAGATGTAGCCCAGCCGTGCAGCAATACAGAAGGCCTCTAAAATTCGTCAGCAAAACTGTCAGTGAAAAAGCCAGTTAAAATTATGATAAACTCAATGCAACCTGAATTTTTCTGTGCAGTAGTTTTACTGGGATTTTTAAAGTTCCCCCTACATATGTATATTCATTGAAATAAGATCCAGTCATGTTCAAAAATAGAACACTTATGTTTAGAGTTTTCCGCAAATTATAGCATGTATCTTCCTTTATGTAGACAAATTCTTTTCGTAAACGTATATGCAATCTAAAGATTTTGGGAAATAAAGCTCTCTATTCTTTTTACCATTTTCCTGCTGCTTGACTTTGGAAAAATCAGTTAACACCTTGGATAAAAAATTTGAAGAAAAGAGCTCTGAAGCTTGTCTCCTGCATATTACAGTACAGTGTGTTTGGAGCTATGGAGTATACCTGGTTATTGTAGTATAATTTTTATTTCAATGGATAATTTTGACATAAACAATCTATTTTCTAAAATTCATAGAGGAATGTTTCATCCTCACAGTGAAAAACTTGAAATATGGCTTTTAGAAACATTGGGTTTGGTTGAAAATTGGGATATATTTCCAAGGAATAATTTTATGGATATGTTTAATGTATATGGTTTCTTAAAGGAAATTATTTTTCCAAGTAGAAAGGTTTGGGACATTTTTTGTCATGTATGTTCTTTGATCAGTCCCGGAATGATTGGTCTTTCTTGGATAGGTTTTTATCTCATATGGAGGGAAGTTTATACTTAGATGCTTTCAAAATTCTTGCATACTTTGGAATGCTGTTTGTTACAGGGGCTGTTTTTAAGGCAAGAAAAGGAGGATTTAATGCAGAGATGCAAAAGCATTCCCTACCTCTCCATCTCAGCACAGATTCAGATAGAGTTATACTCAAATGGAAACTCACAGGGTAGTAGAAAGTCTAGTCAGCTGTACTTATGGCAAAAAATGTCTAACACTGTGCTAAAATTAATTTGGTATGTAAATGAGAATGCTGTAATAATGGTCTAGTAGATCGAGCAGTGGCATGGTCATTTAAATCTAACCGGAGGTTTTAACCACAATTAGAAGAGTGGTTTGGGGTTATTACCTGTTAGACGATAGTCCCCCATTACCCTTAATAAAGAGAACATGATTTATCACAATTAGGCTTAATTGGCAATTCTCAGTCTGTGTTCAGCAGAGTATCAAGACTGAAATAGCATGGGCAAACACTTTATTATTTTCATCCTCAAAGGTGATTTTGCTCAGGTCATTCCCAAGCTTAGTGATAAACAGTATGAGGGTCTCATTAAAAAAAAAAACCTAAAATTAATAAATTCTGACTCAGTATCTGTCACACATGTAATTCTTCCTCAAGTTAGGCATTCTAGGCAGTTCAGTTAGGTGACAGGACACTTAAAGCAGGAGATATCTCAAAGTGTATTACATTTGATATGCAGAAATTGAAAAAATATGCTTTACATTGCTTGCAGTCAAGACTAAGATTATATTGGTGGGTGCTGCTGAATACTGTGATGGCAAATCTTTATATGTTTAGAGAGAATAAATAAAAGCTTTCACTATCTTGAATTCTGCAAACTCATCTGTTCCCCACTCAAACTATATTTCTTGTAAAGGTGTAACCCCATTCAAGCTTTTTTCTCTCTTCTGGAATGTTTGATATCCTATTCCACTGCTGCTAAAAGTGTTACAAAACTGCAATTTATGCATAAACATCTCTACTGCCTTCAGTATATTTGATTGTTCCTGGGGACATCCTTCCTTATCAGCCTTCTTTTTTTGGAACAATCTCTATGACCCAGCACTGCCAAATGAAAAATGTTCATAGGCAAAAAAGTCTCTGGCACACATCTGTCTGCCATTTGTGCAGTGGCTTCATGGTAATAAGAGCAAATGTAGGAAAATTAACAAATCTAGGTTGTCTTCTTTTTATGCATGTAGTTTCTGTTTCTCAAAATCCTACCAAGTGTTGTAGTTCTAGATCAGTGTTAGGGTGAAGAATGAAAGCATGGCTCTATTTCAGAGATCATTTATAAAAATGTAAATTCCTGGCCTATCCTGTGATTTGTGCAGGTTGGACTAATCTAAAAGTCAATTATATTACTGAGAATGTGACACTAAATGTAGACAATTACCTTTCTGTTACTTGAAATATGGTAATTACTGTCTTCTGGAAAAATTAACATGAATTGACTTCATAATATTACTGAATTTGGTATTCAAGATACCTATGAATAGTGGTAATATGGTATGAGGAACAAGAAAATCTGTCAGACTTCCCTCATAGTGTTCTCCCTTAAGCAAAAGCAATATTAAATCTCAGGATGTTTTTTGTTCAAATTGTATGGTGTTGTTTTTTGGGTTTTTTTTTCAAAAGCAATGAATGACCAGAACAGAGCTGAAGAGTTTGTGGGGCATTTGGTTCTTGAAGGACATGTTGTCATTTCTTTTTGGGGTTAAACAAAGTATTCACTTGCAGGGGCTGTTCGCACCAAAAATCCATTTCCATTACACCAGCATCACCTCTTTCAACCTCTGTAAGGACACTTGTTCAGCATCAGTAGCTTATACTCAGGACCTAAAAAAAGTGAAAATAGCTGCAGATGTGGCGAATGTAGTCACATTTTTTTGATAATCATTATTTATGCCAGAATGTATTGTTTTGTAAATTTATGGAATGAGAAAGGAATAATCTGCCTCAAAGCACATGAATGCAACATAGTGCATTATCTGAAGAAATTTATGTAATGAAGAATCAGTATTTTACTCTTTCACTTGAGATATGAGATCTGTGTCCTGAAATGTGCTGGTTTTGACCTATGAGCAATGGAGAATTTAAACAGTCTCTTCAGTGCAGTAACAATGCAATACATTTATACAGCATCTTCCCTGCAAGAGCCGCAAGGGCCCTATCTGTGATCTTTCAACATGTCAAGCATACTGGATCTGACTAATTTCTTATGTGCTGAAAGGAAAAATGGATGTTGTTTAGGTCTCCTAGACAACAGACTATGCTTCAAAAGTAAACTGTGCAATAGGTATTTATCTGATTCAAATCGAGAATTCGATTTGGGAGTGAAAAAACATGAGCATCTGGCATTGTTTTCCTGGGCTGCTTCAGATGGACAAATAAAACTCAGCCAGGCTTCAGTACTATTCATTTCAAATGGTATTTATTTTTAATAGATATCTAGACAGAAATATTTCTTCTCCATTCTCCTTATAGAAAAGAATAATTCTATTAATTTTAATGTATTGGTCTTTCCTATAACATAACAGTGATTTTGCTTTATGCAAATTACATTTTCCAAATGGGCAAAAGCTTACTATAAACTAACTAATAAAGTATTTATTTGTGGCTCTTTAAATATTATTTTCTAACAAAATATATTATTCCTTTTTTAAACCTGTATTTCCCCTTATGAATAGTTTAACTTTGCCAATAAATGTCTGCTATCCTCAACTGCCAACTCAGGTACCAGAATAAAATGAATTAGATTGAAATTTTTGTAACTGGCTACAGAAAGGGGAATATTCTTCACAGAAATTAAAAAGGAAGTAATTAAATCAGTAGTTCTTTCCTATATACTGATGATGACATCTTTTAAAACACAATTACAAAACAACCTCAATGTGCTTTCTAGCATATATGTTATCATACATAAACATTTTTTTTTGCAGTGTTGATTTGAGTAAAACCACATGGATTGAATAACTAAATGAACCGATTTTCCGCCATATCAGATTTCAGGTGAAAATCTAGTTAGCTGAGCCATATTTAGCTTAACTTTTTTCCAGGACTACTTCTTAAGGAAGGGGGAGGAAGGGGTGGGGTGAAGAACGAAAATACTCTAAATTATAAACAGTGCAGACAATCCTTCAATAGTATTTTATCCTAAAGAAATAAATTTTCTACATGGATTGTTTAATTTTGGCAATGCAAACTCATTCAGAGGCTTCACTCTGCCTATTAAATAATGCTAAAGTAACTCTAAAAAATATTGGTTTCTATGGAAATTAATGTTTGAGGTCCCCCAGATTAAGAAAAGCATTTTAACATTTGCCTCCCAAGTAATATTGCATTTTCTCTAGCAGGAGAAATAATGAGTTTGCTACTTAATTCATTCACTGTTTTTGAATTTTTTTCATAGCCATAACCTCTAAAGTTTAAAAATATAAATTCAAGAATCCATAAATTTAAATTGCACCTTTATAAAATTTGATGGACTTGCCAAGTAACCTTTAATTTAAAACACCTTATGTGAATATATAAGTAGTTATGCTGTTTTGTAAATTAAAATGTAACACAGATAGACAATTTAGCAAGTAATCTGAATAGAAAACAGATCTCTTTTTACTGGCAGTTCTTATTCTCTTGTTTATTTTCAGAAGCAAATACTTGCCATATTTACATGTCTGAGACAATTCTGATGCAAAATAATTAGATAATTCTAATTAACAGGTATCTTTTTTCTCTCATTTAAAGACTTGACATATCTTTCTAGAGCAGCTGTTTGGCTGTCAAAATTTGCCATGTAGCTTTTTCCTGTTAAGAAGTGTCTGCAGGAATCTTTTTACTGCTGAAAGTAGTTTGAAAGTTTTTTCAGCTGTTTCATCTTAATGTTAACTGCACTGAAGTTATAGATAGGAAATAAATGTAAATTATTTGGTTTATATCATTTTAATTGGAAAGTATGTGCACTTTAAGATGTGAAGTGAAAAGATAAAGTCAGAATAAGAGATAAAATTTAAGCCAAGTAATCTTGGAACTATAAATTGCTAGTAATGTTTTAGATGAGATTTCTTTGAGATATAGATATAAAAATGGACATTTTTTTCTTCCCTCATACCAGTTTTCATAGTAGTGTAATTCTGTGGTATTTGAAGGATTTTTATAAAATCATATCACAAGCTTCTCTGCCATAAAACCCTGACACGGTGATAAGAAAACACATGTAACTTTAGTGGGACTCTCTCTTGGTATTCTGTTATGGGACTGTATTTGCATGGGAAGGGGTGGGGAAGGATAGGATGTGGGATCAGTGTCTAAATAAGAGCCCAGTGACTTAAGGATTGCAAAGGATGACAGACTATCAAGTCACTGACAGCTGTCCCCACCTGTTATGATCTGAGTTTTAAAAGATGCCTCTGCCTGTATTAAGGTGCAAACAAGACCACGTGCTGAAGTCAATAATACGGATTTTATTTAACAGTAAATGTGAGGTAGAAAGACGGAAACAGGTAAAAAAAGGTGGGGCAGGGGGGTGGGGGAGGGAGAAACAGAGAGATGGGGAGATCAAGCAGAAGATAGGTACCTCCCGTGGATCCCATAGCATCCTGCTGGTCCTCCTGCTGGTCTTCTCAGCGGTGCAGGTCCCAGAGTTGTTCTTCTGGAGGTACTACCTTTATACAGTTCAAGTTCCGCGTATCCACGAGGTGGTCACAGATGTTGCTACCACTTGGGCTCACATGGGTGTAAGCATTTGTTTCCTTTCTCACAGTCTGCACAGTGAGAATTTTTGTCCAGTGAGCTAACCAAATCTTCCTTTCCATTAGGCCAGGAATTAGCACCTTCCTGATGTTGCCATCTGTGCTTATCTCAAGTTTCCGCTATGGTGGCTTGTATTATAGTTCCTTCTGTGGCCTTGACAGTGCTTTGAGACAGGCAACTGCATGCTTTAAGTCCTTACACCACCCCATGGGAGAGCTGTGGCCTGACCTGTACTGCAAAAATGCTCTGCATTCTTCTGCAGTTTCCATGTTTCACAGCTGAGTGTCAGAGGCTCTTCATGCACAAGAACAGATCAGTCCATAACCTACTAAGTGTTGAAAGCTGGAAGAATGCACCAGAGAATGACTGGATATGTGTGTGCACGTTGTCCTCTGATGCTTCTGAAACCGGTCTATGTCTCAAAAGAGACACCAGGTGCTCTTATGGTTGAGTGTTGTATGGATGGAAAGAATTTGTTTTCACTCTCTGGAAACTGAGAGCTCAGAGCTATAATGTATATTTAGTTGCCCAAATGCTATTAAAGGCTTTTTCAAGGCAAAGTAGTAGCACAGTAGCATAGTCTTCATCTCATATTGGCATGACTTAAATTGTGTCAGGTTATACTTAATGACAGACTGTTAGAAGAAATTCAGAGTACACATGGTTTAAAGTAATGACATTTGGCCACAGATACCACTGTGGGATCTCAAATTGCCATTGAAAATAGCGAGAGTATTAATGGGGAATTAAATCTCTGTACCAGTAAAAGATGGAGAGAGTGTCTTTTATGTTTCCCTGCCCTTTCTGAACTACTTCTCTTTTATAACTGCTGCATTTCTGCCAAGTGCCTCTTCTTTCCGGTGAGGAACTATAAAAGCAAACTGTCCTTGCCATTTAGGAAAGATGTTGACAGGAGGTAGATGTAGTGATTCCTTGCATACTTATGGCATCCATTCTTTCCCATCAGCATCACATATGAATAAGTGACTAACTGCCAAATGCCATTCTCTGGAATGGAGGTGTTTAGACAGTGCTGGAGAGTCTAGTCTGGATCCCTAAAACAACAAAACTCAAGGTCTCATCTCTGCGTAAGAATGAGCTTAAATAGTATTCAACCCGAGTTTATTAATGAACAAAGTAAATGGGCTTAAATAAGGCATTAAAATGAATGTTTACATTTTACAGATGAACTTCTGTCATAGGTCTTCCTGTCCCTAAGTAAAACAGATCATAATTTGTAGACCTGATAAATACCATCTACCAAGGGACAGCTATGTTTTCTCAGTGCTAAATTTGGGTATGACGTGTGTATGTAACTGTAATGCTTGGCATACCAAGCATGTGGCCAAACAAAGCTCTGTAGGTGTCAGCATATGGAAAATACAATAATGGTTGATCTAAACTGCAGAGACCTCCTGCAACACACAGGTGGTGAAGCAGCACCTGAGTTCTTCAGGCCAGTGTACTTTAAATGCTGTAATATGTTTTCAGATTAATAATAAACCGTTTTGCACAAATGAGAGTAATGTGAATCATAATAGTTGAGAATATTGTAATGTGGGTACTGTTTCCATGGAAGTCCTTGAAGCTAGCATGCTATTTACTAGGAATTATTGGATAGCATGTGGCAGACAGTGCTACGTAGCCATTAGGCACTTCAAATGACACTGCAGAGACAGCTATTGGAGACAAAAAAATGACAATATCCTTAGGCCCCGCAAAGTGAAATGATGGTTGTCCACTGGAAGTAAATTCACTCTCCTTACAGGAGTTTGTGTAGCTTCTGTTTCTGCATACAGCGTCGCAAGGTGTCAAAGCTAAAACTCCTCCCTGTTCTCACTTTCTATGTAGCCTGTGTTGCCTCTTAAACAACTGTAACTTTTCAGTGAAGGCAGAAACAACTCCTTAGAAGATGGGTTTTAGACATAAAAATGGCAAACATTTCACACTGTGTAGAGGTGTGATATGTTACAAGTGATCTTGGAAGAAATGCAGCAGTGGGCAGAGTGCAGGTGGAGTGTTCAGAGCTGCATGTATAATTCACACTTAGTGTGGTGGGTGTTACAAAAAAAAAATCAATACATAAACTCGAAGACAGATGGAATTCATCACATATCTCTGTGTTTGTCACCTGAATATCACCAGTATGTATAGAATGCATCTGTATAACTTTATCTGGTTTTCCTTCCAGAAACACATGCAAAATGCATACTAATTTCTGTACACAGAACTAGAAGTGTTTGGTGTAAAATAAGCCTAGGATGCTGAGAGGTTTTAGCTGGAGATGACTTGCACAGCCAGAACAAAATGCATCTTTTCCAGTATCATGTTTACTCATCAAAAGATCTGTCACATCAGTGCTTCATTTTGGGTAACTCATTCTGTGGAAATGAGCTTACTTAACTTGCAATAAAAAAATTACAAGACAACAAAACCTATTAATAGCAGCAATGATGATCACATCCTAATTAAATATATTATGCTTCATTTCCATAGCTAGGCCAAATGCTGATTTCTGAGAAGTAAATATTCTGGTTTTGCCATTTGATTGACATCTGCAGTGGAGTCCTAAAAGAATGAGGAATGATTGAGGTATCTATGTTCTTGCTGTGGTAAATAAAAAGTGGCCTTCAGGCCTTTGATATGATGTTGAAAAATGACCTATTAAAGGGGAACAGTAGGAATTTGAATTGCAATATAGAATTTTCAGTTTTCTGAGAGGCACCTTCCTGCTAGTTTAAATTGTAAACATCTGAAAATCCAGTGTAAATTGATGTTATATTTACTGTGTAGCAGTCACTTTAATATGCTTGCCTTGAAGCCTCAAAAGCAAAATCCTGTGTATTAATCCTATGGCTTCTGAAAAGCAGGCAGAAAAATAACCATTGATGCTTATAAATATGAAGCCTGCAGAGTAAAAGCAAAAGAAATTTATAGAGAAAACCTTGGACAATTCTTACTGCAACATCAGCCCAGTTTCATTCTAAGCTGTTGAGGCAGAAATGTGAGAAAATGGAGTGACTGAAGCCTGTCAGAAAAGAAAAACAGCTAGTGGAGTGATAATATGAATCCACAGATGGAAGCATTGAATCCACTACCTTCACTGCATTGATTAGAGACTGTTCCTATTCAGGTGAATTGGAACCTTCACAGAAGCCATGGTGGAGATTGGCACAATAAAACGTTCTTTGTCGTTTGTAACTCAGTAGGACTGAAGTAAGGAACTGAATTATTTTTTCTGCTTCAACTGGGTTATATTAGATGGGTTACAGGAAGAAATATAGATCATGTACGTTTCTTCCAATAAATACCTTGGTTTATAGAACATGTTAGCAATCAGATTAGGCAACATCTGCAAAAAGGCTAAACTTTCCAAATCTAGATCTACTTTGTGTGTATGGCTTGTACCTTGAGTTCATCCAGTTTGCATAAAACAGTGCATCACATTTAGCCTCATTTGAAGACGAAGCTGAACCTCGAAACCACCACAGATTTCAGCACACTTTGGTCTCTCCTGATCCAAATCAACAATGATATTTCATCCTAATTGTAACAAAACAGTCCTTTTTCATGACAAAGAAAAAACAAACAACAATAACAACAAAAAAAAAAAATTTCAAAATTTGTTCAGGATTTTAAACTTTGTGGTTTTGTTGATGTTAGGGCTTTTTGGTTTGGTTTTTTAGAGTTCTTTGGGTTTTGTTTTTTGGTGGACATTTTTGGGGCTTTTTTGGGGTTTTTTGTTTGTTTTGTTTTGATTTTCTGGTTTTTGTTTTTTTTTTGTGAGAAGACAGCCATCTTTTTAAACCTTCATTTTTTTAGCATTTCACAGCTTGTGGACAGATTTAACTGATCAAAGCCAGAGACATCACCCCAGGATACTCCTGAGGCACAGATGACTGCCAGGGAAGAGGCATTTACATGGAGCTTTTTTCCTGACTCAGAACTGAGTACTTAATCTGGGTCTCCCACAACTCAGTCACACCTCCTACAGACAGTAGGAGTAGGTCTTCCCAGCAACTTGAGTAGGAACTTCTCCATTTCGAATAGATAGTTCAGGGAAGTTATTTCAAAAGTTAGATTTTTCCTGGTCTGCCTTCATCGCCCTGCCATAAAAAATCT
The DNA here is from genome assembly GCA_013397935.1 of Dasyornis broadbenti. Lineage (NCBI taxonomy): Eukaryota > Metazoa > Chordata > Aves > Passeriformes > Dasyornithidae > Dasyornis > Dasyornis broadbenti. Next base: position 3,325,412 of record VZRN01002074.1, read on the forward strand.
TATTGTAATAACATTATTAAATACATTATTCATGGCAGGCCAGGACCTGTAAACATGAGGTATTTGGAAAATGCTCAAACAGACTAAAGGAATTATCTAAAATTGGAAGCTTGTCAGGAATTTGACACATTTATATGAGATTCAGCAAAATGCTGTAATAAATCTTTCTACTCCCTTAATATGAAATAAGGCCTGCAATTTACAGCATTCCACAAAGAATGATTTGGCTATACACAGGAACACACCAGAGCAGACCTCTGCTCTTGTCACTCGTGTGTACGTAGTAGCAGAAATCATCCACTGAAGTTTAAGTGATTTCTTCCAACAGTTCTTAAATTGAGTTGACACTATTTCAAATTCATGAGGTTGAATTAATTCAGAATCCTTTCTGTCTTTCAGCCAGTTGTGAAACAAAATATAGATTTTATTCCTTATACCTCAAAAAATATGAAAGTGAACAAAAAACGCCTTCTAATTTATGCAGAACTGATTTGAAATGACTTGTAGTAGCAGCATCCAACAAAGTATCCTAAACTTGACAAAATCAACAAAACCACTATATTCTGCTATGTTGCTGTCTTTTTTCTACTGTAAAGCTTTCAAAAATCAGGGGAGAAATCCCTGGTGATTTTACAAGATAACCTCCTTTTAGTAGTAGAGAATTCAGCTTTTTCTATATGCTTTGTCCTCTCTCAGTACTATTTTGGCATCACTGCAGAGGAGACCTGAAACTTTTAGGAGATAATTATTAAATTATTATAATATGAACTGTGTTTTGACACATGAAGTTATAAAAGTCAATAATTGTTCAGGGCTTTGGATTGAAGGAGTTTTTATTTCAAATGGCATCAGTTAACAGTATTGTGATTTCAGTAAGCAGTCTTTATGGAATAAGATTGTGCATAACTCAGCATTCTCTGATATAAGTTTATTTGATTCAAGATGATTCTTTAGAACGTATTAATTTATGATTAAGAAATGTCTCTCTAGAATTTTGCAGGTTATTGATAGTTTCTTTCTTTCACTGCTTAAAATTGTTTGCATCATTGTGGTTAACTCTATCCATCCTTACACAAAGCTTTACAAGAAGAGCAGAAAAATGTCAATCCTACTATTGTAAATTCCTATATCAGACATAAAGCCAAGCCAAACTGGCTGTTGCATACTTGTAGTTTATATCTGCTGCACCTGAATGCAATTAAATGCAAATTGTTAGTTAAAACGAAAGTACTGATAAGAGAATATCCCTTCAAAGCAGTTTCCTTAGTCACAAAATTTGGCAGGTTTTTGCAAGATCTTAAAGATGAAAAATAACAAAACAAGAATGCCTGATCAGAAATTTGAATCCTGTTCATTCCTTCTCCGTGAGCTGACCTTGCTTCACCAATGTAAGAAACTCATTACCAAAATGAGTTTTTCCCGTGGTAGCAACAGATAACATAAACTAGGTTGCTCGCCTCCACAGGCTCTGGAATTCCAGGCATATACTTCGGTGGTGCTCTCCCTTTTCCAAAAAACACCAGTTAACCTTAGGTGAAATTCGAGGTGTTTGTACACAGCCCTAACTGTTTATCATCTTATTTCCTGCAAGACAGCTTTTCGGTCTCTACATAGCCGTGGTTCCCGTGTTTGGTTACCCATCCCATGGGTCAGGAGTTAGAACTCGCTGCTCATACTGCTTGGCTCGTGTTTCTGGAGTTGATCCTCCGTGGATAAGTGTGGTTACTTTTAGAACAATACTTAAGATGTGAGCCATGTCAAGTTATTTACTTTATGTTCCTTGTCATTTAGATTCCTGGGGTATTTTTTTAGTTCTTTGATCCTTTCAGGATGTAGGGTTTGCTGCAAGAGATCTCACAATAAAGTGTTCCCTATCATAGAAAAAAAATGCTTGTTGTAATTTTCTTGATGGCTAGATCCCTTAAAGATCCCAGATCATAGAATGGAAGTTTTATAAATGTGTATTTTAATAATTACAATTAAAATTAATTTGGATCTCTGCTGTATAAGTTTAGGATGAAAATTCTTGGTGCATGTTAAGCAAGAAGAATGATGAGTCAGTCACAATAGAGATCATAGGGAAAAATGGAAACTTTTTTCACAGAAATGTCAATATTTGATTTGATCTGAAGCGGTTGCTAATGGCCTTTGAAAGAAATGTTTCTTATTAGTAAGCCTACCCCAACCACTTATACCAGTGTATGTGATAGTGTACAATAGATCAAGTCGGATAGAATTGAGAGGGAAGAGCAGAATTTATCTTCCAGAACTGAGTTTCTTATCACCTATGATAAATTTGGAGATGGCATTCATCTTCTGTATTTTATTTACCTCATGTAAGATATAAGAATGAAGAAAAATCTCAGCAAATGAACACTTTGTCTCTGTGGTAAGGCAATGCCTATTATAGCAGAACAAGCAGAGTTATTTTTTCCTGTATATCTTCACAGATTCAGCTAATCACCCTTTTAAGAACAGTCTGAACAAGAATTTGCTTCCATTTTATTTTGTTTGGTGACCTATAACTAACCTTTTCTCCATAAATTTCTGTGGTATCTTTTCTAGTTCGTTTAAAATACTGACATTCAAAGAACCTGATAGCAATGAATTCCACAGATTAAATGTGTGGAGTATAAAAAAGATACTTCCATTTTTTTTTCAGTTCTCAATTTCATTTAGTATCCCTAGTAGAAGGAATAAGGGAAAAAAATAATTTCCTATTTACTCTTTCATCTTATTTCTCATTGCATACAACTTTCTAGCCCCATCTTCTCCAGGCTGTAGAGTCACACGCTATCAACTTCTCCTGCTACAGTTTTCTCTTATGGAAGCCATTCCACTTGTTTGATCAGCCTTATCCCATTTTCTGCATTTTTTCAGGATCTTCTTTCAGCTTCATATACTTGAGGATCAGCTAAGTAGAACTGTGTGTATTATCCACAGCAAGGCTGCACTGTGCCTTTAAAGTGACATAGTGACATTTTGGGTTGTTCTCTATTTCTTTCTAATACATTCTAGCATTTCATTTTGTCTTTTAGGTACCTGTGAGTGTTGATCTGAGATTTGAAAAACTATCCCCCAAGCCCTCTTTCTAGACCAGAACAACTAGAAAGACACAGATTAAAATATACAGATTAAAAGCTACTGTCATGTTTCATCAACATTGACTTTAATCTGTTATTTCATTGTTCAGTTATTCAGCATTGCAATGTCTTCCAACTCTGTTGCCTGTCTCTGTTCCAGTTTTGACTGTCCTGATTTTTTTTTAAAGTAGAAATTAGGAAAAGTTTAGAAGTGTCAAACATTTGCTCATACTGCTTGTGCTCATTCTTCAGTGAATATTATGAAGTTCAGGTGAGTCCTTTCTAGTTTATCATGTATGGATTTACTTTGTCACTTTATTCGAAAATATAGTCTAGTGGCTTTCCAGTCTGATACTTTCTAGTCATACCCAAAAGGAAAAAAAACCCCAGAAAATGAAAGAAAAAAATCCTTGTAGTAATCATCATTAAAAAGAAAAATTTAGTCTTGTTTTTCTGCTGTGATCTTGTCTTCTCTGAGTGCTCATACAACACACTGACATCTATAGGCACTAAAGACTATTTGTCTGGTTGAACTCTTCTAATGAATCTAGAAAAAAAGGGTTTTTTCGGAGTTTAATACATTTTCAGAGTACTTCCTCACACTCTCTTTTTGTCCTGTGTTGTCATGCTTTTGCATTTAAATTCCCAGATATATTCTTTCTGTTTTTCTATTCTGTACACAAATTACAATTTCAATGATATCTTTTACTGCAGATAGCTTCTTCTACTTTTTTGTTTTGTTTTGTTTTGGTTTGGTTTGGTTTTTTTTGTTTGTTTGTTTGTTTGTTTGTTTTGGTTTTGGGGGGTTCTGTTAAAAATCTTAATGATGAGTGTTCTTCTTACCGTAGTACTCTTTGGGACCTTACAAAGTCACTCTAATTCATGGATAGCAGAGAGCAAGCCAAAACTAAATCACACTGTGGGCCCTAGATTGATTCACCACACCACTATCTAATGGCTGATGTAGACATACCCATTGTTTACTTTGAACCTCCTTCCTGTGATTGGAACACTATCCATGATAATAGCAAGCATTTTGTGTCTTAAGTTTTTCCTTTTCATTAGTTTTCATAAAACATCCTTGTTTTCTCATTTAGAAATTCTTACCCTTAGGTTTTATGTTTTTAATGTGTTCCTTCAAGGATGCAGATAATTAATATTTTACCATGACTATTATAAAATGACTCTTGTAGCCATTACGCCTTAAATCAGATTCTTCCCAGCTGTACCGTTTACCGCAAAAAGCTAAATAGATTATTTAGTATCTCTATATATGTATATGTGCATGCAGATATATCTATAAAGATTTAATTAATTGGAAAAATATTTTACTGAGCAATAGAATATATCAAAGACTGAGGAGTGCACATTAAAAGTCAGGTATGAAGTCTGCTAAAATGGTAGAACACCTTCAAAGAAAAACATTTTTAATAAAAGCAGTTACACATTCATCTACTACACACAAATTCCTAAATCCATCATAAATATAACTGCTATTATTATATGATGGAACAGTGAAAAGCAGATGGACCTTATTTGCAATAATGTAGCTGGGCTGAAGGTATTTTTCCGCCTCTCTTCCTGCATTAATAATGACAGGTGGTGTTGAAGATAATTTTAACCAGATTATGATGAGCTGTAGTTCAAATTCAAAGACTATTTTTCCCAGCTTCTCATGCTTGGTATATGACTGAACATACTTTTAAATGCAATTCTTCAAAAACAGCATTTGAAGATTTGTGTGTGTGGGAGCTGATGAGGTGCTTGCCTTTTCTGAAAAGAATTCTTTGAAAAACTTAAAAAGGACATATTTCAAAAAAAAAGGGTTTTCTGACTTTCATGTGAAGATATCTATTTTGATATGAAAATGCTTGTAAATGGAGTTTCCAAATAGCAGATTCCCTCCTTCTGAAAAAAGGATCACAAACTAGATGAAGAACAAAAAAAAACCCCTGTGCTTAGTTTAGACCTTGCAAGCTGACAAGGTAGTGTATTAATTGCAATCTGCTTGCAAGGCAATGTTTCTTCTTTTTAAGAAGAAAATAAGTATATACATTTATGTAGTACTTGGTTTACCTCACGGCTCAGTGAGTCACCTTCAAAGCTAGCACAGCCCTTGAAGAGAATTTCAGTTTCTTACTCACATTCTTTGAGTTTCACCTTCTGTGTTGTGTGTATTTATGCATATGAATGTATGCAGATATATGCAAATGACTGCATATGTTCAAACTTTCTGTAGTTGTTTAACGTATGTAGTGGGAAAACAAAGTACTATGGTGCTTAGTTATAGTTCATAACTTAAGTGGGCTAAGAAATTATTTGCTAAAAGGTTAATACTCATAGCAGCCTTATTCAGCTGAATGAAAATATATATTAGTAAAATATTAAACAGAGAACCTGTGCTTTCTGTCATTTCTTTGTGATGAAAAGTTTCATTTTACGAAAAGTAAAGTGTGTTTTCAAACTGCGGATATAAATAAAACAAAAAAAATGCATTGAGTCCAGTCACAAATTTGTTTTGAATGACATCTGAATTACCAGGCTTCAGTAGTTGAAAAAATGGTAGCTACAGGTACTTATTTGATCATTTCAAAAGACTGCTTGGGAAAAACAGAATAAAGAACACTGGCAATTGACCATGTACCCACTCATAAAGTCTGAATAATTATAACTTCTGTGAATGTTTATTTATTCTTCCTGTTAAAGCTAAAATTTGATGCAGTTTGATTCTGGCATCTGATGTCCCTCTGCAAAAGTTTATATCTCTGCAAATACATTAGAGCAATGACAAGGTGCTTTCTCAGCATGTGCTTGAATTCATTTTTATCATCAAGAACCTGAGAGAAAGCTGGTGGCAGATTCTACTGGAGCCCAGCTTCCAGGGAGACCAAAGCTGAGACTAAGGTCAGAGGCTCCCCCTTTCTCCTGTTTGCAATCAGCTGAGTTTCTTTTCTGTTTTACTCAGCTAAATCCTCAGCCATATTTTCAGCAAGCTTTCAATCTGGTTAACAATGCATTTTAAGCAATAACGAGTCACTTCAGTAGTGAGATTTTATCGCCTGGGCTAGGGCTATACATAACCATGACTTTAGAAAATCCTTAGAAGACTCAAAGTAATGCTTGCCCTTTTCAATGTGAGCTCACTGAGACCAATGGAAAAATTATTCAGAAAACAAAGATGTTTCTCCCAATCAGTTCCTTGACATAAAGGATCTACATAAGACTCCATTTTTTTTTCTTTAAAATACCTTGTTCTGTCTGAGGATTGCTCCAATCCAGCATTTTAACTTGATATGAAGTATTTGGTAGACCTTTGTAACATGCTGTTAGGTCTCACATGCATAGTGCAATTGCTTTGCCCAGTTATCATTTTCAGACTTGGGTTTTGTTAATTACTGCCCAAAGTAGCAAGATAATTAGCAAAACTGGCAGATATCTGCTGAAGAAATTCAAAAATTTCTCAGATGGCATGCTGCATGTTAGCTTAAAATTTCAGTATTGGTTCCATGATACTGTTATCTTGGCTCAACCAAATGCAATAAATCCAACTAATTTAACTAAACCACCAAATGAAGTTGTGTAGCTACTTTTATTGAAGTTTAAATGAGGCATTTTTCAATGTAGCATAAATTGGGATCTGTTTAAGCTAAACTGAAACAATCTTCTTTTAAACTGAGTTATACATACACAATGGAGTTTAGCTAATTCACTTTATGAAAAAGCTTAAGTTAATTAGCCACAAATCTCTTATGTGAACAAAACTTTATTCTTCCTATACAAAACTGATAAAAGATTATTAAATACGGTTTTCACATCTTAGTAGAAAAATGAAAACGAAGTGACATTTGACACATGGTAATCAGAACACATCTGTACTTCACTGAAATAAATCAGCTAGAAAATAAAGGTATGAAATAAAAGTTTTGTTAGTAACTGTAAACACTGAAAAAATATTATGTGAGAAAATATAAATAAATTAGTCACCTCTCTGAAAAGCAAGTGCTTGTATCGTTAGGGAGAGGAAAGAATAAAATGTGCAAAGTATCTTGGTTCAGGTGATAGATTCTTCATTATAATGAAGATGGTGGAACTGCAGTGATTTATTTATACTGTCTAATGATCTACCTTCTTCTAACATACTACTGTTATGTGATTTCTTTCGTACACTAACCTGAATACAGGCTAACAAAGTTTTTAAGAAAAACATTAAAGATAAACTGTTAATGTTCTTCAAGCACATGCCTCACTTCTATCAAACTCCAGAGTAAAGAGAGACTTAAACACATACTTATGGACTTCTTCCAGCTGGGGCTCTGCACCGTTATTATCTTTATGGGAGTACAGGTTCCCCTGTGTTGCGGTGGAGTATGACTCAAAAAAGAAATTGCTTTTGGCATTAGAATAACATAATACCTTGGAAATATTTTTACAACAGCAACCTGAGGCCTCTTTGTGGACAAGAAGCATTTGGAGTAGTTTAGCTGTGCTGCAAAAGAACATTTTCTACTGGTTAGATACCATTCATGGATCATAGTTATAGGGATTATATTGAAGATCACTTTCATCAGGCTTTCATATATTTTTTTATATCTGACTTCACTGAACTTTTCCCTAGCAAACAGCAAACACATTTAGTCTAGGCAGTTCAACAGCTCTCTCACAAGTGCCAAATGCAGCAGGGTGGATGTCCTCATTGTGACACCAGCAAAGGATAAAGAAAGAAGAGATGCTTCACAAAAAAATCACAAACACTTCATGTCTGGGGCCATGGAGTTGTTCGGGCACCATCCATGACTTAGGTTTTTCTTGAAGCCTTTGTTTGGGCAGCCCTGTGCGTGTTATTGTCTTGACAAGCAATCCAGACCCTCTGGAGTTGTTTACATGAGAAAAGTCTGGAGGAGAAAGTGATGGACAGCTTCTCAGCAAGATGAGAGTCTCCCCTTCTCAAAGAGGAGCCTGCCCTTGAAGCATGAGCCCTTGAAGAAGCATGGAGCTGGAAATTGCTCCACGGGCAGGTAAAGGCAGGACTGTAGCTGTATGTTATGATTGCCCTGTAAGACTGTATCAGATATTAGGGAGGAAAGGGTCTGAGGCCATAAGATCACCAAGAAATTTTGGTTGATTAATGATGAGAAAACAGAAAAGAAAAAAGAGGTCAAGATCTATCTTAAGTAGGTACTCTTTTCATAGCAGAGGGCTGACATGGAATGTCTAACCCTTTTTTAACTGTGTGTTTTATTCAGGATAGGATGATGCCAGAATTCAGTTATTTAAAAATATATAAGCAGCAGCTTGAATGCAGATAAAGGTACCAAACTCAATTAGGAAGGATTTTTTTCTCCAAGTCTGAAAGCAGACATTATCCTTCTTTGATAGAAAAACACAGCTGTGCAGTGCCGAGATACTAATGCGTTCTGCATTCAGCAGATTGTAGGGAAAACAGACATTCTTATTTTGGATACAATTCAAAGTTTTGGCAGTGTCTTCCAGCTTCTGAGGTCATTTGCATCACTTCATTACAATGCACACACATTGTTCATACCTTGTTATATGCCAATTGAGTGTAAGTAAGTATTTGCATATTATTGCTCCACAGCTTATTGAGAGGCATTTCATTTCAGAATTTTAAATATTTAGTGACCAGGTGTTTAACTGCCAAATAAAAATAATCATGTCTGTTTCTTATGAGGAAAAAGTCCAACCAATCCAGTAAGACATTCTCAGTACCAAGCCAGTGAAGTGTATAAAAATAGAGTGAGCTAAATTCTTTTCTCATTTAAAACAGCATAAATGTGCAATTATTCCTCTAAAGCAAAATGTACATCACCAGATATATTTGGTTTTAATTAAAATTAGAATGTGGACTCTAGCAATCAGTATGTTAGTGATGTTTTATGTTAAAACAAAAATGCCATGGCTAAAATCGCTAGTCATGCAAAGAATAAAGAAAACAGAAGAGTAAATGTACTTTGAGCTTCTTCTCCATTTTTATTTTAATCTTTTTCCAATTATTCACATTTCATATTTTTTCTTCTTTGTTTTCAGTGGGTTTTGTCTGTTTGTTTTTAATTCATGGCTGACTGTTAGATTCTTTAACATGTACCTAAATGAAAATAGATTGATTTTCAAAGTCATAAAACATCTTCTGTGCTCCTTGATTCAGTAGCTTTCATTATTTGACCATGGAATGACTATTAAGAAGAATGTAATGGGATCATAAAAAAGACAGATGTTGTACTGTGTTATGTCAGGTAAGGTATTTCCACTAGAAGTAGGGAGGTATTGAAGCTGTTTTATAAGGCATGGTTGAATTTTCATACAAAATACAGGGTATAGTCCCACTGTTTGCATCCAAGAACCAAGTATTCAAAAATAAAAGATGTAACTTTTAGGATGATCAGAGGTTTGGAGAGCTTGCAAGACATGACTACAAGAATTCCAGTTATTCAGTTGAATATAGGAAAAATTGCAAGAAAGAGGACAAGAGGACAGTGTTATTTTCCTGATATCTCTTCATGCCTCTGTGAGTTGGTGTATTAGAAACCTCCTGAGCTACAGAAAGCTGTTCCATAATACCAGCCATCCTTGTCACTTTATACTTTTATACTGTGACACAAGTATCATGGCCTTGTGTCTGAGAAAGTGCCCTGAAGTGTGTACACAGTAACTGAGATTTCCATGCATTATGTACTTGTACAGTGGCATTATTATGTTTTCTAATTTGTCCTCTTTTGCTTGGTTTCTTACATTGTATATTCGAAAATAATTCAATTTTTCTCTCTGTCTTTATATTGTTATTGACTTTTTTGGGTCTGAAATCATTGTAAGTCTCTTTTCTGACTAGTAATACCTAATTCAGTCGTCAATGAGCTTATATAAGTCGAGATTTATTTTTTTTTCTTTATACGCTTTACTTTGCAGCAGTGAGTACTGAATTTCTTTGACATACTATTTATTCAAAGATATGAGTGGTTCTGGTCCTGGTATGCAGCCTACATCGATATTGCTAGACCTAAAAGAACTCAGACAGGGACGGAATCACTGGCTCAAGTCCGTATCCTTGCATTGTTTAGCCAGGTACCTGACATATTTTTGTCCTGTGCTGTCAAATCATTGCCTAGACAATTGCAAAGCACCATTTTGGCCCTCAAAACAGGGCTTTTCAAATGCAGCTATAAGGTAGGAAATAATGTAAGCAAGTTTATTTTCCATATCATGACTGCATAGCTTAGCTTTACAATTAAAAGGAATTTATTATATTAAAGGAAAATCTACTTAAATCTGCTGGGTTTGTCCTATTTTCACACAGAGGCAAGAGACCAATTGCTTAGCACTAATTTTTACTATGCCCTCATTCAGATTTGCCTTTATGTTGCTGAAAGTCTTGAATTTTCTCCTCAGATTTTCATTATTGCAGCTCTTCATCTCTGCTCTGTCATGAACATCTCTGCCAGCCCACAACTTTTTTGGGGGAACTGGTGCTCAGAACAACTGTTTGAAATGCATCAGTTGTGTCATTCCCAGTGCTGGGATGAGAAAAGGATTGTCTTCCATGTCTACACAAACTCTTTTTGCTTCTTAATATGCTATTTGCTACTTCTACAGCTGTGTAAGGAAACCTTTTCTATTGGCCTCTTTGTTATGAGACCTCCAGCAAAGGTAACTTATGTTTTGTTTGCTTCCTTTAATATCCCAGCCATTTTAAAGAAATTTTCTGGGTGCCAAGGATATAATTTATTTTAAGTATCTTATCAGGTGCCAAAATTTCATTGCAGTGTATAGATATTCCTTCTTTTTTCATGGACTTTGAAAGAGAATGATTGATGAATGGAATTACTCCATCAGAGGTAATGATTAAAGCTTCAGCTTTTAATACTTACTCTAGATTATTTCTTTTACTATTTTAACTTAAAGCACTGAAGTCATAAATGTTTCATTAGACAAGTTTAGAGTCTTCAAACTATAAAAGTATTCTGTTAGGTCAGATGACAGATAAAAGTTTGAAAAATTTCTGGTGGAAGTGCTGAGAGCAGGTTTATGATCCTTTTGCAGCATGATGCCTTATTTTGGCCCCATTTTTCAGCTAAATGAAAAAAAAGAATATTTTGATCTGAGAGACTTCTACACATTTTCTTTCCTTTTGTCTAAATCATTGAGGAAAATAGAGAGGAGAGTGTGTGCATAAAGGAGGAATGGAGCTGTCTGTAAAAGAAGCAACCCCTCTATGAATCTGTAGCCCAGTAACTGTGACCCCTAATGTTCTCCTAAATTTTCCAAATATAACTGAGTAGATATTTTGTTATTATTAAAATAATTTTTCTGCAATGTTTTAATCTTTCTTTTCTGCATTTGATGTTCTCCTGCTTGAAAAAACATATATGTTTAACTCTTCATCTGCTGACAAGCCATGACCTGCTTTGAAATACAGGCTCTAGCCTATATAGAGAGGACTGCCAGTTGTTTCTTGTTGGTTTATTTATATCTGGAGATTTTTTATTATCAGCATCACATTTAGAGCTCTAAGCATTCTATGTTTTTACATACTTGCAGTGCCAAAACATTTTAACACTTTTAATATTTTTTCTAATTTAAAATTAATCTTAAGGGCTAATATCTTCATCTCTGTTTAAGAGTAAAACAAACCTAAAACAGCCCAGCTGTAGGCAATTAAAATTAGATTTGAAGACGAGCTTGATAAAGGATCCATAAGAAAGACTTTAAAGCTATTTGAGCAATAAGACTGTAACTAAACACATGAGAATTATTATTTTCAACATTTTTTTCTGAGTTTCCTGTAGAAAGTAATTGCTGTTGTAAATTTTACTTCTCTAATTTTCTTTATTTTTTAAATGTACAGTAATACATTCCAAAAATAGATGCTACTGGATCCATCTTCACCCTTCCTGTTTTCCATACATTTAGAGACTTGTCATGTGTGTTCTGTTACACACAGCATAGAGAGACCAGCTGACCCGTCAAAGGCAGTTTATTTGAACTTCCGTAAAGTTTTCTGCCTATTCTATAACAAATCATTCAGAAATTAAAATTATAACTCTCCCTAAAGCTTACTTCTTACCTTTTAAACAAAAATCCAGGAATCCAGCAGTCCTTGGCCTCACAGGCAAAACTGAGGTTCCCTCTTAAACTAAAACTATTAGGATGTTAGTTACAAACTATCCATGTTGTAAATATTGAACTGTCAAAAGCGTGATTCTTTCCATGCTTTAACCAGTCTTGATTAAAACTATAACTTCTATAAAATTATAATTTCTGTATATTCTGTATAGCATCCCATCTTCTAGCAGAGTTGTGATATAAGTGCTCAAAAAGTTTTCCTGCAACAACAGATACTATTCTTACATGTTGGACTTAACACTAGACCTGCTTTGAGATGTTTGAATGGCCAACAACCACTCATGCCCACAGAATATTAGAATATTGATTAGAAGAAATGGAAATAGATGTTCACATTAACTGTTTTTCTACTTCTCTCTCTACAAGGAAAAAATTCAAGGGAAAATGGAAATGTCAGTAGGTAAGCCTGGGCTTCTGGTAATTCATTTGCCTTGTTGTGCTATTATTTATGTCTATTTGATTGCCAAAATAAAGAGCATGCCCAAGTTAGGTTATGCTTTATTTTTATTTTATTAACTCCAGCCTTGGTCTCTTGTTCCCTTTTTCTTGCTTAGTGCCATTACAGACATTTCATTTATGAGTACTATCAGCAGTTATGAAAGAGCAATAAAAATGATTGAGGGTCTGGAAGGGACTGATTTATGAGGAAAGGAGAAGAGCTAAATATGGAGTGCCTGTCTAAATAATGATTCATGAACAGCATGCTAAATATCTGTAAGTGTTTTAAGGGGGTAGATGAGAGAGGAATCAGGTAGGGTGGCTCAAAGAGAAGCAACCGGGAGTGACTGAATGGAAGTAAAGGAAGGATTTAGGCACCTTTTCCTTCATAGCCATATTTTTCTGACAGTAAAACAGCATGCAATGAGAAACAATCTCCCAGGGGTACTTGAGAGCTGCCACTTGACTGTAACAAGTGCACTATCAGGAGGCTTTAAAAAAACAGTCTTTGAATCAGTCATGGCTATAAGAGTTGCTTTTGTATGTGTATCTCAAAGTGTTCTGCAGCCAGTACTTAACACCTTGGGAAACCTTTTGGGGCACGTGATGAGCACTAGGGAGCAAAATCAATGTAGACATAGATTTTATAAATTATTATACAAATCATAACTTTACACTTAAATGCTTTTGTTTGACTCACAAAACTGAGAAGAAAGAAATGCTTTGCCTAGCAGTCAAGTTACAAGGATCAGGAAATCTCAGTCCCTGGTTCCATCCTCTCCTTTATTTACGGATATTTGCTACAATGTCTGTTATCTCCTAAAGGAAGACCTAGTCACCCACATTTTGAGGTAATGACTATGAAGTTTTTGAGGTGTATCATTCCTATTTTCAGCTAATTAAGCTATCATGCTTCCTAGAAAATTCTTCTGCATTAACTGCACAAAAGCACTGAGAATGATTATGTAGCGTGACAACCCTGGCAGTCCTTTGAAAGCTGGACTTCTGTGTGGACTTATAGTTGGACTTGATGTATGTGTCAAATTCCCCTGATCAGAGCAGGAAGGGGAACCTGGTAAGTTATCTGATACTGGCCATTCTGGTCATATCACATGGATATTCTTAGATTGTGTATAAGGGGCCAAGAGAAATAAAAAGTTCCCATTCATTCCCAAGAACATTTTATTTTCTGCTTTGTACAAAAAAGTTCATTCACTCTGATTTGCAAATTCGTTTTTTAAGTTTGTCAGTTCAGATCCTAAAAAAAGTAATCTGACTGACAGCTGCCAAGCATATGAAAAAATGCTTCCATTAAGTACCAAATATCCAGCTACCTGCAAACCTGGATAACTTAGAAACATTCACAGCACTAAGATTAGGGAGAGAAAATGAACCACCAAATATCTCACAGGAATAATAGCGAGACAGGCAGGAGAGGGGGATTTTGAATTCCAGGGAAGTTGTTCTCCTCTTTTTAGAAGATCTGGCATTCTCTTGTTATTACTATGTAGAGTTAGAAAGTCAAGGATTGGTGACTGTGTTTCCCCAACTCTGATGTTTTACAGCCTTATTTCTCTATTAGAACATGCTGCTGGATTTGTAATGATAAAAAAATGCAGTTCTGTTTCATTTCCTTCATAAGACTCACTCCTCAGGAGATGAGGGAATGGAACAGGATGGTGCCTCTGTAAAAGGATATGGAACAGAATTGCAGAGTAGCTAATGTTGAAAGAGGGCTTTGAAGGTTGTGTGATCTACCCACCCTGCTCAAGTCCACCTACAGACAATTGTCCAGGACTCTGTCTAGACAGCTTAAGAACATCACCAGGGACTGAAGACTCCACAACCTCCCTGGGCAACCTGTGCCAGGGTTTGGTCATCCTCTTAGTGAAAAAGTGTTTCCTGATGCTCAGAAGGAACCTCCTGTGTTTTGGTGTGGGCCCATTGCCTCTGGTCCTGTCACTGAGCACCACTGAAAAGACCCTGACTTTCTGTACCCTCCCTTCAAGTATTTGTATACATTGATAAGATCTTAATGCGCTTTCTCTTCCCTAGGCTGAAGAGTCACCATTTCTCAGCCTCTCCTAATATGAAAACTTGCTCTTGATCACCTTCATGGCCCTTCTCTGGAATCTCTCCAATATGTCCACATTTGCCTTGTACAGGGAAACTGAAAACAGGGAAACTCCACACCCCAGGCGTGGCTTCACCAGTGCTGAGCAGAGGAGAAGAAGGATCATGTCCCTTCACCTGCTGATAATGCTCTTCCTAGTATAGCCTAATACTGTTACTTCCTAATACTGTGAGCCATCTTTGCCTTGAGGGTGTAGTGCTGGTTCAAATTCAGCTTGATGTCCACCATGATCCCCCTTTTCTTGAAAGATGCCTTCCAGTTCATCATCCTCCAGGATATACACTGCTGCCTGGAGTTATTCTTCCCAAGGTTCAGGACTTTACACCTTGTTTAACTATGAAGAGGTCAGAGTAACAATTCTCAATTTTTAAGAGACAGATACTTTTTTCTTACTCCCATAATTTCTTTGTACTGACATCCTCTCCTCCGTTTGCACTTTCAGTTTGGTCTTGCACTATTAGCAAGGAAGTTCTTTTCACAATTGGCTTCCTAACATACCTCCATTCAAATCTTACCATGGATCCTGCCAATTTGGACTAGAAAAGACCCCATCAAGATCTGTGAGCCAATCAGGAATCACTTCATTTGGTGTGGGTTTTAATTTCTTCAGAGAAAGCTGATAACTGAAGGTCTTTGGATTCTTAGCATGCAAAGACTATTAACTTTCTTTATGACTGCTAATTTCGTATCTTGTAGAAAAGACTCTCCATTAGCTTTCATATTTTTCTTTTTTTACATCATACTTCTTGCAAGAACTAGAGGAGTTGTTATTACCATAATAAATTATGTCTAACAGTATCCATGAAACAACTTTGAGGAGAAGAATGTTTTTTTTTTATCATCCAATCCTGAATCCTAAAAGCTATTTTGGACTCACATGGGTTTATGTACTAGCGTTAATTACAGAACAAAGTAATATATTAATATTTCCATTCTAGAATACAGCAGTAGGTATAGAGGTTGCACCATATATAATCTGTGTTCATAGATAAGTATGACTAATGCAGTGTACATCAGAAAGAAATCTATCCTAAGGCACTATACATGAGTCACAGAAACCATAGTATTATATTCAGGGTAATAATCAGACAAGAAATAACAGACTCCTAAAATTTAATGAGATCATTTAGTTAAAAACTATGTTCTCAGTTTGTTTTAAGCTACAGACCAATGCTATATATACTTTTTGGTTATTTTTCTTTCTTTTAAATTCTATTAAACAACCACAGGCAATGGAGCTGTAGATTACCATAACAATTGTCCACAACTTCAGTGAGGTAATAGGAGGTGTATGCAGCTTTTGTTTCATAGTCATGTTGCCTGCATATTATAGGAATCACTGTGGTGAAAATAACAGACTGCCCTATAGGTGAATAATTTGTATTGTAGGTGATAGAGACAATCTAAAAAAAGTGAAATAGCACTGCTTCAAAGATGGCCAAGTCCAGATACTCAAATACAAACAGGTAGAAGATTTACCTTTTAAGAAAGGTCAGGAGTCAGAAAAACTGCATCACTTCTTTCTTCTGCTTGTAAGGGAAGGAATAATACAGGAACTGCTGTCACGGGTTCCTCACAAATCACAGGGGTTTCTTTTTCCTTTTCCTTCTGGAGTTGCACAGCTTCTGAAGAAAGTGTGTTTTGAATTAGTTGCTTCTTTTTCATTGTGTCCCTTATATATATCTGAAAGACATACCTCTCTTTTTTCCCTTTACTTTTTGTAGTTGTTGTTGTTGAGTTTTTTGTTCTTTTTCTTTTTTTCCAAAAGTGGTGGATGGCAAATAAATGAATATTATTTTTATTATAAACTTCAGTGACATGTTCTTTCAGCTTTGTTTGTACCTACCTCTAATTTGCATGAAAAGCAACTACTGCAAAATCCTGATATTTTGAACTATTAGTGAAATTTTATATAGAGAGGAAGTCAAGGTTTGTTCAAGAACATGCATGTTCAGCCACAAATAATCCACTATAAAAGTAAAGAATCTCTAAATGTTAATGTCATAATTCTTTTATACATTCCGTAAACTTAAGAACTGTCAGGCAAGTCTCTTCTATACAAAGATAAAGATATTTCTACACAGGTTTTGAAGTAATAATGGGGAATCATTTTCCACTTGTCCATTTGTGCCTTGCTTTTTGTCTTTCTGAGATCTTTATCATCTATTCATAGCATAATAATACACATAGGGCAACATAAATTAATGATCTTAATACTTTAGTTGCAAATTACAATATATAATTATATAATTATGTATTGTAATTATATCCTTCACTGCTCCAGTCCTGGAGCTAGCAGCCAGTCCTGAGTTAGTCGACATTATTGGCTATTTTCTAACACTACAGAGCTGGACAAATTGTTTTAAAAACAAACCAGCAAGTTAAGCAAAATGAACAGCCCATAAGTAAAAAAGAGGAAGAGTTTTTTTCTAGAAAGGTTTTCTATTTAGGTCGTCAATTACCTCATAAAATAAATCTTAAGGAGTCACCTTCATGATGTGGTGTTTAGCTGTCCTTGACACTGGACATGCAAAACTGGAGGTTAATTTGAAGATGTTTTCTTTAGGATGCTCTGTACCTCGCACAGTATGCTAGATACACAGAATCTGATTTTATTCTGTAGCAGAAAATAAAAGCATTAACAATAACAAAGTACTTTGTTGATATTTATTTTATTGAAGAAGAGGACTTCAGTCTGATGCCAGCAGGTTTGGTAATTACCTGTGGTCAAAAAACACAATGCTGTCAAAGACTCAGCTTCTTTATAATGCTGGTGGCTTTTTATACCCCACAGAGATAATGACTGGGTTGCTAGGAAACTTCCTTGAGTTTAACAAATGGTAATGTAGGCATCTCTTCTATGGAAACAATGCGTGAGCCAAAAGCTCTGTTACTTAAGGAGCTACTTACCCTAAAATGCCTTTATTTTGTTTTACAATGAGTGGACAGGTGCACTTGTCTCTTCACAGAAACATTTTAATGTATTCTGCTGTTGTTAGAGTGTATAAAGGTACCTTAATCAAACTCTAAAGAGGATATTTCCCTAAGACTTGATGGGCTCATTCTATTATCAGAAACACACAAGTGTTCCAGCTGTATCAGTGGAAGAATCAAGGGACCTTACGTCTCTTGCCTGAGTCTATCTCTAACAAGGTCATTCTGCAAATCTAACATTGTTAGATGTAGCAGGAAGTTGGATGGGAGAGAGTTATTCTTTGGTTTTGTTCTTCAAGGAGAGCCTTGGTTCTGAATCCCTTCTCCTGAAGACTAGACTGCTTTTGTGAGTTTTTTGGTGCTGTCCCTTCACCTCTCCAGCCTTTCCTCGACAGCTTCAAAATAGAATAGGCAGCTTCAAAAATGTTCTTGTGCCTTCCCCTCTGAACTACCACAATGTCCGGGATCATTCAGACAACTCCAGGGGCAGGTGGCTCATCTGGGTGATGGGGTCTCTTAGATGCTGCACCCCTTTCAGCACCACCCTTACACAGGGTTTAGAAAGAGTTTCTATCCAGGGATTAACCTATATGAAGGCAATGAAGACACTGATATGCCTCCTTTGTTACTCTAGGGACATTTCTCACCAGGCCACAACTTTACTCTGATTCATACCTGTTGCCCACAAATTTAGGCAGGCACAGTCAAAGTAATAATCTGACTTTGTAATATTTTTGTAAAAAAATTCTAGATACACATTCTATGTCTTGGTGGAATGCTATTGGGTTTATCCTTTTGGAACTGTATTAAAATCTGCTGTGAGCTTTCTCTTCTCGGAGTAACCATGGCAGCACAATTACCTTATCTGCTATTTCCTTCTTCCCCTGTTATCAATATTTTTTCTAAGGGACCATAAGTATATATAAAAATAAACCCCCACATTGAAATCATATTAGGAGGCTTTGCTGACATTTTTACCCTCACAGTTTTATGACCACTGAGAGTAGATTTGCATTTGTCATTGGGAGTATGATAGCTATCACTTGCACTGTGCAGGCCACTTTAACATTGTTGAGATCATAGCAATAGCACCAAAACTGTTGTCTGAGGCTCTTCAGTAGAACAATTTATATCTATTTCTTGCTGTCAGAAGAATAATAATTTTAAAATAGCAAGACAAAGAGAAGATGAAAACAGATCTTATGGACTTCAACCTATTTACTGATTCCTCACAGTCAGTATCTGAAATCATAGATATTCAGAATACTGAGCACGGGTTACAAGTATACTGGTGAATATAATTTTTTAGTTTTAAGGATCATCTCAGAGGTAAAATTATTTCTTTAAATGTCAGTCGAAAGTTCTCACTTTACCTATCACACAGTTTATCCTAGAGACTCCGGAAATTCTTCTGTGCTTCTTTCTGGTTTGTTTTTGTGTGTGTGTAATTGCTGGCATTAAACCTATGTTTAAGTTAGGAATAGCTCCTTTTAGAAAAAATATTTATCTTGCAAGTGAGATTAATCTAAAATGGTGGTAGGAAAGACATATTCCCATCCTTGAGCATCCCAGAAAAGGTAAATATAAGATTTAATGAGTTCTTAGTCTATATTTTAAAAAAATCACCAATTAAATCTATGAAAGTAATGAGAACAGCATTTTTATTGTTATGAAAGCAGTTGCAGAACTGGAATTTGATTAAGAAAATGAATGTAGCTGCGCTGACTGTAAAAGAAGAAAATGAAAAGGTGAGAGAGTGGAGAGTTTTGAAATTTTGGGGAATTAAATCTGGTGAACTCAGAATAGTCACCAGAAAAATGAGCAGTTTATATCACACCACCTTTTGTACATAATGTATGCTATGCTATTAGTCAGATTTTATATGTAAGTATGTAACAGTTCTAACTGTAAAAGCAATAATCAATATTGTAAATGTGATTATTGTTCAGTGATTATCATAAAAATAAATTTGTGAATTTATTTAATTCTGCATTACTGAGTTTGAAAGAAGAAGAATCAAGGGATTATTTTGAAAGAGAACTGACCTAAGAAACACTGATCCTTCATGAGACTGACTGAATTTGTGTTGAACTCAAAAAGCCCAGAAAACTGGTTTCTTCAAATTCTGCAAGATCAAATGTGCCGCTGACTGAAATTTTGTCTAGTGATGAGCAGCAAACTGATGAGTCTGATGATCCTGCAAGAGACACTTCTATTTCATTGTCTTTACTGAAACATAGTCACATATTAATTAATGTTTCTTCTCCAGAGCTTTCAGCTTTTTAACATCTGCTGTATTCAGTAGTAGTTTTTATTCATTTCTTGCATCCAAAACACTGCAGAGATCAATCTGCGCTGTATGACATAAAAGCAACTAGAAGGCAAACGCTTCAACTTGATCAAAAAGTAAAAATTTCCTTTTATATTAATGAAATTGCCTTCAACTGAACAAAATCAGCATTAAAAATAGTGACTGGAAGGCTTACATTCACAGATTTGCTAACAAATTTGGCAAGCAGCAAAAACATCGGCAGCAATAAAGGAAGAACTGAAGCTTAGATCTTGTGAAGGTTGTGATGATCTGCAACATCTATCGAGCAACAAAAGTACAAATTATGGCTTTAAACAAAATAATTACTATTCAGGTTCATCTGACCACAAAGACATCATCAGACACATCACTGACTTAAAAATTATTTTGTGCCCACTGACCCTGCACATGTCCAGAACTGCTGATATTTGAGGATCCTGCTTCCCACCTGAGCTCTATGATTTGTGTGCCTGTATTCTCCAAAGAGCCTAATCTCTAACCTAATATAAACTGGGTACTTGTGACAGCCTGGTGTCTAGATGACTTGTATAGAAAGCAGGTCATCTGGATTCAGTTCTCTCCTTCCTGTAAGAGCATTCAAAACCAAAAAGTCTCCCAATTCCTAGAGGGATACCTTAGTCAACAAGCTAAACAATCTCCACCATTTTGAAGGAGTGATTCTGCAGTGAACTCAAGAGAGGGAATGTGTAGTGGAGGGAGCATGAATCTACAGCCTTGCAATTGATACATTCATTTTATAAGAAAAATATACCAATTCTCTTCTATTTGTGCATTTTGTGTTTCAAAGCCACTGGCTAAAATATTGAATATTATCTTCTAGAGAACATATCCAAACCCTGATCTCTTCTCTCCTGATGATCATCTTATTACTGAACTTCCCAAAGCCCTGTGGATCCATACTCTTTCCTGCCGTGATACAACTTCAGAAAGATAGAAGGAACTTGTCTCTAGCATGAATAGCAAATAGCATAACACCTGGTGCTTTTTATGGAAATGTAAATTTTAGGTTGGACTCCCTCTCACTTTTACATTCAAGGCCTGACAGAAGGAGGTGGATATCAAACAAAAAGAAATGCCTAACACAGGAGCGAATGTAAGATTAACATAAGGTGTTTTTTATATACAGCCTTTTTTTTTTCCACATATGACCTACCTATGCTTGTTGATTGTGTGAGATTTTTAGGTTACAGTTCTAGTACTTAACCCAGTAAGTCTAAATTTCATCCGTGATCAACGTGCTTAAAATTCCAACTTTCCAACACCCGAATTGTAGTCAGCCAAGTCATTCATTAGAGCTATCATTACATAACTCAAAAACTAAAGTAATGCCAGTTGGCTGATCAGGCATGACATCTGATCTAAAAATCCATGCTGTGATCCATACAGTTAGCTGTTCTCACTCCCAAAAGTACCCCATGCAGAACTCTGTATCCAGGATTCCTAGGACACAGTTTGTAAACAGAGAGGTGGCAAAAGGAGCTCGATGCTAATTTGGCACTACCACTCAATTAGCCACAAGTGCAGCCCAGGAGGAGATTTTCACAGCAAAGTTTTTGGTGCTGAGGCCCTGACTCGCACAGTATGGAGAGTTCAGGGTCAGACCACCTGACTTTAATACCTACAGCAGTGAGAAGTTGCTGGAATGCTTCTAGAGTACATTTGGGGTTTTTTGCCCAAGAGGGCTCCCTTGCAGTATTTCTGAGCCTGCTTTGCAGTGCAAACTGAGACAAAAAGTGAGGTGACCTGCAGACCTGTCCCAAAACAAAACACTAATGTAGTCTCAACCTTGTGATGAGAAAAACCTGCAGAACTGGTAGATTTCAAATTAAAGTCTTAAATGATTCTTGGATCTTGAGCAAGCTACATGAAATCATGTGGCCTTAGAAATGACCTGTGGTAACTGGATCCCCCTTGCTGCCCAGGCAGCTCTGACACAGGCTGTGAGAGTAGCACCCAGCTCTGCAGCAGCAGCTGCACACAGGCAGCACAACCCCAGCTGGGGCAGGGAAACCCTACCATCCCCTGGACACGGCCTTTAGTTCAATATTAGAGCATCAGAATTTAGGCATCTTTTATACAGAGGTGTCTTGTGTGCAGTGTTGTGCAACTATGCCGGTGATATTGTTAACTATGTGGAGCCCACTGTGGGATCAGAGCAAGGTTTTTCCCCCAAATGCATATCTCATCATCTGGTCTTCTAAATCACTCCTTAGACTCCATTGATGGTCTCCATTGACTGTAGCAGAGCTATATGGGCCCATATAGTGGGAATGTAGATTCTTATCACACAAGCAGACACCTACATGAGACATAAATTAATCTGTCTTAATCTTGCACTGGATTTGTTTCTTGAAATCAGAACCTGGCCATGATGAATTTCCCAAAGGGCTTTATAAGCATCAGCAGGGCATTTTTGTTCACATCATTCACGCTAGCATTATTCAGATCAATGTGAACATTTATAAACTGAGCTTTTAGGAGGGAGTATATTTTAAAAGGGCAAGTAACTTCAACAAGAGAATGTCAGTGTCTCAGAATAGACTCAAAAAGCCGGCTCCCCTTTGCAGGAAAACCAGATTACTTAATGCTGTATGTTACTTGCAGATTGGCGAGTTTTTCATTTACAACCTGAATTTATTTTTGGTTTTGGAATAAATACACTTATGGAGTAAATTTAGGATTTTGAGTTTTACAGGCTATCAGTAAGATAGTAAATTTTAGAAATTATCAATTTGCAGGGAAATCTTGCAGCCAATGAATAATTCTCCTTCTCTTTGGCTGTTCTTACTCATTCCTCTCTTGCAGAAGAGCAGTAACTCGTTTCTCCATGTGCTTGAGGGACATATTTTTCCTCTTCTCATGCACAGACACAGACAATGCCTCACAGCTGAGGGGCTGGGGTCATCTTGCTATACTTAAATCACTTCTGTTAGCTTTGCAGCTCTCATTTTACTCCATCCACTTCCTTTTACTTCCTTCTACACTACTTATCATGGAAACTGAAGGACAAGATCTCCCTGCTTTATGAGAGTCCCTCTGTAAGAGGCAAAGAAAAAAATCTAAAGCTATAGATGGGAAGAGGCAGAAAGGCTGAAAGAGCATAAGCAGGCACATCTGTGTTTAAGAGTGAACTTAATTGTAGGAGAATTGAACTTCAACATGAATGTACCCAGCCCTCTGAGCCAGAAGACAGGGATGGGGAGCAAAATGAAACTCCTGTTATCCAAGGGAAAATGGTCAGTGACCTACTCCACCACTTAGACATACACACAAGTCTATGGGGCTGGATGGGATTCATCCAAGGGTACTGAGGGATCTAGCAGAAGTGCTCACTGAACCACATTCAAACCAGGAAATAACAAATTTTGAATAAATTTTACCTGAATTACTACCTTAACACTTGAAGAAAGACTTGACTTTTCTTTCAAAATCTTTGGTTGCCCTCAAGCCTTGATATAATTCTATGATCTGATACCCAGAAATCACTTCTAATTTGCATGGAAAATCTGTATTGTTGGAATGAGAAGAACTCATTGCAGTGCCATTGGGGTCTTTGCATTTTTAACACAAAGAGTAATGTTGCAACTGAAAAGTGGACTTGTCATTTTTATTCTCTGCTGGTTTTATGTATTATGCAAACCATAACCCACAGCAGGTCACTGCACAGGATTTAGACAGAAAGGGCTTTCTCTGTTTTCCATTCTTGATGATCCAGACTTTGATTTCTAGCAAATTTAAAACTAGAAATATCTGAAATAACTTTAGTTTCAAATTGTTTTCATAACTGAACTAAATTAACTTTAGTACTGAGATTGCAGCCGACTAATTTGGTGTGTTTCATTAATTCCTATAAATTTGTTAAAAACTGTATTCCATGGTCCAGACATATTGGGAGCTGGATAAAAATAAGCAAATTTTTTTTCATCAAACCATCATTTTTGAGGTAATATTTTCTGGTAATTTTTTTTTAAACTTTTGATTTGAAAAAAAAGATTCTGAAGTATATTTTCAGAAGTTTTATCAGCCTTTCCATATGAAAAGAAATGCTTTTGATTTGAAACACATTAGTAAGTATAATAACTAAGGTTTGATTGTGAATTCCATTTTTGGTGATGAAAATCAGATAAATTACTTTTGTACAATTTCAACTATTTTTACACATTTCCTGGATGTTATTGTTTTGCCACTGATTTGAGAAGTACTTTTCAATTTATTTTTCCAACTGATATCCATGTAGAAAATACACATCTTTATTTTTCTGGATAAATACAGATAAAATATAATAGAATAGTTTCACTAGAAAAGAAAAAAAGTTTCTTTTCCAGAGTGCAATTACTTCAAGGTATCATATCACTTTGCATATATAATAGGAATGTCTAGTACCATTCCTTGCCTTCAAACCCTTCATCTGTAATTGACATGGAGAAAATAACATTCATTATGTAGCTGCTAACACAGTTTCTGTTCATTGACCCCAATTATATGAGCTATCACTGCTCAGGCTTAAGAAAACACTTAGGCACACACTTGAATTGCATTAAAGGGACTTGTTGGATGGGGAAAGGCAGACACAGGCTTGAGTGCTTTGTTGAACAGCGCCCACCTTACACACTGGGTCTGCCAGCATCGATGTCTGTAGCACAACAGTCATCTCATTGATTCCAGCTGGACAGCTCGTACAAATAAAAGGACAAAATTAAGTACATGTCTGAATATTGGAAGAACCAGAAGCTGGACGTCTTTGTAGTTAACTACAGGGAACTGCAAGCAAGCCTTGTCCACAATGCAGGCTGGCCCCATGCACGCTGTCTCAAATCCTGAGTGTTGTGTCAAATCTGGAAGGACAAATTGTTAGACTGTTCCTTGAGCAGCCACTGTGTCTGCAACTGTGAGCCATCGTACACCGTTGCACAACAGTGATGGACATCATAGATTTGGGATACAGGATGGAGAGAAGCCCTGGCAAAAGAGGTGTCCGTGCCTGTGCCTTAAGCATCTGTATCTCAGTCACAGTCTATGGAGAAAACAAAGCAGTTAAAAAAGTCATTCACAACAGCTCATGTGCAGAGCTGTCAGAGCTAAGACATTGCAAACACCTCCCCAGCTCCCAGGCTGGGCAGCCTTTCCCCAGTTTCCCTCATGTACCACCCACTGACAGAAGTGGCCAGGGACAGCAAGGTGCTGTCTTGTGAAACAGA
This sequence comes from Dasyornis broadbenti, assembly GCA_013397935.1. Lineage (NCBI taxonomy): Eukaryota > Metazoa > Chordata > Aves > Passeriformes > Dasyornithidae > Dasyornis > Dasyornis broadbenti. Next base: position 3,350,666 of record VZRN01002074.1, read on the forward strand.
CAGATGGTGTCCAGGGGTGATTAAGGAAATTGAACAATTTTATTTATTTTATTTTTTTTTTTGTTCCAGAGAAGAAGGGAAGCTAAGAGTGAGAACCTATGGTAAAAGAAAACCAACTTTTTTCTGCCCAGAGCACACAATATTCGGATGGGCAAGGAATTTATAGGGAGATGGTACCTGTAATTCCACATCAAACCATAAGCCAAATTTACAGTTTGTCATTCACTTCACTTTGATTATTCTATGTTCTTATTGCTGAAGTATTTTTTGCTCTCACATGACAGTCCATTGAATATAACAGAAATACCAAACTCCTGTCATTCTTGACAGACTTACGCATCCTTGTAGATCAGATTATGCAAAACAATCTTTCTGTCTATTATGTCACTAAGAAATCAATGCAGTGCTTCAGGTGCATAACTTCTTGTTAAAAATACACCCTGCCAACAAGGAAATAAATGTATAAATTACCTTTGGGCCAGCCATCGTATGTAATTTTTTCCTAAGCTGTATTACCTTCTAAACACTTGCTGCAACGCTCTTGTATCAGAACAGACAATACAACATCACGATTTTTCAGGACGAAGAAAGGAATTGTAATGAAAATGCCACTTTTAATAAGAAAGCTCAGTAATATTCAGTCTTGGTTGTTCCAGCTGAGATATTAATGTCTTGCACTTCTTTCTGGAATTCAATAACTGAGGGAAAAAGGTAGAGATGGGGGGTTAAAAAATACTTGGCTCTCCTAAGCATACAAAGTCGCTGGAATTATTGGTGGAACTGATCTAATAGCAGTTGGTCTTTAAACATTTTCTGTATGATTTTTCAAGCTAATTGGAAGGGAACTCCTTAACTGCCTAAAGCATAAAAATGATAACTCAGTTTTTCTGCAGGATAGAAGCTGTATCACTTGGAGACCAAAAACATTCCGAAATATCTTTGTACGACCATTACCTGTACATATGCACAATGATTGAATGCAACTGCACTTCAAAGTCATAGACTACAATTGGGGAAGTCTTCATAGTCAGATATTGAAAAAAGCAGATTTTGCATTCACCAGCCTTTTTCTGCTTTAAGATGCTCTATTTGGCCTAAAAAATACTGTAGAGAGACCAGCTGACTTCAGGCCTGTTCTCTGGAATTATGAGCCTAAAGTAAAAAAGCCCAAGGAGAAACATTCACTGCCATGAGACTGTCCTCTGCATAAAATTAAAAATGAGTGCTTTTAGACTCCAGGAGATGAAATCCATTATTGTCATATATGTGTGATCAATAGAGGTATTTCAATTAGAGGCTTGGGTGTGGGTTAGCAGAGCCACAGCTGAGGATGATGTTTCAAATGAGAGGAACTGTCTCCCTTTCACTACTTTCCCCTCAGACCAAAATTGCTGAAGTAAGATTGCTGCATAAGCAGCAAATCCCCGCATATCAGAAAGAAACTATGGGCAGCAGCTGAAAGGTTTTTGATAGAAAATTTCAGCATGTAGGCCTTGCTAACTTTCCTTATTTTTTCACTGAAGTCATGGTAATTTTGGTAATTTCTTCTTCTTTTTT
>VZRN01002074.1:3352271-3392691 GCA_013397935.1 Dasyornis broadbenti
TTTTAAATGACAGTTTCAGGATACTTGGGAAGACCAATGTTTTGCTTATTTTATTTTTTCCTTTTTAACTCATATTATGGCATATATTTCAATACTTAAATAAATAAAAGAAAAAAGAGAAAAAAAAGAATAAAGGAAAAGAAACTTTGACTGCAACATTTCATCCCAAGACATTTTTTTTTTGAGCAAAAGACAAAATTACAGCACTACTATTTCTCAGATATCACTTTGTTTACAAAAAATTATCAGTTTAAAAACAAATCTTAAATTTTAAAATGTACATTTTATGTTTTGAAACTGAAAAACTCGAGCTTTTTCTTTTGAAATATTTTTTTTCATATTACACCCTTCAATTCTAAAAGGAAAATTAAACAAACAATACAAGGAAGCCTGAATTTTTCAAGTTATTTTGTAATCCAAATTAATGTGGTTTTTCTGAGGCCAAGCAAAAGCTTATACCAAAAGTCATGGTAGCAAGTAAAAGAAAAATCTGTTGGAATGTAAGTTTCTAATTCGGGCCCAAAAAATTTATTCAAGCTAAAGTGTACAGAATTTAGGTAGATGCTCAACAGATCATGCTTCATTCATTTTAAAAAGTCAACTGCTGGAAAAGGATATTTGGGTAATGATGATAGTCCTTATCTTTTACAAATAGTGTAATAATGAAACTATTGTCCTAGTTGACTCTGACTAAAAGGTCTCTAATCAGATTTCAGGGCTTCAAATCCTGATCAGCTGCTTTCATGGAAAAATTCTCTAGTAGATGGGGTACAGAACAGCTGGGAAATAAATGGGTAAACCAAGGCTATGTAAGAGACCAGCAAAGAATACAAGATTTATGAGTCAAAAAAGGAATGCAAAAGCATCAAACTCTTTAGTCAAAAGGTTAGCTTACTCCCCTTTAGGGGGGAAGACCTAACTAAAGTCCTTGTCCTCAGGTTGTTTTATATGTTATTCCCTAGAGAATTACTGCATGGGGGGATAAAAATAAATGCATGAATCACTGCAAGAGAGATAAGATATTTTGAAAAAAAAAAAAAAAAGACAAAACAACTGTTATTTTCAGTTTGGTTTTATTTTGGGGGGGGTTTTTTTTTTGGTTGTTTTTTTGTTTTTTTTTTTTTTTTACAGAAGGGAGAATGTATGATTGTTCCATATGTCCATGTCTGTCTTGTATAGGAGAGCCCAAAACCAGGCCCAGAACACCAGGTGTGGCTCCACCATTGCTGAGTAGATGGGAAGGGATCGCCCTCCTTGAATGGCTGGCAGAGCCCTGCCTAATGCAGCCCAGGATTCCATTGGCCGCCTTTGCTATCAGAGTATATTCATGGCAGGGTCTCAGGTCCTCCTCTGCAAAGGTACCTTCCACATGGTCATCCTCCAGCCTGCACTGATGCTTTGGTTTGTTCTTCCAGAGGTGCAGACTTTGCCTTTTACCTTTTTGAACTTCTTCAGGTTTCTAGTCATCCCTTTTCTTAACCATATATACAAAATATAATTATTCTCCAATTACAGCACCCGGTCTTATGTGATTGCAACCTTCCAAGTGCTTGAAATAACAAGTGCTCTGGTGAATACCAGTGAACCCCTGCTGAAAAGTAAAAACTGAAGTTTTATTTTTCTTATTCTGATCTCAATTGTCTCAAAATAGAGAAAATAGAGCCACTGAAAGGTTTTGAGCTTTACAAAGACAGTATAGTGTTATGAATGCCTCCTGTTGGCTGATTTAGAATTCATATAAACAAAGAATATCTGATGCTGCTTTTTTATTATTATTATTTAACTGCCTGTTTTATCAAATGCAATAATAAATTGACTTGTCTGTAGCAGTGAAAATCAAGGATCAAACTGGAGTTATTGTAATGATGACAAACAGGGTAGTCATTGAAGCAGAAAGGCTCCCCTGACCCTATGCAATTGTTTGTACCTAAATAGCACTGTGACCCTCCTCATGATTTCATATTCTAGTGCAACTAGTGATCCAGCTATGGTGGCTTAATCAACCCCATTTTGACATCAGTCTCGTTTTTGTGGTCCAATAAATGTATTTCAAAAACAGATTTCTCAGCTTTAAGATCCCTCAGCTTGTTATTCCCAACATCTAGGCCAGTGTCAGAAGTGTACCTGAGCAGTATGCTTGAAACTTGGGTGAAGAAACATTGATTGCAAAAAAGAAAGAGATTTGGAAAATGAGTCAGGACACCAGTCTGTGTGCACAGGGCTGGAATTCTTCATCTAAGTCTACCACTTTTGTAAATAGCTCTTATGAATAAAGAAACAATTCAGACTTATAAAGAACAGGTCCACTAATGTAATTACACAGTGCACGATGCATAAAGAAAAGTAGAAGCTCTCACAGCAAGGAAGAGAGGGTGATGAATAGGAAAATAAAGCAACATGGAACAGAGCAGGAGGCACCTAGGAAAGACTCAGACTACCTGAAATGCTTATTTCCAGGAAAATAAAGCAATCTTGCATAAACAGGAAAGTAGTGGTAACAAAAATTAAATCTGTGTTTGTAACTGTTATGGGGGATGAAGATATAAAAATGAGAATATGAAGATTAAATTCATTACTATCCCTTTTAAAGGACAGATTAGGAAGTCAGTGAGACAGTGGCTATACATAACTTTATGACTATCAAATGGCTGGCAAACACTTGAGTGTTGCCACACAGGAGAGAATAGATTGGATATGAGCTGTCTTTTAGGAAAAATTGATCTGCAACCAATATTGGGTGCCCAGTCTAAACATAAATCGCTGCAGACTTCCTCTATAGTGGCTAGAGAGAAACAAAACTTTTCAGAAGCAATTCATCGCATAATAATAAAAAAAAAAAAAAGTCAAAGATGACTTATCTCTTATAGAAGTCTTCAGTTATTGAAGAAGGTTGGGTGGAAGAGATTTCATCAATAAAGGCTGAAGTGATAACAGTAAAAAAAAAAAAAACGGGAAGGAAAAAAAAAAAAAAAAAAAAAAAAAAAAAAAAGAGAAAAAAATTGGCTTACTTTGGAACCAGAAATGGGTCTCAGCAAGTTATTTATCCCTACAGCTGCCAAAAGGCTGTACCTAGAAAATTTCTAATATGTTTGTCAAAGCTGTTTCTTAGTTTTTTAAGTACCTCAATAGCTCTAGACATTTTCTCCCAGTTTTCACTGCCTAAAACACAAAGTCTTTGTCATAGAGAATAAATTCTGTAAGGATTATTGAACACATATAATCTACTGTGCTTTAAGAGTATTTTAGGGATTAAAGGCAATATGTTTGCATCCCAAAGCACCTGATGCTGGCCATTGACAGAGACAGGACATGAATCAATATGCACTTTTTGTCTGACTCATTACAGCCATTCTATCTTTCTAATGTTGCTCCTTAAGACTCCCTTCTTAGTTACGATACACTGCACTAGTCAATTCAGAAGAACACAAAGTTGTCAAAAAGTCAAAATCAGCTGTGAGCTTTGTACCACCAACTTCTGGGAGGCATTATTTCAAAGAAACCAGCGTAGCTACACCAGCGTGACTCCCAAACAAGAAGAGGTCCCTCCAATGATCCCTGTTGGAGAACAAGAGCTCCTGGCTAAGCCTCAAGAGTTCTAGCAGCAGGACAGAAACACAGTTTAGTCATACAGATGTCATTAACATCAGCACGACTGGAAGGAAAATATTCACTTTCTATCGAGTGGTGGGAAGGGGGTGAGAAATAACCCTAGCCACCCCTTCAAGGCTTCTTGTGTTCTGATTATCCCAGCAGGGCTGTGTGAGACCATCACTGACAGTGCTGCTCCTTCTCAGGCAGTGTCAAAGTTGGCCAGAGATGGTCAGGCTTTTAGAGCAAAGTATATTTTTTTTTCAGAATGAAAGAACAGAGGAAATAGATCACAGAGCAATAAGCAGCTTACAGTCACACCCTGCCTTCCTAACACTGCCTATTGCACCTGTAGGAACTAATTTTCTTTAGTCTGTGATTTGTTTTCTCTGATTTAGTGTCCTCTACCCTACCAAAGCAATATGTATTATGTTAATCTCTTGGAAGTTATGGATATAGGAACAGGTAACATCCATGTGCTGTAAGACACATATCTGCACAGAGACACACATAACTCTTGTAGTACACTGATGCAATAGTTTTTGAATATTTCATCATGTGCCCTAGCATCTGTTATGTATCAATAGAATATTTATTATTGTGTTCTTCCAAAACATCTCATCTGTTGCAAAAGACAACATCCATTCAACTGTTGCATTTTGCCACTATGCTATTAGATCAGTGAAAAATTCAGCATTCCAGCTGATTTGTGGAGGCAGATGCCTTGTAACCCCTGTCACACTGAAAAGAAGTATCATACTGAAGGAGCATGACCAAGTCATAGTGTTTTAGAAAAAGAAAACATTATGATACCAGTGGCAACATGCAGTAATTTGATAAGAAATTCTTGAGAAAGTCAAGGCTTATAGATATTTGCAAACATCGGTGACACCAAGTGCTGGGGAGCTGGACAAGGAAATCCATTTGTTTAATTTCAATGGAGCACCAAAATATTGTCATACTGAAACAGAATTATGAGGGGCTTGTACAGCTGGCAAAAAGAAGACAAAGGTAAAATGCTAGGAAATAACCACTAAGATAGTAAGAAAAGTATTAAATAGATCCCACAGTGCAGCACAAGAGACTACATTATGCAGTACTTTATTGGCTTTAATGCACCTCAGAGGGAAGAAATGGCAAATCAGTGAAGAAAAGACAATGCTGGCCGTGCTGGAACTTCTACAACCTTCCAAGAAACAGTAAAGGACTCACATAAATTGGGGTTCTGCACTGCACATAAACAGTTTCTGAAAATGTGTAGAAGATATCAAATGAGTCAAGTGATCCTGTTCGTACCTGTCAGCCCATCCAGGAGCAAGTGGTTTCTGTATGTGAAGAAACAAACTTAGCTGGGTAGGTAGAGTGCTCCAAGAAGGAGAAGAGTGCCCCATAAACACATAAAAATTAATATGGGAAAAGTTCAACATCGGTTGTCAGGAATGAACGAAAGGGCAAAACATTTTCTCGTGCCCAAGAGTATTATGCAATGTCCATTAGTGGGATCACAAATCCTGCAAAGAAGCAGTTGCTGTAATGTCAGGCTAAGCAGGCACCCTTTAATTACAAAGGAGCTGAGGTTCTGAGACTGAGGAATCCTGATTGGTTCAGTCACACTTGGGTTAAAACAAGTGAAAGACAACAGGCTGAGCCTCAAAGGTTTCTGATTATTTTATACCACTACACATTAAAACATTAAAATAGGAAAAACTGTCCTAGATTAGGAGCAGTCTCTCCTTGGCAGCAATAAGACAAGAAAAAGGATATTATTTTGATCATCACAGCTCAAGAATGATCTTGGTCATTAAAGGAAAAAATGTTGAGAATGATCATTTTGCTAACTTTGCTCTATAGTTTTCCATCTAGTACCAGCAAGTTAGTTTAGAAGTTTCAGAGCAGAACTCATTTTCAGGAGCAAAAAGATGCACAGGGTAGGAAAAAAGGATCAAAGGAGATACCTGGAAAACAGACTACATCTGTAAACAGCTGTAATGGTGGGCAACTGCAGTGTCATTGTAGACAGGTTTTATTTTATGCAAATTGTGCTTTAGTCTTGTACATTTTTGTACAATGCAAGAAAGAAACATCAAGACGAAGCTGAAAACTTTCAATACATGAAAAAAAAACCATTCAGAACTTCTGCCAATCACTTGCTTTCCCCTTAGGCAGGCTGTGCTGTCCAAACTGTCATCTGGTACAGGCTGAAAAAGGGAGTAGCAAAAGCAAGGCTGCCCTGGCATGGGAGGATTAGCTGAGGGGCTGTGGGGGACCACAATACAAGCAGTGCCCTCAAGGACCTGGGCACAGTCCCACAGCTCCAGGCAAGCAGTGAAAGGTCTTGTTGACAGTTTTAGACAAGAAGAGGTAATGGGTCATGTCCGTGGTCCCTCCAGGGGAACAGCAGAACATGGCCAGAGTCAGGGTTGAAGGTAAGGATATCCAGTTCCTAATCCTGCAAGCCAAAGGTTTAGATGTGGTCTGCCCTCCTCCTGTGTGGATTCAGTTTCTTGCAAATTAAGGTATTTTGCAATAGGACAACATTTGTTACTCCAGAAATTTCAGTGAAATGCTAGCAATGGTCCTTTTTCTAAATGTACAAGACCACACATTTCAGATTCAAGCTGGTGGCAGATGGTCCTACCATGCTTTACCGAATTCCTTGAACTGATGAGGATACATTATTTAGAAAAATGTAGTCAATAATTTATCACAAGTCATATGGTATTAAAAGGCCAGTGTTGCAACAGTGCATCAGAAAGCTTTGCTTTTCCTGGGTTAAAGTACACGAAAAGTGTGTTTTATCAATATTTAAGGACTGTTCTGTAACTGGCTAGACCAAGTTCTTATTCATAAAGTGTAACAATATCAGACATACAGGGTAAGGGTCCTCAATGTATTCTACAGTTTTTATTGTTAAAACAATGATTTTTCAGTTCTGTGAGACTTTAGTACAACAAAATGAACTTAAATAATTTGAAAACTGCATGAAAGGACAGATTTTACAGTTTTGTATCGTTGGTACAGATTAGTGAAGTGAAAATCAGAGAGGTTTCCACTTCATAAACTCATTCATTTGTGTAGGCAGAACACACAGCCAAAGAGGCCTCTTGGGGGTGTGTGAGGCTTCTGTTGAGTCAGTGGAAACCTCAGACTTTCCCAGAAGAGGGAAGGATTGCGGCATGGGGTGGTACAGTTGCCATTCCTGGAACAAGTGAATAGGAAGCTGAGGGTTGTGTAAAGATGGATGTAAAGGTTTTTCTCTATAAAGCTTCACATTTATCACACAAAATGTTATTTCTATCTTGCTGTATGGCAGCCCTGTAAGCTATATAGCAAACCCTTTTACATTTGGCTACAAAAATATTGTTTCAAGTATTTTTCTGATGCTGCAAACTGGAGCAGCATGCTTCCTTACCACAGTTTACACAAAGGCTGATAATATCTTCTTAAGATTTATATTTCTTCTTTCTAAAACACATTCTGAATTGTACATGAAGGCTGTATTTAACATCTTGTTGAAAATTAAGAACACCTAGCAGCAATTTCTTACTTTGAAAGCATGATTCTCTGTCAGAATGAAATTTTTTTCTAGCAGCAATTTCTTGCTTTGAAAGCATGATTCTCTGTCTGGATGAAATTTTTTTCAACAGGAATTACCATTGATTGTATGTATTACTCTAGATGAAATATATTTGCAGTCACTAAAAATAAAAATAGGTTCCACTAATGCACCTTAGCATCCCAATGGGACTTAAAAATGGACTACAAAATTAGCTGAAGCACCAAGCTAGTCACTTGTTAAAGAATCATTTGGTTTCTTACCTGACTGAGCCTCACCTGCCTTCCCTTCACCACTAGAAATGTTTGTTCTCTTTCTCTTACCTCCCCTCTCAGCTGAAAGAAGAATTATACTTATGTGCTTAGAAGTTGAAAACACCATGTGCTGCAGCACTAGGGAAAACATTTATGATGTTAAAATATTTATACAGCTGGATTCAGTGAGATGCAGCATCTCCTTTTAAGTTAACAAGCTTGTCAACTGCTAGTTGGAAAAAAAAAAATATAAAAGATACTGTTAGAGTCAAAACCCCCTCAGACAATTTTTGTCACAATCTTATGAACCATGTAATTCACAACATCATTTAAAACACTGTGCGGTGCCACATCCCAAATACAGACCAGGATATTCACATAAATGCATGTAGAATATACATATACTATTCTTAAGTCCCTTGGAAAGATTTTGCTTTAATTCTAACTTTGGGAAGAGAAAACATTTCCAAGAGAACAGGAAAATTGGATCCTTGTCAAAGGAAAACCAAAATCACCCATTTGTTTCTCTTTATCTTCTATCTGGTAAAATTGGAGAAAGCATTTTCCTCATAGTAGCAGTCAGAGCTGGATTGTTTTGATATGTCTTAGATAAAGCTGTTATCCCAGAAGTAAATTAAAGGTTAATATACAGTATTTATTCCAGTCAGTCATATTATTTTTGAACTGACAATAACATCTGAAATTACTGATTTTAAATCACTAATTTAGAAAACAGGAAAAAAAATAAATCTATGTGCATAAGCACAAGACCTTGTTATTGCATAATATTGCTGGCACATTTCAGCACACCCAGAGTGGCAGCTCGCATAGAAAAGATGGAAAACATGATCACTGGAAGATAGCAAACCCCCTCATGATGTGTGCCTGTCTGTCAAACAGGTGCATATACATAAATCTTATGGTTTGGGGAGCTTAATATTCTGTGTGAGCAGCTGGGAGGAGACAGCTTTTCTGGACAGATCCCAGGCAAGCCACTGCCCTACTCTGGTGCAACAACAGCCAGCATTCCCATCCCCTTCCTTCTCTTTCCTTCTGCAAGGCAGAACCTAAACATTACAGTCTGTGCGTGATCATTGCTGCAAGAGCTTGGAAACACCTCACGCCCCAAGGCAGTTTCCTAAAAGGAATTAGCACAAGATTCTCAAGGCTAGCTTTTCATTTTCAACTCCATTGTGTGGTTCTGGCAATGGGGTCTGGACAGTGTTTACTTCCCAGTGGTGCCCATGCATTTGTTTGCAGGGAGGTTTACCTGTTCCACAGACAGGAAGGGGCAAGTACTTAAGCAAGCTTTCTTCTCTGTGGTTTTGCACATTGCTTCCTATTTTAAATAGTGAAAGGTTGCATAAATTTTGACTTTGGGAGTTAGATATGATTTGACAAAAATGTAATTGTATTAGACCCTCCCTGAAGTTAATAATGCAACTATTTCTATATTTTACAATTTTAAGGAGAACAAATAGGTGTACATTCAAGGAAATGACACTCCTGACAGTTTTACTGCAAACAATGGTATGAAAAGATGTCTATTTTATTTAAAAGCCATAAGGGGTCACTTGTGAGATCAATGCCCAGCAGCAGACCTTCCAGTTCCACATGTAATTTGGGCACAAGTTTGGATCTGATTAGGACTGAAACTAAATTATAAGCAGACAAATAAAATTCCCAGAGTCAAGCCAGCTTTATGGATTAATCTGGATTGCTTGGTGAAGTAGACTCATATGAAGCATGCAAACAATACAAAATCCAAGGTCATGCATCCAAGAAAAAAGGATGTAGGTTGTTCCTGTGAGACGACAGACTATTTTGGATTATGTTGATGTTAGACAAAATTTGGAGATACGAGAGACTGAGGAAAGTCTCAGTTAGATACTGTAGGTCTGAGGATAAGGATAACCTGTGGGTATAGAACACTGCAGTTATAAATGGCTGTTGGTCTCCTGGATGCAGTTTTGCTGTTGACATTTTTAGCAGGGTAGCGAACAACAAGAGAGCAGTGGGAAAAGAGTGATTAATAAAACATAGCAAGAAGTACAGGAAACTCAATTTATTCAGTACGTTCACTCCAGTATAGTGACCACAAAAATCCTAGCAATGATTTTTTTAATCTAGAAGAAATAAAGTTGCAGTAAAAACTATGACTGAAAAATTTACGTAGATAAATTCAAAGGGCTAGTTCATAAAATAGAAGTAATAAACCTTCCCTAAAGAACTGGAGGAACCCTCATCACTTGAAGTGGTTAAACCAATGTTGTATGCTATTTTGAATTCTGTAGAGAATGTCGCTGGGCAGTATCTTTGTATTTGTTAGAACAGTCTCAAGTTCTCTGTCCTTTTATGCAGAAAATCCCATTAATACTCCCTTCTGACTTTAAAAATGGCATTTCTGGCAATATTAAGCTTTTCCTCCCAGTAGAAAACACGCTGCAACTTCCTGAAATCCTGGTGTCATTTAACATTTCCTATTTCCCCTTATATTCTGTTGCCTAGTGAATAGAATAGCAACCAAGTTCCAAAGGAGGAATCTTGATTGTATGTACTTTCACAGGGGGACTTTTCTATGGATGTGTATGACAAATTAAGGTATACAGTTGTTTTGATATCTTACCTAAACCCCTGAATCATTGTTCACTCTGCATATTGAGGTTTGGTCTGCAGCTATCTGCATTCAGACAGGAAATAATTACATTTACATATGCAAACAAAATCATCTTCAGTAACCTAGGTCTTGGAAGCAAGGTCATTGTATTAAACTGATTACTTTTATCAAACTATCCTTAGGAAAAAAAAAAAAAATACAGAGAGAAAGAGAACAGACTTACACAGACTTGTCTGGGCTTCCATAGCCCTTCAATAAGTCATATATTTAGAAGCAGGGATCACAAAGTTTGAGTGTGTTTTACGTGCTTGGTTGTGAAGTCTGATTCTAATTGCTTTTACTGTCTTTGGGGATTATTTTCATGAAGTGAGGCATCACTCATCACAAATAATAGTGCCACAATTAAGCTTTTCAACAGCAGAGTCAGCAAGGAGAATTACCCCTAGCCCACAGTGAATAAAACTGTTTTTTAAAACAACTGTAGTGACAAAAAACAAACAAACAAAAAAAAAAACAAAANAAAAAAAAAAAAAAAAAAAAAACAAACACACAAAACCCACAGAAACCAACCAAACAAAAAACCCCAAAAAACCCCAAAACAAACAAACAAACCCCCAACAACAACACCTGAATTTCAGGCAATAATTTTGTTCATAAAAGAGTTTTTTTGTCAGATTTAACCATGATTCAGGAGCAGGAAGGAAAAGAAAAAAAAATACCTAATTTTAAAATACTTCACAGATTAGCAAGATTTATTTATTTATTTGTTTTATTAGGAAAAAACAGGCTTCCTTTGATATTCTTGAACACAGAGACCCTTGACTTTGCATGCTTAACTAAGACATTGAGCACAGCAGTGGTCTCAGGCATGTGACATTTTAACTTGTGTTCATCTGAACAAAGTAGCAGACTTCAAAAATATAATTCTTCAGACATGTTTGCAACTGATTTAATGTTAATGAAATGCTACAGTTTTCATGTCCTCTTTATAAAGTTATAACGTCGTGTCATGCTGTCCTCTATGCATTAGAAGTTCAGAACTGAAAGCCACACATACATTAAGCAGTCTGGCTCACAGCAAGTGTTCAACTTGACATTTTGAAGAGCGTGGATATTTCTATCCCCTGTTTTTTCAGCTTAATGCATGATAATTATGCATTTTAAAGCATTTTTATTCTAATTTATTGCTCTCTTTCCAGGCAATATTCCTCTTCAGTCTCATAGAGCATATATTTCATGACAAGTATAATATTATTTTCAAAGTGAATCCTTTGTGTACACTCTGCTGCACCCACTGTTGTTTCTCAGAATTTAATAGAGGTACATTTTTTTGAAAAAAAATACCCCTCAGATTCTTGTTTACCTCTTGCTTTATGCAGACAATAGGAACAGAAATCTGTTCTACTGTGACAATTAGTGTCATACACGCTATACATTTTTCAAATGCAATGTGTCCTATAAGATATTCACACTGTGTGCTTATGAACAATGCAGAGCTATGCTTCCTGTGTAACTTAAGCTGTGAAAAAATTGGGTTCTCACTGTCTTCGAGGACAGTATAGTGGTTCTGCCTTCCTAATTTTGGGAACTCAAGTTTGTCTAAAATAGCCAGCAGGATTAAGCTCCCACTGCATTTGAATTGGAGGTGCACCAAGTAAAAAGATATTTGCCTGTGTTCTGTGACTATATCTGCTGATTTATTTCAGACACACTCACTAGGTTTTTATTCATAAACATTTGTACAAAGAAGACCTTATTCATGTGAATAGTCCAAGAAAGGGAATGAATCATGAATACTAGAAAGAATAGATTTATAGAGTATTCACAGCTACTGGAAAGCACCATAGCCCTTTATTAAAACCTCTTTTTGCCTTTATCACAAGAGCCATCAAAACCAGTGGATATTCATGTATAATTCATTAAAAAACAAGGCATTTTTTCCTGTTTATAATGCATAGGTCACTCATTCTTGGAACAGAAATAATACCATCTGATTTTGGTGATTAATCAAAGTGCACAGAGTAAATAGAAAATAATCATACTGACCAGTTATGCATAAATTCTACAAGAGGTTAAAAACTGTGCATATAAAATACTACAAATAAACAAATACAGAGATTTAAATAACAGCATGCTCAGGGATCATTTGCAGAATGACTGTATTCATTGAGAAAAGTTGTTCTCCATAGTTAGTAAACACAATAAATATTCACTTTTTATTGCATTGCTTGGACAAGCAAAATATGTTCTTACACTCAGTCCTCCATGAAGCTGGGAAAGCTTTGTTTTATACTGATAGCTAAAAAGGGGAATGGCTAAGTTGGACTGTTTAGAATGTAATCTTAGATGTAGAAAAACAGTGTGCAAATGCAGAATCCTAAAAGGACATAACATAAATGAGCAAATGCAAAGGAAGTTGTTACACAGTCAGAGTAATTAATAAGATTTTATTTCCTGTGATTTTGGTTCATTTACAGTTATTGCTGTGCCTACCCTTTGCCCAAAAGTCTTATTTTTCCACAATGCCCTCATTTTTTCCTTCAGTGACCTCCAGGAACATCTTTCAGGTCTTCCCCAAATCACCTCTACCCTCACTTCTCAACTGCAATAATACCTCATTTACCAACAAAACCCAACCAAACAAATAAAAAGCACCCAACAACAAAAACTCAAAACAAAAGCACTTAGGCAATGCTTAGCACCTTGTCACGTTTTCTACCTACCTGGCTGGGCAAGAAAAGCTGCTTGTGCTGAGTTGCAAGCTCTGTTTGTGCTGCTTGCCTGGGCCAGGTACATGTGCTAACTGGTGGACCACCAAGACAGCACACAGAAAAAGCTGTAGACACATTTTAGCCTTCCCTCTCTTGATGTAGTAGTAGGTTGTTTCTCCTCTTCCCTGTTTTGTCTCTTCATGAAATTTGTATGATTTTAATATCTAGATGTCTCTGTTAAATTTGATTAAAATCTGCCAGCAGGCTCCAAAATTACATAGGAGAAAGAAAAAAGGAATTATACAGAAAGAGAATATATCAAGTCAGGCAGTAGAATGCTGGAAGCCTTTTTTTTCTCCTTATAAAACTAATCTAAAGTTCCTGTAATACGCAGTTAAGTGCAAAGCTTTAAATATTTATTTACTGGCTAATTAATACACAAAATATGGGATTCAGAACACCCTCACAGTTTCTGTGAAACACTAGCTGCAACTGGAAATAGCAGTTTTTCAAAGACAGATAATGTAGTGTAGGATCGTGGCATGAAAAGCCTGCAGAAAAGTTAGCAGTAGGGGCCTAAGAAACTCATGTAATCTTCAGAGTGGTGGGAATTCAAAGTGGATGGCACGTTTAGCTCTGGTGGTTTTTCATTGCTTGGCAGCCAGGAAGCCCAGGAGAGACATGAGCAGTCCTGGTTATTGAAAGCGAGCATGGACACAATAAATCTATCAGGTTCTCCATCTCTGTATGAAGGCATCCTTTTTACCAGCCAGTGAGGTGCCTGCCTGTCTCTCTGTTATAAATTTCTGTGCATTTCCTGAAGGTAAAAAAAAAAAAAAAATGCCAGAACCAAAAAACAATAAAAATCCACCCCAATATATTCTATTACTGGAACTGCAAGTAAACTGTTATGATTCTTAAAAGAAATCACTCTCTGACTGATGGAAATGCCTCCCAGTGTTCACACATAGCATGCTGAGAAGTCTGAGATTTTTTTCCACCTGTGATAACACATCTCAAGTGTCTTACTGTTAGAGGAACAAAAATACAAAAAAAAGTCCCTCTTCAGTTCCCTCCAAAATACCCAAGAGCTCCACCTCTTATGAATGATAAGGTAGGCAGATGCTTTCATGTTAATGACACGTCTGCTTTGTGTAAGCCTATTGCATAGGAGTAGCAGTCATCAGCCGAGTCTTTCTCTGCCAAGTGCTCTACAAATATATGACAAAAAGATAATCCCATGCAAAAGTGTTCACAATTTCAAGTATAAGGCAAAAAAACCCCTAAAGGCTAGGAAACATAAGAACATAAATGTTAGGCGTGTGTGGCATTAACTTTATTTAGGATACTTTAACTCTGCAACTCTGTGCTACCTGTTTATCCCATATTTCACTTTGGCTGGTTGCTTTTGTCTAGTTGCACTAATATTTGTGGGCTTAAAACCAGTACTTTATTTGAATCTGCCTACTTTATAGATATGTATTTGCTAACACACTCAATTCTGATGAGCAGAGAGACAGAAATGGTCCAAAAGTCGTATTTCCTTCTGGTTTGTCACTTGTATTTCTTATCCACTCTCATCCCAAGATCGTTTTCTTCTCTGACAAAATCCTTAACATCTATCTTCCATGCAAAAATACTGCACACCTGCAAGAGAACAGGATTCAGTATCAATGCCCTTTACCTTCTTACATTGTGTCTTGAAAGTACAGAAGCCCTTTAACTTCAGATTGTGACTCTTGCCTTTTTTCGTTCCAGGAAGGACTACAGCAAACACAGCACTACTAAAGCTTGTACATTTGTTTTACTCACTCCAACTTTAGATTTCCACACTTGTGTCTTTTAAGCTAGTATCTCTGCAACATGCAAGGTGTTAATAACTCCGTGTGTTCCAGTTTTTCTACAGAGCTGGATGAAAGGATGGATGCAGTTTAATTGTCATATAGTATATTCTGCATTTGGTTCCCAGTGCAAGCAGTTACATTTGCTGATAACAAAATGCATTTATCTTCAGTGACATTTTAGATAGCTCCACAACCTGCTGCGTATTCTAATGAAACCTGTATCACTACCAATTAGACACCTGCAGAAGAAGTGGGCTATGCAAATGCCTTGCCCCCCAAATGCTATTTTCCCTCTCTCGTTAAGCTTTCAAACTAAATTATATCACAGCTAATGGCTGAAGACTTTCCCCTCAAATTTCAGTGTTGTATGGAATTTAGCCAAATATCTAGCACAGACTTTAAGGAGTTTTGTGACTGCAAGTCTTTCAAAATGTATTTTCCTTTTTTCCCATATGCTTAACCTAACCCTGCACCTGCCAACCTTCTTTTTCTTTCACTGCCACAGAAACAGAAATGCAGTCCCTCCCACCCTCCGTCACTGTGACAAGGTATTCTGGTAGGCTTAGAAAGCTGTAGATTATTGCTTTGTTTTTTGTCTCTGGAGGTCCTTGATTTCAAATGTGACTAGATGTAAGTCAGACTTGCTGTAAAGAAATATTTGTTGATTGTATACACAAGATGGAGATTAAACAGAGGATACCTTGTCTATGAGGTTATATTTCCATCAAGGGTTTTCAATGACATCATAAACCATGACAGAAAAGAAAACCTGGCTTACAGAGTTGCAGCAAATTCCAAGATAAAACTGTATCTTGGTAATTCACACTTACCAGTTTGGTTCATGCAAATCTCAAGACCTGTTCTAAGCCCTGCTGGGGATACAGTCCCCATCTCGTTCCCAGGAATGTTGCATTAACCTTTTATCTGCTCTGGGCTCCTGCTGTTGCTGCCCCATATTCCAATTTGTCTGGCTCCTGCTCTGGTTGCTTTCATCTCCTTCTCCAGGGTGCTTTCTGCTGAATGCTTTGGCAGGAGCTGTAAACATTACCCCATATCTATTAATTACACATGCAAGCACATTTCTGAAAGCATGCTGTGCATTCATAAGTCAAAATTGGATTATGAGATGCCTAAACTCTTTGTGCCCACAAGTGAGTAAAAATACATAATCATCTCTGAAAATGTGGACAGCACAGATTTGGTAGTAGGCTTTACATTTCCCCTTTGAAATTTTGGCCATAGCATTTCTAGAAGAAAAATGTGTCAAGAACATCTACACAGAAACTTTAAAATCTTAAAAGACAGAAGGAGGGTAGTGATTAACTACTCAGGTCCACACAGACACTTGTTCATCTCCTCTTCCCAGGTTTCATGGGGAAGATGGTTAAGAGCAAAAGTGAGAAAATTCCTGGGATAAAGACAATTTAATAGGTAAAGCAAAAGCTTTGTCTTCAAGCAAAGCAAAATCAGCAAAAATTTAAGAAAATTAATGAAAAAATTCCTATTCTAGTAGCTTTGAAAAAATATGGGTAGACGTTTGGACAGAAGTCTTACTCTGATAGAAACATCAGCAGCATTGTCTTTCTAGCCAGCTCAAAACCAGCAAGAAATTTGCACAGTAATGTTAGCTACAAATATTGCCTTTAGCACAGTTCAATATAGCTGGCTATAAAGTAGCATTTACAATGTGAGCTTATCCTTATCAGAGAGATCTTTGCTCAAGGGGCAGACTCTGTGAAAAGGGATGTCAAACGACTATTTAGTGAGCAAGGCTTGTGTTTATTCTCTGGATGGTTTTTTGGATATTTCTTTTGTTAGCTTACAATAACACCTGTCTAGGTGACAGAAAACATTTGATTTTGCCTTATTTGCTATTGTTTACAATACAAAACCTCAGAGAACAGAAGTGTGTAATTATCCTGAGTCTCAAGAAAATGAAAATTTTAGATATTGCAAGACACTCCATTGCTAACCTAGTTACCTGAAATATTTTTCTGACAGCACACAAGAATTTCTTGGCTCACAAACAGGTCCTCTTTTCTGTCCCAGAATTAAATATTAATTGGTTTTGGTAAAAATACATTTCTGTTATTAATTCCATGTTGAGGAAGATACATTCCTTTTGTTTTCTATGTTGTGTGCATAAGAAGGTGACAGAATTTTAGGACAGTAGTCTGGGTACACTGTTTTTTCTGTCACAGTCCTGGCCAAAAACCCAGGGCAGAGGCTGGAAAGATTGACTGAGATAGGGTAAGGGAGTTCAGCACCCAGAATCCACTGAAAGAAGTAAATTGTGCTGCTTCATAGCAATATCTTCAGCCTCTTTCAAATATCAGTCCATAGTTGCTCAAATTCCTAAAAACTGCAAAATGTTTGCAGTTTTAGCAGTTATATCGGTAATATTTTGTGTTTTGCTTGAATTCCTGTACCTGTAAACAAGCTTCACCATGCATATACCCTTCTATCATAGGAATATGCTAATGAAGGGTCTAAAAAATATTAAGTACAAATATTTTAATTACAACCCTCACATTCACTAAGAAATATTTGAATGCTTGACACAACAGTACCCAAAAAGGTATTTTTTCTAAACTTAATCTCAGGATTCTGAGAGACAGGTTCAAGATTTTTATATGTTTGAGATTGTAAATCAACACAGACATATGGGAAGAAATTTGGATTGGACTTCTCTCATAATTATTCTGTATTAGAGTGCAACAGTGGAAGGGCTCCCTAACAAGGCTTTCCATTCCTCTCCACAAAATACGTAGTCACACATTGGCTAATAGCTCTGTCAGGGTCCTTTTTGGCTCTCTGGGGTACTATGAGCTGGTAGCAACCATCAAAACACTGACTTCTGCAGCCATTGAAGAAATATCAGCATCAATCACTGACTGAAAGGAGGTTTCAGTGAGGTGGGGTCAGTCTCTTCTGCCACATCTCAAACTGAAAGGATGAGAGGAAATGGCCCTAAGTTGCACCAGAGGAGGTTCTGATTAGATATTAGAAAACACATTTTTCACTGAAAGGCTGTGTAAGCGTTGGAATAAGTTGCCCAGGGAGGTGATGGAGTCGCCTGTCTGGAACTACCCAAGAGGCATCTGGATGTGACACTTGGGGATGTGGTTCAGGGGTGATTATGGTGGTGCTGGGCTGACACTTGGACTAGATGGCCTTGAAGGTCTCTTCCAGCCTTGATGATTCTGTGATTCTGTGATCTTCAGAAGGTTATTCATTTCATCTTACCCTCTGGATAAGAAGGGAGTTTAGATGATAGACTGAAATCTGTCCTCTTCATGACTAAATTTAGGTGGACTACACCCAGTCTTTGTTGGTAACATTACATAAGGATTGCATCATTAAGAAGCATTTGTTGTTATTTCTGTAAAGTAAATCCTGTTTTATCATTTTTTTCTTTTGTTTTATGGAACAACTAAAGGATTGTTTTGACAATATGATATTGATCTGGAAGAATCACAATCAATAAGTATTATAGCTACTCAGTGACTAGATTATTAGAAAAATAAATTAGGAACTATCCTGCTTGCAAATAACCATTATTTCATATGATGGGTAGAAAAAATTTGTATACATGTCAAGGCATATTGTTCATTTACAAACAGAGAGAGACCTTTTCTAATCCTATAAATTTCATTTCTTGATCAGAGATTATGATAAAGTGGTTTCTTTCGGAATGCTCTTTTTCTAAGCCCGCTCTTTTAAATCAAGAATCTATTTTATATTGCCAGAACCCAACATAAAAGCTATGTGCCCATGTATGTACAAGCAAGTAACTTCTTTCTCTTCTGTTTCAACATAACTGTTAGTTTTCTTATTAAGGAAAAAAAAAAAAAAATCAGTTTTCATCTTTCCCCAGCTGATCTTTGTGTTCAGGTATAGCAAACATGCTGCTTCCTATTGTGGCTTATGTTACACATGAATCTGACATCTGCATTTGTACATCATGTGCATTTTGAAATAAAGTGATATCTGATCTTCTTGTTGAAAGCATTGTGTTGCTATTGCTCTGTCGTTTGTTGGTTTGTTTTGGTTTGGTTTGCTTTGTTTCCTCTGGAAGACCTCACAATATGCTGTGGAGAATTTGTTTATTAAAAAGGAAAAAAGAAGTATAAATCCCACAGAGGCTGGTGCAGAGCAGAATTGTCACAAAGCACCATTCCATAGAGATTCAAGCCTTTGTGTCCTGGACAATAAAAATACACCAAGGTTGCCATAGATTCCCTGTAGGGGAATTTGCCCCTCCCAAGCACACCTCACGCCTTGTGTTGATTGAGGAATGACAATGTCTGAAAATACAACTGCTCGTCCTTTAACAAAAATAGAAGGGGATTGTGGTGGAGAAATACACAGAATTCAGTACCGAAAGAGGTTTCCAAACTGTGATATGCACAGCTCTGGTCTCCTTTGTAAACAGCAATAATCTAAAGCATCTGGCTGCCTGTGCATGTGCCTTTGCCTTGCTTGGTAAATGCCAGCTCACACATAATCACATGAAAACAGCTGAACTGAAAGAAAGTGCATAGTGGCAGAGAAATGAGGATGAGTTTGTGGAAAGTGGAGAAAGTACAGAGGCTACCACTGTGGTACAAAGGACAGTGAAGCTCGGAAAAAGACTCTAAGGACAAAATAGTCCTTATGCTGATATTTTCATGAGGCCATTTTTAATGCAAAACTGTCTAAAAATTCAATTTCTATATGGTAAATTTTGGAAGCCAAATCAATACAAGTCATTTCTGCTCTGATGTGTCTCAGATTCTCACTGTATTATGATGAGTGGAAACATATCAGCTGCCTTAACATATTTACAGGGAAAGGCCAGGGTGGAGAACTAATCAATAAATGGCCACAAAGCTTAAGAGAAAAAGGGTTTAAAATATTAAGTTAATCAATTCCAAAACTTATGATAATGCAGCCTTAAAAGTCAAATGACACATGTGGTAGAGAAAAGAGTTAAGGACAAAACAGGGGTATGGAGAAGCACAGTGCCTGTCCTGCTGTCAGCCTGCATAGCTCAAGCCCTTCAGCCTGTGTTAAGCACAGGAATGCAGTGTTGGCAGCATTGCCAGCATTGACCAGTCCTTCCAGTAAGTGAAACAGATGGAGCACAAGTGCTGCCATGTGCTGACAGGAGACCCCTTTATTTCCATCCCCTCACAGTGGGTGCAGCTGACCCCTGATATTACAAGTCCCACCAATTAAAAAGCATGATATCTCAAAACTTGATCTATATACATTGCCTTCCTTCTTTTCTCCATCCTCTTCCACATTTAGGAGAAGAGTTTTTTAGGAGCCAGTATGCTCTTGATCTTCTCAAGTAAATAAGACAAACCTTTTGCTTTGAAAGGTGCACTAGGCTTTTAGTTCACCTTTCGAGCTTGCTCATGTCTGGCCAGATATGTGCAAACCACCAGTTCCTGCACCTCTTGTAGGAAAAGTTAGGAGAAATGAGGAATTATTCTGCATCCAGCTACAAATGATCCTCATTATACCTTTAATGTATGCTCTCTCACTTTGTGGGTTGTTGCTCCTGTTATGTTAATTACTTTTTAGTGACATGGGAGAAATTTTCTTCTAAGTATGTATTTACTTTCTCTGAGGACCCAGTGCCCTGATAGGCAGGTTCAGTTACCTTACACACTCTTTTTTGTTTTTCCTCCAGTTAGAGAATTGTCACGTACCAGTGCCCACAGAAGGTTTATGAAGCACTAAGTTCATTATTACCTTCAACAGACTTTTGCAGATACCCTTTAAGGTAACAGAGATGACCTTCAGGCATTAAAAAACCCACATTATACCATGGTCCCGGTGATCATCCTTGGGTGAGACAGGAGAGCTGTATTATCAGGGGATCTGGGGACAGCATTCACACAGAAATAGAGCAAGCCTGCTGCAGTGGTTCACAGCAGCGTGCTTATGACACTGCTTAAAACCCCACACAGTATATATAACCACAAAAGCTTTTCACTTTCTTTGGGTAGTTTTTATTGCATAAATGCAGGATTTGCTATTTTTCTCTCTTTATTACCTTAAATCACAATGTGTTAGTCTGTGGCACTAATGTACACTGCAAAATATGCAATATGGCTGATGTAATAATCGCATTAGGGATTGATTGATGATTTTTGAATCTTTAACTCCAGAAATTTAATGCTACATTGGTTTTCATTTTTGCATTTAAAAGATAAGACCTTGTTGCACAATATTTTGCTTGAAAATAATTGAATGTTTGGCTCTTGCAGTGGAATCAATGCCACATTGTAATTCTTTTTTTAGGTTTGCTTACTGTATCATTCTTTTTGAATTAAAGTGAGTGTAGTACTCAGAAAATATTCCATGTTTCTAATCTACAGAATAACACAGGTAGTTTCTACTGTCCAGCAAAATGCAAGTAGTATCTCCTCTCCAGTCTGCAAATTTCCTGCTCTGGGTTTTACGAAGGTACAAATTCTGGAGACCAGGGAAGTAATTCATTCCCTGTACTGATCCAGTCCCTGACCTTGCATCAGATGTTTAAAGCAACGAAATATTTCTTCCTTCCTCTTATCTCTGATAGATTCCATAAAGCAAGTCTGTGTGTAGTGGTAAAAAATATCCATAAAGGACTGAAGAAAGAAATCGTCTTCTTTTCTGTAACAAATGCAAGCAAAGAATGAAGCACCATAATAGAAAAACATAAGGATATTTTGAGGAATGGTGTTCTCTACTGCAGAAATGTATATGATGTCCTGTTCTTAAATAGGACTTTGAAATGTTCAACATATGCGTCTAAACATTGTGCTTGTGCACAGATCAAGAAGTGAGAAACAGGCATATGTATTTTCATGGAAATCTGAATTTTAAGGTGTAGCAATATAAAGGGCACATGCTAATGACAAGATGTCTCAAATTACCGCTGTCCCATCTCACCCTGACTACTAGTCTTATCTTAAAAAACAACAACAACAAAAAAAAAACAAAACAAAAAAGCCAAAATCCCAGTAGATGCTATTTATTCCAGAAGATAGCATCTGCCTTCTACAAAATTAAGATTTGCAGGTACTCTACATCAGCACAGAATTAATTTTTCTTCTGTTCTTGTGCTTATTCATACATTTCCCACTACTCCTTGAAGTGGGAAAAGTCAGGAAGTGATTCTTGCTACTTACCTGCAGCCTTCTCTCTGGAACACTCCTTAAAAACACACTTTATCTTTCCTGTCTGCTGTGAGATATGAAAGTACTATCTCCTGTTTAGAAAGTGCAAGAAAGAGAACTGGTTTGGGGTTTTTTTCCCCCAGTTATTAATATACTTTTACCAAATCTTGGAAATCTGCACAGGTCTTTTAGATCTTGGTGCCAGTGCTCCTGTTAACCATGTACTGAAATCCAGGTAATATCATGTTTGCTTGCTTAGTTCTTCTTGCCTGCTTGTACTCCAGTAAAGGAGAATATACTCTGACAAAATTTAAAACAATGTGAATACTCTTTCCTAATGATTGTGTATTACAGAGACCATCAACAGTGAGAGCCTGTATGCCAAGGGCAAATGATGTGTCAGATGTAGTACAAGACATTAAATAAAGACACATCCAAAAGTGTATCGGATAAAGCTAGTTTTATAAATTTTATACCCTGCCAGAAGAGTTAAGCCAAATCACCTTTTGTCTGATGAGATTGCTGCCTTGAGAATTCTGTGAAAATTTCTTTAAATTTCCCCAAAAAGCAGATCTTGCCAATTGAACACATGGACTACAGTTCTGCAATATTTATTTATAGCAGCAGAACTCAGTCTATAAACAAGCACTGCACCCCATGCCATTTATTATGTTATCTGTATTTTACTGTGATTAGAACAAACAGCCAGATCAGTCCTACTTCTTGTATTTACAAAGTAGCCTGATAGACAGTCAATACAGCTCTTTTCTGTGAGGGATGAGAACAAACTGTGCAGAGCAGGCTTCTCCCAGCCCCTTTTCTCTTTTTGATCATTACTCCTTTCTTTAATGTTGTTTTCAGCCAAAAAAAAGCACCATATGACCTTTGAGAAATGTCAGGAAAGCATTATTTTCTCTGTGACACTCCAGTTTGCGGATGTCGGGCCCATCCTTACCCCAAGCCCTGCTCAGAGTAGTGGCTCTGAGACAAGCGGTGCTAAAATGCCTCTCACTGCACTCTTGGGGGTGCCATGCACCCCTCCCAACCTTCTCCGGCTGCTAAATGCGGCTGTGGGAGTCTCGCTAATGAACAGCACCGCGCCATCTGCTTGGCTCCCACTGCTGGACCTCCTCAGGGTGAGGGAGGGGCAGCAAGCAAATGCCAGCCCAGTACCTCTGTCTGACTCACAAAGCAACACAGCTGCTGTTTCTGTGCTCTCTGCTCTTTTCTCTTTCTTTCCAGAATGACTCAGACGCATTATTTTTCAGAAATAATTCAAAAGTGTAGAAAATTCAAGTGCGTAGAATAGAAATAAATTCATCACAGTGTATGTGATAGAAATAAACCAAGGAAAATTCAACCAATTAAAAATTGTATCTGTTCTGCATGCATGACTGTGTGTACAGGTGTCTGTGACTTAAGAATATGAATTTCAAACTGGATAAAAAGTTATATGGGAATAGTTACAGAAATATATGTTTCAAGTTTTTATGATCCCACAAGTTTTGACAGCTGAATCTAAAAAAAAAAAAAAATAAAATCTTGCACATAAAATTTTGCATCAGGTCTTTTACATTGCTCTTATTCAGTTAAAAAAAAAAAATGGGAGACATATTCCTTTATTTTAATTGCATTTCCTTCCTTTAAAAATCCTTGGGTCAAATACTCTCTTCTTTATTTTCTGTATAGTTTCTAGTACCTTTTTTATAAAACTGTAATATAGATTTTACGCTCTATGATAGAAGGACAGATAATGAGATGTAGACTAGTGTACTCAAGCTTTATGTATATTAAAAAAGGTCTTGTCATTCTGTAACTATTTTAGTTGGTCCTTAGGCAAGTGAAGGAAGATGTTTCTTTTCCATCTCTTTCAAAGGGAATAAGTCTAGCAGAGGGCTGAGCTGGATTCCCTGTCCTTTCTGATGGACAGCAGAGTGTTGCTGCCCTCCTGATTGAGCAGCCTGGAGGCGATGTGGTCACATCACTCAGATGTGATTGACTGATGTAAGACACAACTTTTGTGGCTGCGACAAATTTTCAGACCTGGGTTATGGCAGTCTTGTTTGAAACTCCTGTCTCTGCTGCAGAGTTTCCTTGTTTACTTTATTTTCCTTGTCAGCAACACCTGTATCAGTTTCATGTTGTATTTATGCAAAATCGCGTTGGGCTCGGGTTGATGGAGGCCCACGTTGGTGCCAGTCCTGAAGTCATGGCAGACGAAGCTCTGTCTCTTTTCCACTGCTCAGGGAAAGTCCTGAGCCAGTCCTCTCCTGACATCCAGGTCCTTCATCCAGCTGTCCCTCTCTTGGCTTCGCTCTGGGAGCCCTGCAGAGTGTCCTACTGTAGGCTGTAATCTTGCCCTGTCAGTCTGGATGCTCTTCCTGTATTGCCATAGTTTCTGAGAAAAAAGGAGATGAGTTGTGGCCCTCCTCAAAGCAGCATGACTGCTCATGCAGAGCAGCATGTTGCAAAGAGACATGAGGAAGAGCAGGGAGAAATAAAAGTCTTTCTCATCCCAGCCTCTTTATGTCCCTTCTGTTCACCATATACAAAAAAAATGCAAAATAGCAGCTATGTGGAGAGGTTTTCTCTGTTCTCTGGGGAAAAGTAGGAGGCTAATAGTAATGAGGAAGCAATTTTTTGCCTTTCTAGTAGGACCAGAGTCTGAACTGGATTAGATGGTATAGGACTATATTTTAATTTGCTTTCTGCAGGTGTGTGCAATTTAAAATCAGCAGAGCCATGGCCACAGTAAAAGAAAATACAAAATGGAAACAAACCACAGTACTAAAACCCAATAAAAATCATGTCATTGTTGTGCCAGATACAGTCAGAGACCTAAAAGAGATGTTAATTAGTTTGTTCCGTACTTTCTGAGGCTGTTTGCTCCCTGCTCTGCATTTTGCAGCTATTTACAGGGTTGGGTGTTATGCAACAGAGTGGGAGCAGATGCTATGCTTCCTTTGTGAGCACCTATGCCAGTGACAGGATTTGAGCATATCAGGCATATGCTTTATTCACTAAGGCTAAGAAGCCATTTTCTGTAAAGTTGAATATTGAATGATGGAAGAGGTATCTTGCGTTAACTTTATAATTTTTGGGGGGGGTGCCAGAAAAAGATCAAATATGTTTGGCACATGAGATATGAGAACAGCTGCATTTTGATAATAATGCAGAGACCTTATTAAATTGTATCTCCCCAAATCTTCCAAAGCAAGAAGTACAATTACATTAGAACCCTCCAGAAACTCAGTAGATTTTTCTGGATTTTTATTCAGTCATGTCCTGTCCAGCTATTAAATCCCTGTCCAATGAACATGACATTGCGTGGTAAACTTCAAAGCCTAGGCTTTAGGTACTATCATAAAACTATTTATTTGGGAAAACAGTAAAGGTAAAACACCATTTGCAGACTGCCCACATGAAAATTCCCGCACGTGTGTCTTTGGGCTTGATTCAAGATCCATGAAAACCCTGTTATATTGCTCACACCTTGTGTGAAGAGACCTGACTATAGGGAGGAACAGAGCAGGAGGAATAGATAAAATTAAAAATTTTAAAAAAGGAATTTACTCATTGCTTTTAGAGCAAGTCTGCATTTCATATATAAAGGCAAAAATGTTTCATTTGTGGCTGATACTGGCACTTAGCAGATTTTGTGGTTTAATTTTTTGAATTAGTTAAAAACTGTCCAGTATTTTCTGGATTTATAGATTTCCTGGAGGGGGGGAAGGGATATGATTTTGGCACTTACTGCACACAAGACAGGTAATTTAATCAATCCCCCTGTCACCTGTATTTGTCTATCTACAGGGAAAAACACAGTGATACCATCAGCAATTTGAAATAGCTGTCATTTAAGTATAAGTATGATTCACCAAGGGCAAACCAGGCTTGACAAACCTGATCGCCCTCTATGACAAAATAACATGCTCGGTTCATGGAGGGTGAGCAGTGGGCATTGTCTACCTGGATTTCTCCAAAGCTTTCAATACAGTCCCACAGCCTCCACCTGGAGATACTGGTGAGTTATGGTCTAGACAAGTGGTCTGTGCAGTGGGAAGAGGCTGATCAGCTCACCCAGACGCCAGAGGTGCTGGTAAATAACTCTGTTCCAAACTGTCAACCTGTCCCAAGTGGGGATCCCCAGGAATAGATTCTGGGCTCAACACTGTTTGCTACATTCATAAATTACGAGGAAGGAGGGATCAAATGTACTCTGATGACATTTGTCGATGACACCAAATGGAGTGGGAAAATGAAGACTTTGGAAGGGAAAGCCACCTGCAGGAAAACCTGGACAGGCTGAAAGAGTGGGATTGGAAGAACTTGATACAGTTCAACAAGATCTTGCATCTGAGAAAATATAATCCAGGAGTGTAGCACAGGCTGGGATCTATCTACACAGCTGGGGAGAACCTCTGTAGAAAGGCAACTGAAGGAATTGGAATAATCACCCCAGGGGAGTGGTGGATTCCCCAACGCTGGACACTTGTGACATTCAGCTGTACAGGATGCTGAGCCATCTTGTCTAGATGATGCTTTCACCAAGAAAGATTGGATCCGATGATCCTTGATGTCCCCTTCCAAGCTGGCATTCTATGATTCTGGGATGAAATCCATTTTATTGATTGTAGGTGCCTAGTGTCTTACTGTTGCTTTGACAGCAGCCTTAAATTTTGTTGCTGTTGCTTGGATTAAAAGAAGGAGCAGGAGCAGCTATTAAAAAAACAGATCTAAGGACTCAGGATGCCCTCTTCCTCTCTGCCTACCTCCTGCCTGCCTGCCTTTTGCTTCCCCAGGAGAGGAATCAGTGGCCTCCCACAGAAGACAACAATGCATCTTTCTCATTATGACACCTAAAAGACCTGATCTGTGTAGCATCTTTTTAAACTGCTATGGTAAAATCCTATTTATGGTTTCTACCTATAATAAAAAATCAGACATCTAAGAAGTTTTGCCCTGCAGTGGGGAGTTGAGCAGCACTCAAGATGAAACACAAGCTTTCTCACTGAGGTGGGATTTACAGTGTTACCAGTCACTCAACAGCAAGCTCTTTAAATAACATTTTTTGCTCAAACACGGTTTCTGAACGTGCTGTGGTATGGCATTAATAGGAGAGGAGACCACAAAAGCTATTTTAAAAGCTATATCAGATTTATGTAGCAAACAAAATGTACTAAATTCTCCTAGCTGAGTAAAGACTCTTTTTTAAAAAGTTCTTTATATGGCAAATAAAATACGGAGCCAAAAATTACATTAAATCTTTATAAATTGTGGAGTCCTGTTTAAATAAAAGGATTTATGCAGGTAATTCTATTAATGGTATTGATCGCTATCTGCATAAATCCCAGCTTTTCTAACAGGAAAATATGTTTTTACATTCAAAATGCATGTGGACATCAAATAATGTAGCACTGTAATCCTTGCTCTCAGTTAGGAAGATGAGTATTGTGTTCTGTATGTAATTATCATATACATTAACGAATAATGCAACAAGATATTTTCAAGGGATTTTTTAATAGAGTGAAAAATAAGATGCTTGGTTATCTTTCAGCAAGACAGAGCAAATACAGCCTATGAGGTCTCATCTATTTTCTGTTCAAATCATCTCTAACACTAGGAAATTTAAAAACCTCTTTGATATTAGTTAATTCATTTTTATCAAACAGGAACAAGTTTGTTTAGAAAAGGTACGAAAAAATTTCCAGATACATTCCTTAAAGCACCCAACAGCTGAAATAACTGTGTGGGTTTTGATAATTCCTGATGAGTGGTGACAGTGCTAGCGCTCTGGCCAAATAGTCAGTAGAGAATAGGATCAAATGCTAATATTTGGTTTAGTTACTCTGAAAGTTTTCCTTTAGATCAGGTTAGAATCCTACCCAATTAAACCTGGAGAAGGAACATGTTATCAGAAAATTTGGGTGTGAGAGGGAGGGGGCAGGGGAAGGAACATTCCTTGTTTTGTCCAAATATCCTACTAAAAAAAAAGGTTTGTAATTTTCAAGTTGTGGATCTGAACTCAAAATTAGGAGGAGTGGTAGGTGGGTCTTCATCAGCCTTATCCTGTCTCTTGTAATTTAACAAATGTTTGTACTTCCAGAAAAAAAAAAAAAGGATGAATGTGTCCATAGCAGCACGGCTGTACCGGGAGGGTGTATGCCTCCCCTGGAGCCTGGTGTGGCTAAACGACCCCCACTGAGTGCTGTGATGCTGCAGCTCAGTGGTTAACACAGCTAGCTGAGACCTGCTCAAATCTGTGCAGGCACTGCAGTTGCCTCTCTGATGTAGCCTTGGAGAGCCTGGCAGTCCATCCAGTAGCACTGCATCCCATGGCAAATCTCCAGGTGATTTCCTTGCAGAGACACTCATGCCCACCCAGCCTACTTTTGTCTTGCTGTCTCATGCTCGTGTCCTGCACAGATTGCATTTTGCCTTTTAGACTGAAGCAGTAAAATGGTTGTGTTTGGTGGTCAGCTGCTGTCAGGAGGTCTAGAGGTGCATTCTTCAGCAGGATATATTTCTCAGTGATGGATGTCAGGCCCATGCTGGGCGGCAGAGCAGGAAGCAGGAGCAGCAGGTCCATCCACGAAAGTGTCAAGCACTGGCTAAAGATCTGGGTGTGAGGTGGAGCCCAGTGTCCCAGGTAATGGAACAGGCCACAGAGCTCCTCACTGCCTGGAAGTACCTGCTTGAGTGGGCATTAACACCTCTGTTGCCTCGAGCAGAACTGCCTTTTAACTTCCAGTCACTTAGATAAGGTCTCTTCAATACTCCTATTTAGCCAGAGATTTGTAGCATTGTTTCAAGGGACCTTTGAATCTTATTTCTGCTACGTTTGTTAATTGAATATCTTGTGTTATGTCTTCAAATAATATTTATTATATTCAGTGTGACCAAAATAATTTCATTGCCCTCTGTTGTATGTTAATTTGGAGATAGCAATCCAACCGTGTTGCAAATTACTCTTTACTGAGGGAGTGGAAACACACTAACAGAAACTCCGACTGTCTGCTGGTAGAGGTGGGAAAAAGAAGTCTATAGGTACAATACTCAGGACAAAGTATTCTGGAAAGGCTTACAGGCACACTGAGCATCTTCTGGAGAGACTGACAGGAATGAGCTGAAAGGAACAACCAGAAGCGGAAAAAAGATGATGCTTTTATTGTTTTTCTCTTATGACTGACAGGAAAGATCTTTTAAAAGTAGTCTTTGAAGAGGGTTGTCTAGTTCTGATTATTTTATTGCAAGTCCATGCCACTGCTCTGTGTTTTGATACTTAAATAGTTCAGCTTTTTCCAAAGTAATCAATGCATCTGTTTCTGTATTCCTCAGGCTTACATACAGTGTGAAATCATTAGCAAAGTCTGTGGCTGGTAGTTTATGCCCCTCCACACCCAAAAGTAATGAGAAACTATTTTATAGCCAGACATATCTTCTGACTGCTTACTTTACAAAAAGAAAATTTTCTAAGAAGCTGACAAAATCAGAAAAGTACTGAAACTACTCTTAGGATGCATATTTTTTCCCCTTAGGATTATTTTTCAATGGTCGTTTATTTCTAAGGAACTTTTAAAGTAATATGAAGAATCTAAACAGAAGAGAAATGCTGAAACAACAAACATCCATATCTGAAGTAGCAAGGGTTTTTCAAGACTACCTGTAAGACATCTCTTTTATTTCCCACTGAGGAGATTGTTCACTTCTCCTGAAGAAATGGTGTGCCTTCTCCAATAAGACCAATCTGTAGAGCCATAATAGGGGGAAAAAAAAAGAGGTTTCTGAATTCCAGACACTGGATTTCCAGGGATTCAATCATGACAGGGCTGATTTGTTGTTTTCAGAATGGATGGAATTCACGCCTTCAGGCAGCCTGTATACAGAAGTCACTCTCTGCATTCCAATCTGCCTTAGTATAGATTGTTACTGATCTTCTAAGTAATATGCAGGGAGAAATTTTGTTTCATTTGCATGGTATTGGTTGTCTTCACAATTCTCCAAGGAAGGCTTTTGGAAAGGTGAAATATCAGCTACAACCTTCAGAGGATGAAAACAAACATGGTACCCTACCTCCCATGAAAACCACTTGCAGAATAACAACTGTGCAAAACTGCACCCACTGCTGAGCAAACACATGTCAAAGCCTCACTTTGTCCACTCAGGATTACTTTAGGAATGTTTGTTTGGTTTTTTGATTGTTTTTCAATTGTTTTGCACTCCAAAATTACAGCAGGATACATGAAAACCCACCCCAACCTAGTCTTTGTATCAAATTTCACATCAGGATTTTATCTTATTTTGCAACAAAGGGAATAATTTCTGATGTACTTTAATATATGCTGCTGTACCTGCTCAGAAAATGAGGTAGTTTATATGAAATTTCACACAAAAATTATATACAATTATCTCCTCTCTACAAGGGAATGTAGGCTAGGCTGAATAGCTGTAAAGACTATTCAATGCTATTTTAAAAGATAAAAATGTGGGCGGACAGATTTACATTTAAATCATATTTCAATCAACCTTAAAGGTTCAGTTTACACAGTAAGGGTATAAAATGTTAGCTCATTAAATATGAACAATGTTTTGCATTGCATGAAGGATGTGGATTGTATTTTCGATTTCCAAGCAAATTAAACCTGCTGTCAGAAAGTACACTGTAGCAGGATACAGTGGGCTCTGTGGAAACCAATTTAAACAATTTATGCCACTGCATATCAGTTGGGTGAATTGGATTTCAGATAAACCCTCAGTGACAAGCTTAGATTCTTCTTGCAAGGGTAGGAAGAATCCACATCTCTTTTTCTGATCACAGATTTAGGGCAATACTTTTACATTCCATGCAAAGGAGTTGAAAGAGTTGTGATGGGAGATCCTGCACAGAAGGCACAAAAAAAATTATTATGCAGTGAGAGACAGCCTCTATGACTGAGCAGCAACTGTCTACGTCTTGCCACGTGCACATTAGGGATTGATCAGTGAACATGTGTGTAGCCTGGGAGCAGCCTGCCTATCCCCACAGCCTTCTTCTGTGTGAATGTAGTCAGCGACCCCATGGTATCCTCCTTTCTCATTTCAGTTCACAGACGATTATCAGTGCCTTTTCTCAGGCCTTTTGAAGGCTGCATAAGGAGCCAGATTGTGCATTAATTCTTTCCAGGCAATCTACCTCATCATATGGTTTTCCTTAATCCCTGAGTTATAAAAAAGAGGAGGGTAAATCCTGCCCACCAGTGCCTCATGATTTGGGGTTTTTTTTCTTTCATAAGTTGTAATTAGTAAACTACACTTGAAATCAAGTTTTCAAATACCAACTTTCCACTCCTTCCAAGTGCTCTAATGAACAGCCAGGGGCACATCATCACACATAACTTCTTACGGTACTCACTGTGCTTAAAAAAGATATTCTAAGAACTTTGCAAACATTGATTCATCATCCAGCTGAGAATTCTGAGAATTCATCTGTTGGGAAAAATGTTTATGGTAAAGATGAGGCCATGAAGTACCTTCCTGCATTTAATTGAAAAGCATTTCAAATGCCTGTATGTGTAACATAAACAAACACAAAACAAATTTGAAGATAACCAAATGTCTAAGACAAGATAGTTTTATTGAACAAATAAAACTCCTTAGTAATAATGCATTTACGTGTTTAGGTTACAGGGTTCTAAAGATCTTTACAGACTGCATGCACTGTCTTCAGTGTATTCATAAAAACGGAAAAAGTTCTAGATGGTACTCTTAAAAATTAAATGATTCAGCAAAGTCCTTTTATGATTCTTTCTCAAAAAGACTCTGGGATGCTTTATGTTGTCATTACATCCTCCCAGTCAACATATTGTTAAACTGCTGCCACTGCTGAAGAAATTGGATTCTGTTTGTACAACACCCAACCATATTTTCAGCCATCTTATCTCTGGACAACAATCACAGCAAGTCCAATTTCCAGCCATAAAGTCTGTATTTCCAAAAGTGGCATCCATCTCCCAAAAGATTTCCATCAGACACTTCTGTAAGCATCTTTCAAGTTTCCTCTGGATGAATCTGTCATGCAATTAGGTTACTGATGGGCTGCTGTGACAAACAGGTTGCCATTTGCCTTTAGATGTACTTTTGATTTTGATGTTTTAAGTATTTCCTTCTTTTAAATGCTGTCTTCTGGGATCTGTACCCACTCTATTTTATGTTTTGAATAAAATACTTGCAGCTGCATCTTTTCTTTGTGAATCCACAGAGCACGTTATATTGTGTCATATTTTTCCCAGGAGTGCATATTATTTTGAATACTTACTGTATTGTGGAATAGCCTACAGACTAAAGAGTGTATTTAGTTACTGGTTTTCTCCGGCCTGAGAAATCTTTCAGTTGGTAAAATAAATCATAGAATCATAGAATCATAAAATGGCTTGGTTTGGAAGGGACCTTAAAAGATATCTAGTTCCAGCCCCTCTGCCATAGGCAGGGCACCTTCCACAAAAGCAGGTTGCTCAGAGTTCCATCCAACCTGGCCTGGAACACTTGCAGGGATGGAACATCCACAGCTTCTCTGGGCAATCTGTGCCAGTGCCTCATTACCATCCTCAAAGAAAAGAATTCCTTCATTCTTCCAATATATCTAAATAGTAATGTTTTCTGTGAAGTTTTCATTTGGCTCTGTTGCTGTGGCTTATGATACCATCTTCAATTATGTTATGATTTGCTATTTTTCCTCAAGATCCCTGCCTTGTTCATTGCACAGTGGACTGGATCTGCAGATAAATCACATCCAAGGAACGAAAGGGACTATTGTCTAAAGGAATTCCTTTGCTGAGGTTGGAATAGTGAGGCAGGAACCTGAAAGAAAGGAAAACTAAGACAGCTATTGCTTCTCTGGACGAATAGGTTGTACTCCTCTCTTTACTGCCTCGGTTTCTGAGTGATGTTACTGTCTACTTTCTAGGATAACTTTTGTCTAATAACTTTTTTTTTGGTTCCTTTTTTTTTGCATTAATTAAGTTTGCACTGAGATATTTTTCCAAGAGAAAAACAAATTGAATACTAACTTAAAATTTTAAAAGACTGAAGATCAGATTCATCTTTTTATTGTGTAAGTAATTTTATAGTTGAATACAGCAGCTAGTCCATATTGCTTGACTCTCCACTTTTCATTGATACACTTTCCCAATTTAGTCATGTCTTATTTTTGCCTTGCTTTCCATACACCAGTATGGAATATTTCAGGTCAAAGAGACTTAATTTATTGTTAAAACTATTTATTTAAATTCCAATCAACCTGAGCTTTTATAAAAATAATTTCCAAACCTTGTGCATTCCTGCTTTTCATGACTGTGTTTAATGAAGAAATTATGAATGCAGATTTTAATGTCATCATTGTGAGGATATTGCTTTTGAATTTTGCAGCACATCCAGGGGCAAAGAAATAAAATGGCCTTTTAAAAGCAATGTTTTGAACTGCAGGTAGTTAAGAAATTCCTTAGTTCTTCTGCACATGAGCAGTGACTCGTCCTATCTTTCATTTATGCAAATGTAAACCAGGCAACTGATCTGCAAACAAATTTGAGTGAGGTACTGAAGACTATTGTTGTCTGAGGGCTCCAATTCCAGTTTTATTATATTTTTTCTCTTAGTTGTCAAATGTCCTTCTAGCTTAAAAACCAAATTGCCTTGGTGTTAACAAGGCGCAATTACTTCCACTTTCTAAACTATTGTCTTTCTTTTTTTAAAGTTTCTAGGTCAAGATATTAACACTTAGGAATAGTCTACATTCATACTCTTCATTTAGGCTGTTAAAGGATGGGTTTTCTCTGGGTTTTCTCTGGTTTTTGTAATTGCAGTTAAGTAATTTAGGAAGGTGTGTCCTACTAGTTTTATGCCCTTGCCAACATAAGGTAGCATAAATGATTTAGAGCTCTTGATACACTGCCAAATATATCAGAAGCTGTCAATGGTCTAAAATCACCTTCTCAATACCGAGCTTATAAAATATGAAGAGATAAAGAACTGGAAGTAAACAAACAAACAAACAAAACCCCACAAAATAAAATTAAAATAAAAAACTTTATCCAGGTTGGCCTATATTCCAAATTCCTGCTACAAGTCTTTCTTAAGTATGGACGCATCCTTCTTCATTTT
Organism: Dasyornis broadbenti; assembly: GCA_013397935.1. NCBI lineage: Eukaryota > Metazoa > Chordata > Aves > Passeriformes > Dasyornithidae > Dasyornis > Dasyornis broadbenti. The sequence goes on from VZRN01002074.1 coordinate 3,386,131, forward strand.
TGTGCTGCCATCCTTCTACTGCAGGTAAGTAATTAACTCTCCAAAAGACGAGTTTACGTTAAAAGAGGAAGTACTTTAATCTAGGAGAGAAGACCCCTAAGTTCTCCATACAAAAAATCAACTTCCCCGTGAACTTGCCTCTAACACTGAAACTGGTGCCTATTTCATCATAGTCTCAATGTCTTCTGCTCAATTTATGTTGTCTTATTACTATTACTTTTATGAGATAAGGAGGCATAGGTAATTATGCTATATATTTTTCAGCTACAAGTAGTTGCAAGCTTTATGCATTCAGGATGTTGCCTTTGTACTGCATGCTAAGGAAAAGTACTAGAAATTATCCTAACTAGAAATGTAACGACTTGTTCAAATATTAATATACTCCCCATATAGTCATTATAACTAAAAGGGAAAAATTGCTTTTGAGCATTTCATATTCATCAATAGTTCATGAAAATACGTAACAAGTTATGACACATCTAATAAAGATGAAAGGGATGAAAATCCTTGTGAATTTTTAATAGGGATAATAAAAGGCATTAATACAGCTTAATTATATTGATAAATAATTAAAATTACTTTTTAAACTATGTTTTATTTTTATTTGAAATAACATTATGTGGTATTCTTGGAGGAATTATATACATGGCATTATACTGCCAGCTACTTTACAAGGGGAAGTAAAAATTGTTGTATTGATGATCTGAGCAAATATGGCCATTTAAAACATTCTTAGAACATTTCAGCCAAAATGCTGTATCTTTTAAAATATCCTTTTAAATCCAAAGTTTAGATAAACATTAAATAATAAAAAAAATCCCTCAAAGGTCTGTCCTGAGGTTAGATAGCTGATTGGTCTGCCACTCTTAAGGCAAATCAATTTCTGTACACATTATCATGCAAAGGAATAATGTTGCTGGTTTTGCAGGGGACACTTTTGGTTTTCAGTCAGCTCAGGTATAGCTAAGTTAAAGGAAATGTAGGTATTTGATTGAAAACCAGGGGCTTAAACCAAAGTTCAAGACTAAGTCCCTGGCTTTATCTCAGTGAAATACTGTAACTTTATTCCCTCAGCAAAGTAAGATAATATTGCATAGGAGCTTTAACTACTTAGCAATTCAGGGTTGACACACTTTTAGCAAGATCCGTGCGCCCAGACTGAAATTTGTCTACTTCACCTTTGCTGCATTTTCACAGGGGAGTGCACCAGTGTACCTCCCTTCTTCTCTTTCTTCATCTCTGTATGTGTTCCCTGAGTGCAGCCTGCTGACACTCACCTAGAATTATGGAATACCTTAAATTCTAAGGCATCCATTAAAATCACTGAGTCCAACTCCCTTCTTCCCACAGGACTACCTTTAAACTAAACCATATGACTACAAATGTTGTCCAGACATTCCTTGAACTCTGTCAAGTTTGGTGCCATGACCACTTTCTTGTAGACCCTGTTCCAGTGACCAGCTACACTCTCAATGAAGAACTTCTCTGCTAATGTCCAACCTGAACTTACCTGAACACAGCTTAGTTCCATTCATTTCCTCATGTCCTATCACTGGACACCAGAGAGAGAGATCAGTACATTTTCCTCGAAGGACATCCCTTGCCTTTCTTTGTCGTTTTTGTCTTCAGGTCCTTTCAACATCTTTTCACTCTCCCCTGGATACACTCTAATGACTTTATAGCTTCCTTGTAATGTGACACCCAAAGCTGACCCCAGCATTCGCAGTGAGGCCGCCTCAGTGCAGAGCAGAGTGAGACAATCCCCTCCCTTGCCCGGCTCGTGATGCTGTGCCTGATGCACCCCAGGACATGCTTGGCCCTCCTGGCTGCCAGGGCACTGCTGACTCATGTTCAACTTGGCATCTACCCAAGCACCCGGATCTCTTTCCACAGGGCCTCTCTCCAGCCTCTTGTCTCACAATTTGGCTACATAACCTGTACCACTCGCTGTAGTAACTGGTTAGGTATTACCAGCTACCTGAGTTTCTCCCCTTCTGGCCGTGTGAGCCAGGGAAAGAATTATCACAGGCACCTGCATCAGTCAGTGAAGCAAATTTATACAGGGAAATATATACTTTCTTGTTTTAGAAAGACACAGGTGTATCACCTGGGCAGTACTGCCACCTGAGGACCAAAGGAATTTTGCATCCAAAACTCAAGTGAGTCTGATTTCTGTCTTCTCCACATGAAAAGTTTCATGAAAATCTGTCAGGCCTGTTTCTTAACATCTCTAGAAACCTTTAGTCCTTGTCTTCAAAGAATGTTTCTGGTCTCAACAGTGGGCAGACCCAAGACTCAGAGTTGCTAGTTGTATGCTGTCCTGTGCACAAACAAAATTGCAAGTGTTCACTGTCAGGTGACTTTATTGAACTATCCCCAACCTCCTGTTTGAAAGATCCCTACAGAGAAATGCTTCAACCCCAACACCATGCCAGTAAGCAAGCCAACATCTATATTAATAAAACATTAAATTCTCTGCATGTTTATCATAATCTCCACATATTTAACTTCTGAAATATTTATAAAATGCAAAATACTTTGTGGAGTTGACTGTATTCTTATGTTTAAAAATGAAAATAAAAATTAAAAAATTCTCTGTCGTATCCAAACAGTGGATGCTAACAGGAATTTTGAGTAGGAGCCAAACTGCATCTTTGCAACAGCTCAGCAAAACACCTGCTTTCCAGAGATAGAGAGTGACTGGTGCACTTCTTGCACCCAAGGAAACTCCACCTCCTCACAGCAGAGTAAAATTAAGTTTTCTTATTTTTCTCTCTGTCTACTTAAAGTTGAGGGCAATCAAATGCATCACAAAGATGAGAGAGGAGAATCTCTCACTGTCCAGTAAGATTACAAGTCCTATAAAAATCAAAGTAAAAAAAAACAAACCCAAACCACAATACCGTTGTCTAGAGAATAACAGCTTCAGAGACTTCTATAAACTACCCTTTCATGTAAATATTCAAAGAAATTATTTAGACATGTATTAGAATAAAATAAGCCACTACAGCTGAGGTAAAATATTTAGGAGTGAGGTTTAGTGATTTTATTTCACAAAATATTTATAAGTTTTAAAAAAATGCTTGTATTCAAAGTAAGAGGAAAAACATACAAAAACTATCCATAGGTATCATATAAGAGGAGAAGTGAAGCAAAACCTGCCATAGCTTTCAGAAAATTGAAATCTTTCATCCAGAAAATACTCAAATTTGAAAGGGAGAAAGGTGATAGAGTGTGTCCTCTTCAGCGAAAGCAGATCATGCTGTTTCAGACTCCCCACTGTCTCCCTTTGCAGCAAATGACCTCCAGAGGTCCCTTGACAGGATGTGTCCCCTTGCACAAGGAGAACTCTTGCCAGCCACTGGGAACTAAGATGCCCCATGGGCCAGACCACCTGCAGAGTTGGACCTGGGGACATGGCTCATAAACCCCTCATAAAACAAGGTGCATGTCTGGGCTGTGCTTCGTCAGCATCTGGTGTGTACCGCGTTTGAGCTGAGAGAGAGCCCAGGCCTACCTATAAAACCTTGTGTCAAAACATTTTGATTTTGCTAATGTTCCATCCTAACATGACGTTTATCTCAGATTCAAAAGACTTGATAGTTTTCCCACTGTCTTCAGTATTCAAATAAAAACTAAATTCTCTCTTTTGATGAATATGATCAAAACATAACTACACAGTCATCACAACAGGGCATCTCCATCTAAGGTATGTTTGGGGTTTGCTCATTCACTTGCACACCTGCTACAGAATTCAGCTAGATGACAGTAATGCTACTGCTTATGGGAGAAGCTCAAAATGACAACAGTATATGAAGGGATACTGCCAAAGCAATACAGGAAACCAGTGTAAATAAAAGTTATATAAAGTCAGGGCTGAAATTAAATTTTGGTTCTTCAGTAATGATTTTCAGCACTACCACACCTTAAAGAAAATATATTTCTCAGTGCACTAAAATTGAATCTTATTCTTTAACAAAAAAATGCTTGATCTTATAAAGAGCTACATAGAATAGAATTAAAATACATCTGTTGACATAGTAACCGCTGTTATCTCTCCTTTCTTCCTCTGTATTATTTTGCGTTTTGAGCCTGTCTGTAAGAATTGCATATCAGACCATAGATAAAGCATTTCTTGGGTTGTTCTCAATAATTTAGTACATTATGGAGATCCAGATTTGAAGGAATTTTAATTTCTTTACTTCCTTTTGCTGGATTTTAGGCTGAAGTGTGGGTACCTAAAACTCTGGGACAAGGATGTCTTTACAAAATGTATCTCACAAGGGACAGTTTGGAGACTTCAGAGTATTCAGATATGCCGATGATCAGATGTGTGTCAGCTAAAATACATTCTTCTGAAAACGATGACCAACTGTGTGTTATATGTAGATTTGAAACATCTAACAATAAAAACCCACTGTAAAATATAAAAACCTTGCCTTTCGCTTCTCAAGTTCACTAAAGCTGTGTTAACATTGCATAGGTGACCCAGGGTCAGAACCCCAGGCTCTCACCTGCTAAGTCAGCTGTCATGGTCAATTTATGTCCACAGCTTCGTTCCCAGCTTGGTCTCACCATTCAAGCAGCACAATTTAGGTCCAATTCCACTCAACAACTTGTTGCTGTTAAGGGATTTTACAGAGTGCAAGCCTGGCTGTTGTGAGAAGGGAGCTTGTTTTTCAAAAGGAAAAGATTTCAGGGTGAAGGCTCAGTTGTTTAACTTGCAGCTGGTGCTGGCTTGGTCAGATGTGAACTTTGGGGAGGGTCAACATTACTGATTGTATTCACTATTTCTATCGCTTCATGGTAGTAGGCTAAAGTTTTGCTTCATTGTGGTCTTAATACAGTCTACTGCTTTGATTTACCTGTTAAAATAATATTTGTGGAATAACATCTCCTCTTTGGTTTTGAACTCTGGTTTACTTTTTGTGTAACAAAATTTTTGTATGTACAGTTTGACATCCTGGGATCAAAGGCATTTGTCAGCCATTCTTTAAAATGAATAGTTTAAAGAAAAGTGAGAATAGTCCAATGAAATACCCCTCAATTCAGGGGGTAGATAGTCAAATTAGGTAAATTGGTAAACTCCAACTGACCCACTTGTGTAACACGTGCCCAGGAGAACAAACATACGCTTCAATATCCAGCCTAAGCAGTCTAAAGTATACATCTGCAAAGAGGGGTAATTTTGAAACCTTCACATCCTGAAAAAAAAAAAAAAAAATTGAGCATATTTAGTGTGCAGTTGCTGGAAGGTGATGGTTGAATGTGAAGGTCATGACGGGACAGACAAACCATTTTAAGTAGTGCCTTACGCAATGCAGTGAACAGTACCCCAATTACACTCCCTAAGAGAAATTTTGAGGAAGTTCTGCTTTAGATTCTGGTAAAAATGAAACATTTCATCAGTGGCAGACATACTTTGGCATAGCTCTGCCTAGAGTAAATGGTTATAATTCGAAGTCTTTGTAATATTGCTTTACATGTCAAAGATTATAAGACTTAATCTTCTCTGTTTGTTCAATAGATGTAGGCAAGAAAAAAGTCAAAACTACCTTTTCGGACAATTTATGGGAAAAGACTTAAACTAAGAGAAGAAACTTGAAAGAGAGTTGATGAGCAGCTAGATTCACCACGAGAGAGGTTTTTTTAAAACAGGAGATAAAAAGCATGTGAGATCTGAAAGTGAAAAAAGGTGTAGGATTCTGGAACTAAGAAGAAAAATGGAGGAAAATTCTCAGAAAAAAAAAAAAAATACAGACCTGGCATGAGCTACAATTAAAAATTAGTGTACATGAAAATCATAAACTTTATATAATTCTGACTTTTTCAAGACAGATTGGTTTTTCTTAGTAAAATATTAAGTCTCTGTTCAAGTCTTTAGAATGCCTTCCACGACCAGGGGAAACAAATCTGAATTTTCAACCTGCATGGTATCTGGGAGGCTTTGAATTGTGATTTCAGTTCTAAACACTGTCAGCTATTTTACAAATATAATTTGGATTCACGGGCTTAACTTCTACTTTCCTTGAAGTTTTTAGGCTCAGTCTACTGCAGCTTCATGTATGAGCATTGTGTCTGTGTGATTGGATATGTGTGTTTTAAACAAGTAACTGAAATTTACAAGGAAGGGAGTGCATCTTACAGTAAGGTATCTCAGCCTGTAATGATTGTATGTGTTTAGTGCTGTTATGAGCTACTTAAGTCTTTAATATTTCTTTTTTTGAAAATTGAAATCAGAGTTTAAATTTATTATTTCTTGAGCATACTTGTTTCCGTTTACCGTCATGTTCCTCCTTTGTAAGAAAAGCTTAACCTGAGAGAAAGGTGTTTGAATATTCTACTTCTGTAATTTTACTGAAGATAGAAGAGCAAAGCTTGCAGAAAATCCAGGCCTTTATTACATGAAATGGAAAAAATGTTGTCAGGATTAAAGCAGCAAAATAATCAGAACTGCTGGCTTCTCTTTCCTCTGCCTTTATCAGTTTAGGTGTTTTTCTGAGTCTCAGAGCCCTTTTTCAAAAGTAATATCAGGGTCCTTATTATTTTTTTTTTTTTTTT
>VZRN01002074.1:3392717-3423319 GCA_013397935.1 Dasyornis broadbenti
TTTTTTTTTCCTTTTGAGGAGTCTGTATTCACTTTTCAAATACTGCACTCCCAAATCCCTTTCTGAGACAGGCACACCTTCTCTGTAGTTCATGAGAGTTAGCTTTCTTCCTCTCCTCACATGTATTATTTATGTGAGTAGGCAGGAAAGCTGAAAAGAATAAATTGGCAGATCCACCACTGCACACTGCTCAGCAGACAGGTTAGGGAGCACAGCACCACAAAAAATGCACCATAACTTCCCAGATTCCATTGGACACTTTGAAACATTTTAGCACTTGGGCAAGATGGCTTCTGCAAACAGAACTGGAAATTGATCACAGCAACAAATGCTTGTAAGACTTGTACCTGCAACAAATGAACCCAAACAATAGCAATAATTCAAATCTCACAAGATTTTCCTTTACTACTTTTAAAAAAGTCTAGTAAAGAAAAGGCAAAGGTAGACTGTCTATCAAGTAAGATATTATGGGGGTTATTAATTTCTTATGTCTTCCCTAAGCAGAATTTTCTCCCTGACTAGCCACTATGTAGAAAGAAAAAGGGAATAGCTACTTTGGGAGTTTTTCCTACACCTATTAACTTGGTGACAGGAACAGTGGGAACAGTCAACGTCTGCAAATGAAGGCCAGTAGTAAGTTGCTAGCTTCTACAGAATAAAATGAGAATATTAGCATAATCTCTTCTGTGGGATGTTTCTGGAGTGGAAGAGCACCATAACATCTTGTGGAATAGGCACTCCCACATGTCTGAAGAGTTGTTTAAGAAACACATTCAGTCATAGCAGTACCAAAGAACCTCCTAGACTTAGTCTAACCCTAGGCAAGTGCAACTCAAGCCTACATCCAGTGTGATGTGCAGCAAGGTCTCTCTGAGCAGAACTACCTGAAGGCGCAGCAGGTTGATATGTGCAACCGTGAAGTCCCTGAGTCAAGGCAGGGAGTAGCTATTACCTGAAAGAAGCTTCCTGAAGTGTAGAATACAAATGAAGTTGTAATTGCCTAAGACGTGTAAACCTCTGAACGGGATTTCTAAGAGGAATCATGCACACACAGAGGTACGCTGTGGGAACCGTAGCTCTTCACAAGTGTTTATGGTTTCTTTCACTGTGTTTTTATACTTAACTATTACTGATAAGAGAACAATGCAACACTGAAATTTTATGAAGGAGAAAGAAAGCTTTATTTACCACAGATGAACATTTAAAATCAGAAAGTTAGAAGATATATGAGGAAACTTCTCCTATGAGCCTCTCCATTAAAGAGTTTCTCATTTTTAATGATTGCCTTCTGTATTCATAGTCTACTTCAGAGATTTTCATGCTATTTACTTCAAGATTACTTCTGCTAGTCTGTTGTTTGCTGATAATCCTTTACTACTATTCATGTCCCGAGTGTTGTAGTAATATCCTATCAATCTCTATCAACACGAAGGCTGCATTTTTCTTATATGCTTTACAAACACACATAAAATGCAAATACACACAAATATATCATGACTTTATCTCTCTGCTTAAAATAAAACAAACACTTTAAAATGTTTTATTTTTAATTACAGTTTTTGTCACTTTGAACTTCCCATGCTTTTCCTTGGAGTCTATTCAAATATTTTCAAGTAATAAATTAGAGAGGATAAAACCCTAGAATGTAATGCTTATGCTCTATTAGGTAAACAAAACTGCACAGTATATTTTAGGTAAGGTTTTTTTCTCTAGTCTCTATTTCCTCCTGAAGCTGAGGACACAGTAAAACTGGGGAATGGAAATTCATATTTTTATGCCATACTACATACTCTAGAAAAGCAATTTTCTGGATTACTGAATGCAGACAACTAAGATGGAGAAAAGATGAGATTATAATGTTTTACTGGTGTGTCTCAAGCTAGTTTGTGAAGGAGCAAATTACAAAGTGAAGTTACAATTCAAATTCCCTTTTCACAACACATAGTTCTTGTTTGCTGATTTAATGAGTCTATAGAGCTTAAATTTAAAGAGTTGTCATTAATTTAAAAACAAGTCCTGGTCTTGTAATTCTTTGCAAACGACTTGTGTAAAGGATGCGGCATTGTGCAATATTTTTTTCTACTGATTTTGGACTTTTACTGCCTGCAATATCTTTTTTCCTCTGCATAGTCAGTTATTCAGTTGAGTTTACCTGTTTGCTATTACTTTTCCTGTAAGTTCTAGCTGGATGTAGGAGGAAGATTTGTTGACCAGGGCAAGAAGCTCACCAGATTCAGCAGGGCATGCCTGGTCAATGTTGTGTGACTGTAGCAGAGAAGTCAAGAGAAGGTTCCCAGCCAGGCACAAGATCTCAGTGATTTCGTGGATGCTTATGATTAGCTTTATTGCTAATACAGTATCTAAATATTTCCACTGCAGTATCTAAACAACTCATCATCTGCTGCAATGGATCTTGGTATAATCCAGTCGTGGCCCCTCCTGTTGAGTCATGAGCTTCATTGAGACCCACTTCCTTCCAAAACTTCGCAGAGAAGTCTAGGTGTGGCTCAGTCCACTGAGTTTCAGATTTGGCCAACAGTCTATGTCTAAAGGGTTATAATATAAGCAGGTTCAGCTGGAAATTTACAGGTTTACAGTCTTTGGCTTTGCAGAATTCACAATTACAAAGCAACAAGGCACCTCGATAGCCACGTTATTGATTTTATGTCTATATTTAACTGGACCTTAGTGCTTTATGCTCACCCATCCAAAACTGAGTATCTCCCGTCTTCAAGCTGGACATAGGGAGGGGATCTACCTGGCAGCTGCCCGAAACCTTGGTAGACCAGATGGCCCAGTCTTCAGCAGCTTTTTATACCCTTTTGCAGGTTGATGTGCATCAAAGTCAATCACAAACATCTCAGCTCCCCTGTTTCTGGAATGTATTGACTATGTGAACATCCAGACAGTTCCTCCTGAAATAACCACCTGGTGTTCTTATCTTAGGATGACCCACATCACCCGTCAGAGAGCTGGAAAAGGAAAGAGGTTGTGGGGGGAGGATGCACACAAAGATACCACTATCTTTGGTTACTGACACAGTGCCATGTTGGATCACTACAATTACAACTTTCCTGACCTGAAAAAGTTTTCTAACTCCATGTACTTTCTCATCTTTACATGGAATGAGAAAATATTGTGGTCCTCCACTCAACCTGTGGAGAGAGAAAAATCTGCATGAGAGGAGAAGAGGCACAGGCGGGACAAATAAAGCAAAAGTGGAGTGTGTTGCTTCTCAATTACTGCATGCTGGAGCATTCATGTTCCCTAGTGTCTCCATCTGACCCAATTATCCAGATTACCATTTTAAGTCAATGTAGAAAAAGGTACCTCTTCAGTATGATATCCTACTTTATGTAGGAAAGAGACACCTATATATATATGTGTGTGTGTGTGTGTAAAGGAACATTTTTTCACCTCTACAAGGGACTGCTTCCTTTGATTGTAAAGGCATTCTACACATCTTGCTTAGCTTGTCTTTGCTAGTCCACTATTATATTTTAGATGTATAAAACCAGGTACCACAAATACCTCCCTTTAGGCCCAAAGCAAATGTGCTCCTTACTTGAGTCCCAGTTACTATGCTGAGTAAATAAAGCCTGCTTATATGAGAGTCAGGTGAGATTCAACAGGGGGCAATGCATAATTCTGTGTTTAAATCAGTCAGCTCTCTCTCCTTTGACAGTTACCAGAATTATATTTAACAGAGTTAATATGCTCTAGGATGCAATTCATCTCATCTAAAAATAATCATCTAATAATACAGGTCATATAAATCACAGTTTAAAAGTAGATGCTTTTCTCCCCTGGCTGCAAAACTGGAGTCTATAGCATGGTGATGGAGGAGCCTGGTGTCAGGATGAAAGCAACAGGCTTGTAAATGGCTGGCTCCCAGAGTGCAATTCACAGCTTCTGGTTATGGACTAAAGATGCACTTCAGGGTCAAGTACTAAATAGCCTAGAAAAGTTATTTATCTTGATGTCTTCTGTTGTCTTCACCCTCATTCATTCATTTAAGCTAAGTTATACTCTCTCATAATTAATTGGACTAAAAACATGCTCCTGGATACTTGTAGAGGCTCAGCTGACAGGAGGCAGCTTGTTAAGTCACTGCAATTCAATTGTGTTTGATTGTACTGCTGTAACCTGAAGCTTTTGCTTTGTTCAGCTGTGGGTTTAAATCACAAGTAACTTGCCTGAAGACATTAGGTTTATTTCACAGAATAAAACCAACATGAGAAAAGAATCAGGGCCTTAGGCCACCCAGTTTATACAATAAAAGGGAGAAGGGGAATTTATAGATGACATCATCAAAGTGGGTCATAAAAAACTTACAGCTTGACAGTGCTATACTAATTAAGAAAGTGTACTGCCAAAGTTGGAGACTGTAATGTAGATAACAACATTGTACAAAAACTTTTTTTTTTTTTTAATAGAAACATAACTGCTGAACAATAGCTAGTACCTACATGAGCCTTGAATCCTGAGTGCTTTAACTTGATCAGGGGCATAGGAGTTACATGCTGCACAATGGAAATATACAGCTTAGACAAATCACTGAAGTGAATACGAATCTTTAGATACTCAAAGTATTTCCTATCACATTTCAGCTATCTGAGGCATGCACATTATTTGATTATTCAGTTAAATATATTAAAAAGCAGAATCAAAACCAACACACCATACAGTTCAACATTACAAAACAATTATTCTGTTCAGTCAGTGCTTTAAAAACAAACCCATTCCAGATCAGCTGGAAGCCTGCAAGTGATGTTTATAACAATTGCAAGTGGTAGTTAACATAATTTAGCAAAAGAAAAGCTTGACTCTTTTGGTCTTTTTTTTTCCACATATTTTATTTCTAAATTCACATTTGGTTTATGATTTTCATGTAATATCTTTCCTAATTTTTTATCTCTGCTGAAAAGTTCTAATTAGCAATTCTCACTGGCTTTGGTGCACCTGTCACTAGAATTCTGCCTAATGCATTTTAACATGCCCAAACCCTGCTCCAGAGTCCTTTTATACCAGCATGTATATTTTGCTTGTTTGTCTGTTTCAAATTCAGATATATCCCTGGAAGCACGGGTTTATCTGCCAAAATGAATAATGCCAAGTATGTTGGTATAATGGTGCTCACAGCTGATGACTTACTTCTAAATGTTGTAGAAATAAAGAAGCATTTTTATGGGGTTTTTAAATCTTGACCATGGGTTTGTGTCATTTAGGGCAGATATGAGAAGAAATTAAGGTAAACCACACCAAGGAGATGATCTGCAGTGACTCATTCCTGAAGAAAAAGAAAATTAACTGGGAGCAGAATGTAAATGCTCAGTTTGAAAGGCACTAGCCTGTTCTTGTTATCTCAGTGGAGATGAATCATTAGACTGACTAATACCAAGGCAGATCAATTCAGGCTCAGATTCCCAAATCCAGAAATGACCCACTGAACTGGGTTTATTGTGCTAATACAGTGAATCATGGTGCTGACTATGAATGCTTCCCTTAGCAGTGTGAGAGTACGAATGGATATTCCACTTAAAGGACCAATCAGGAGCTATAAAGTTAGTCCAATAAATGAGAATCATTCACTGATGAAAGACCAAAACACATCATAGACACCTCATGTATCTTTAGGCAAAATAAATCAGTTAGGAGCCTCTTAAGCATCCAATGGACTTGAGAAATGGAGAAGGACTGAAGACACTCTTCTGCACAGAAACAGCTCCACAGCCACAGCTTGTGGCCAGACTCAGGAACTGTACAAAGAATCCTGTAAATGCTTTGGCATGCCTGGGGAAAACTGAGTGTTACAAAACGCCTCAGGTTGTATTTACCTGCGGTGTGGGTCAGCGCCAGACCTCATCGGTCTCTGCTCTTCTTACAGGGCTTTTCTGCATCCTACATCAAAAGGCCCAAAGGTGCCAGACCTCATCCTCTGTTGTTTATTGCTGAAACGAAAGCTTCTCCAAGGCTGCCTGCACACAAAACGTAGATGCAGGCTCTCAGGTCTTGTGGGTGCCCAGGATTTCGAGCGCTCAAACAGCTGGCTTGGCTGCGCTGTACACACCTCCATAAACTTTTCCATAATGTAGTTGTATCACTTAAGTTAATCTCCTTCTCTGTGTGTTCATTTAGAGGTTTCAGCCACCCTTCAATAACAGCAGAAGTAGTGTGGGGAGAACAGACCTCTGAATTAAATTCTTCAGCCTGATTTTCTAGTGCTGGGCAATGGGAATCTCCACCACCATGCTCATGCTATCAGAATCCCAGCACCACAGAGCTGCATAGAGCACTGGAATGAGCCCCTACAAAAGTTAAAAACAAGAATTTTAGCTGTTACACACATACACAAGGTATTTTGGGGTTTTAAAGCTTCATATTTGGGAGGGTGAGTATGTTGAGGTTTTGCTCATTTTCTGCTGACTGCTTGCAGACCCTCGAAGACACATACCAGACTTCTGATTTCAAGACAGCAGAAGTGCAGTTTGGACCGCCCTAAAGTACCATGTAATACTACTTTTATTCCTCCCAGTCCCACTTATATGTCTGCATGCAATTCAGTCATCTGAACAAGAATTCACTGATGTTTATGGTGCTCCATCCACATTCTATATGCAGGAATTTTCAGAGGGAAAAACAGCCAATTACATCTTGTTGGAGAGATCAATAAGCAGATGTTTTTTTAGAAATGTTCATCCTTAAATAGATTATGACAAGCCTAATCTACTATTAAAAGATATTCTGATATTTTAGCAGGTTTTTACTTCTCAAGTTGTCAAATGAAGAGTTTTTAATTGCAGTGGCTTCCCTGTTGTAGAATTTTATTTTGCTGATGGATCTGGTCTAATTCCTCTAGCAGTCAGGAGAAATCCAACCACTAGCAGTGATTGAACAGTTCTTATACTGACAAAAGTGGAATCATTATTATAGCTGTTAATCTGGCATAGCCTATATTTTAACATATGATTTTCTGTCATGTAATGCCAACTAATGCCATCCAAAACTCTTCAATGTAGAGGAAGTTACAAATTAATTTTCCAAATTTGTACCAATTCAAAGTATGGTACAAACTGGTGCTACAATTCCAGTTATGTAACAGTAGGGATAGGTGTGTCTACATCTTCATATTTGCTTTTGTGCGACAGAAAGGCCCAAAGACCTTTTTTAACAGAATTTAAACAAAAGAGAGAATGAATCCACTATTTGACTTTCTGACTTTGTTTTCTTCTTCTTATGGCCTCTGCCAGGAAGATTGTGGCATGGTGCAGCTTTTGATAAGCCTTTGAGGGTCAGTTTTAGCCACAGAGATAACTCAGAATATCTTTCTTTGCCTTTTTATTTTCAAAGAGATTAATAACAAAACGAAAAGAAAAAAATAATGACTGAACTTTTTCCCCCCTGGATTTCAGGACAGTATTCTTTAAAACTGTTGGGGTTTTTTGGTTTTTTTTCTCTGCTTCATAGTTAGAGTTGGGAACTTGTTTCTCCTCTTCTTTTATATATCTGATAGAGCAAATTATAGAAACTGCTACCAGTCCAGATTTTAGTGTAGCCTAAGCCTTGTCAGAGATTGTTCATCCAGAGCACAAATTCGTTTTATGACAGCTTCTGAATCTGTGTAACCTGGGTTTTATTTCAGACATTTTGGGCTGTAAATCTCTCACATCTCACTGAACCTTATCAAAACTAGTGTTGATGTCTGTAGTATTCAGAAAACGAAGGAAAGGTCAATACCATTAATTTAACTTCAGCTGAGGTCATGCCAACCTCCAAGCCAGATCCTCATGTAAGATATGATGACTCATCTCCTTGAAGAAATCTGCAGCATGGTTCATTTCTTGGTTCTTATAGAAAGGTGTATTTAGTCATCAAGGTCTTCTGCTGCCAAAGAAAGGAAAAGACTTGTCTAGCTCTCAACTTCAGGAAAAAAACTGGTTTATTTCTTCATCATCAGGCATCTGCATACCTATCTGGCCACAAAGCATGTGTTGTTTATTTGTGTCTTACTGAACAAAAAAGCATTTTGCATTTTATAAGTATAGTCTTGCTCAGAGCCAGAGAGTGCTATATACAATAAAATCAGGGGGAGTACACAACCTCTCACCAACACAGTCTATAATCGGAAAGATAATAAACATCTACAGAATTCAAAAGTGAAAAAAAAAGGAAAAAAAAAATCAATACAACTTTTTCATTTGGTATAATGCCTTCTTTTCCCTTTTATCTTTTGCTCTTTTACTAAAAGCTTCTGGGCAAAGCTGCTGACCACAGAACGATGACCCAGAGCATACAAAGCCCACTTTCACAGAGAATAACCTGTACAGCAGTCCCTTCCACAGAATGACAAGCCTGAAAGATGTGGGAAGGAAGGAAATGTCTAAAGGAAGCTTCAAATTCTAGGCATCAAAAGACCTGCTCTTAAAAACTGTCACACAAAATTCCAGTATTGCTACTGATTACCTGGTGTACCTATAGTTAAGTAACCTGGTTTGGTATGTTGCTTTATCACAGGTTCTGAACAGATTTAAGGAAAAATCTTTTCGTTTTGACTGAATTTGCAGGGCAGACTCAGATGCTTAATAGGAAAGACACAGTTTAATGTAACAGTGCAATGTGTAAGAGTACTAAATACTGTTTGAGTTCTAGTCCATGGTGAATTAATAATATTTAAAGCTATGAAGTGAAAACTATTTCCTATCAGTAAAATAAAACTTTATTGAAGACAAATAAGGTCTAATAATTTAATATGTTTGCACTGTGTTTAAACAACACAATAAGGCATTAGAAGCCTGGAAAGTAAGGCCAGGCACATAGATGCTGAAATTGGTGAATGAGCAGCATGTACTGAGGAAACTCCATCAATCATTTGATGGCTGGTACTGTGCATTTACCATCTTCTGTTCACAGTCTGGAAAGGCTGCTCTAAAAGATCTTCTCCCTGTTTGAGGTTTCTGATAATTCTGGAAGGATGAGGATGAGGCAGCAGGGACAGGGGAGCTGGCCACAGCATTGGCAGTAGGATCCCCAAAATGAGCCTGATCACTTATGGCACAGGGACATCAAAATGTGCCTGCTTCTACAGGTGACAAAGAGGGAAACCTCCTGTTTCCTAGGAACATCTCGCTTTGGGCTTTCCCAAATGGGTAATTATTGCCTAAAATCCATGTAATCTCATCTTCTATTGCAGTCTAAAGGTATGAAAGCCTGGCATTACTTTGAGTAGAAGTGACCAGCTGTAGCTGTCTGACAGTGAGTTATCTAAAGCGAAGCAAATCACCTTGAGGCATTCATCTGGGTAGGTGGGATTATTCATCCACTGGAGGTGGCAGACAGTCCTTAATCCTGACAAAGGAGCCTAAATAGATGTCTTGGTCTAGAAACTAGACTCAGTTCAATTTGTCAGCCAAAGATAGGTGAGATGAATCTTAACCCCTGCACTTAGAATTGCTCCTATCTGTTAAGAAGTTGTCCTTAGTCACAGAGTGCCTTAAGATGACAGATGCCAGCAGGTACTTTTCACTGAAGTAGATGCAAGAGTATTTCAAAGCAAGAGTGGTTCAAAGTGTTGCTATGGGAGGGCTAGACTTGGACATTAAGGAAGCATTTCTTTACCAAGATGGTGGTTAACCATTGGAATAGACTTCCTAGGGAGGTGGATGATCCTCCAAGCCTGTCAGTGTTTAAGACATTTTGGCAACATCTTTAACATTATGTTTTAACTTTTGGTCAGCCCCAAACTGATCAGGCAGCAGGACTAGTATTTCCCTTCATAGTATGTAACTTCCATCCAAAATATTCTATTCTATTCTATTCTATTCTATTCTATTCTATTCTATTCTATTCTATTCTATTCTATTCTATTCTATTCTATTCTATTCTATTCTGTTCTGTTCTGTTCTGTTCTGTTCTGTTCTGTTCTGTTCCGTTCTGTTCCGTTCCGTTCCGTTCCGTTCCGTTCCGTTCCGTTCCCATTGTGTTTCTATGATCTATTTTGGTATTTTACTGCTGAAGACCAGCAAGTTCAGGATCTTGTTAGATGAATATTTTTACAGTCTTTAAATTGTATTATCAATGATCATCCTTATAAATTAGGCTCTTTAAAGTCAATTTTTCCCTACAAGTTGCTCCTCTTCTCCCAGCTTGGGGGAAAATCCTTGCACAGACAGTGTTAGGGAGCCCAGACAAAGTTTTTTAATCCATAATTTTTTGTCTTTTGAACACTGATCTTAAAGTAGGGATATAAAGTAGTAATTTCTCTGCTTAATTTTATATAAAATATCCCCTTAGCAATGGAAAAAATGTATATAAATGCTAGATGGGTTTTTTTACCTATCATCAGCCTTTGACACCAGCTTTGCCTTACTTCATTGCTCTGGAATTTTCTCTCAGATGTGTCACACACCCTGTAGAACAATTATCAGCAAAATTAACTGAGTTTTTTATCCTGCTCAGTCCTGCTGTATGGACTACATCACCTGGCAAGATTTGTAGCAAAAAGTTGAGCTCTGTCATTAATTATGGTGTGTTGATAAGAGTAAATTCCATTTGTATCATTTGTCTTGGAAGTGCAGGTGAATAAATTAGCTGGTGTAAATGTCCAAGGTTTGTGGATAGTTTTACATTTCAAATAGACTTTTCTCAAATGATCCCTAGGAAAAATATTGGGTTTGGATACAGATCTGAAATTGAATCCCCTATGATTTTCAATCTATTTTCACTGCACTCCTTTTCCTCACCTGCTTTCCAGGGGAAAAAAGGGTGTGAGAACATGAAGAAAATTGTAAAATTAATGCTATAATTTGTTCTGAAAACTCAAATTTGTTTTCAAGCAGCTGTAGAAAAATTACATTTTTTAATTAAATTAAAAATAGCTAGTACAAAAGTGGATATTTTTAATTGTGAAATTATTTTGGATTGCTTTTAATTAGTACTGATGTTTTGCAGCTTTTATAAATCAGTCAAATGGTAAGAATTGTCAATGGTGAAAATCGCAGATGAAGGATACATATTCCATTAGCAATACAAGTTGACATCCTTGCTATTGGTAGTTGATAAATTTTTCTGTCTGTTCTACACCAAGAATCTGTTCATGTGATTTCTTTTCCACAAACTCAGAAGTCTGCTGTGAATGCAGGCAGATCAGAACAACAGTCTCTTATTTTTTTACATTATTGTGTAGGTTGCACAATTCAACTGTTTCACTATTTTCAATAATATCACTTCAAGGTTAAGGTTAAAATGAGTTGATTTCAGAACAAAGAAAAGCATTATTAATTTCCAGAAAACATTAATTTCTCTTGGTATATTGGGCAGCAGCTAGAAGCAAATAAGATTTCCCTTTATAGAGGATTTTGTCTGTTATGGCTGTGAGCATCTACATGTACTGTGAAATTTCCGTGAGTGCTGAAGGTGTCTGTGTGGGAAAGGGTAAGAAGGAGCAGTGGAGTGGAGCTGAACTCTCTGCTTAAGGAAACCTTTTATGTCTTTCTACATTGATTTGTGGAGCTGCGGAGCACTGCTTAGCTTCCACTGAGGTGTCCAGAAAGAGCTTCTTTATTACAGCTCAAGGCAATTGAATGCAATTCAGCGTGTTTTCTTTTAGAGTGTAAACTCTCCTGCACTTGAAGTTGTGAGAAAATATTACAGCAGGAGTAGTCAAATCTGCTTATATATGAAGAAGCTATATATGTAATAGAGCTTTGTCATTTTCCTCGGTTTTCTAAGTAAAATACCACCTGTACTAGCTAGCGGATAGAGCTACAGATAAAACCTATTTTCAAAGATCAGCGTATTGGTCTTTTGAAAGTTACCAAGGCCATTAAATCTAGACCTATTGTTAGAAATGGGAGCTTGGAGATAAACAGAGATCCTCCCAGTCTGGAATTGTGTTGGAGCTCTCCGATTCTATTACATGCATGACAGACTCAGTGGTGTAGCCTTGCAGAAATCTGTTATGAAATGAGCCTCAAGGACCACGAAGAGATTGATCATTTATATAAAATAATGTTCTTTTTTTCTGGTTTATTCTGTTTGTGCAACCACTGGAAAAACATTTCATTTCTTGACAAAAGTACTGTTCACCATCCAACCACTCTCATGAAGCTAAAAGAAATAATTTATTTTGCACCAGTACACAGAATTCTTTTTAAATACTTCGCCATTATGTTAAACAATGTTCTGCATGTCTTTTGACTTCTTTTCTTTGGTTTTTTTCTGAAAAAGGCATAGTAATTGTACCTTTCTTTTCTGTATTTTGGATACAATTTGATATCAGGATTTATAAAAACTAATTCTTTTTGAGTGTATTGAACAGGGTTTGACCGCTTAAGTTTACAAAAAAAAAAGGGAAAAAAGGTAAAAAAAAGACAAAATTTCAGATAGGTTGACTTCTGAAATATGTAAGACCTTTGAGAAAACCTCAATGACAAATTCTCTAAGTACAAGGAAAATTGCATCCCGTATCACCTTATCCTCCTAGTTGTTGCTTTTGTTTTTGTAAGCAATTTCAGAAACAAAAATATTGCACTGGAAAAAAGCGAACAATGTGTTTCAAAAAAAAGTGTCATTCTTCTGACACTTATTAAGTGTGATGTTTAGGCTTGTGCCTTGCGTTTGCCATTTAAAATCGTTAGGCTACAGGCCAGACTGAGGTTTGTTGGAGTCCTGAGTACCTTGCTTATCTGAGCCTCTGAACAGAAAACATTTTTATAACATAATAGCTTTTATAATGGATTTCAAGCTTAAGGAAGGCCGGGTCCTAGTTTATGGTTTTGATCTCCTCCATTTGTGTGGAATCGCCTCTGACCATCCGCAGCCGTTAAAGATGCTGAAGAAAGTTGCCAGAGAGTTCCTTAAAAAGTTTGATACGTTAGCAAAGCAGCTAACAAATTAGTATTGTTTTTCTGATGCAGCTAATCCTTTTTTCTCCAGTGATACCGTTCCTTTTGATCTGTAGGTGAAACATTTGCACAGTCACAAACAAAAACATAGCAGGGTGAATATCTGCTTGGAACAGCGGATGTGATATGCACTATACTTTCTCTCATGGGTGATAATATTCTCACAAAAATACTCTCTAAATCTTTAGTAATTTGACTTTAAACAAATAATCTTATCATATTACGAGGCAAAGCTGTAATTGACTGCAAGTCCAATAAACAAAGTAATATCATTTTTTACTGTCATAACTCCGATGCTATCATGGGAAAGGATATCTTGACTCTAAAAAGGTAATTTCTCTTAAGCTGTAGGAGGACTAACAAGCTAATTATAAATCCAGCTGAAGGGAAGACTTATGGACTCAGTCCATAATTATATCTGGAATTCACTTGGTTTACTCGAAAAATATGGTGAACTCAGTGGAATCTCCTGGGATTTCAGGCACTGTGCACAGATCATTAAAATAAATCCTTAACACTGTTTTAATTTCTTTTTTTCTATCTAGACCAAGTTATTCCTCATGTAGAGGTTTTCATTATTTCATTGTATCAAGCAATCATACAATTTTGCAATAAAATGTATTCTAAGGGTTATGTATATTACAATATATAAATGTATACAAAACCTGACCTACATTTAAGAGAGGATGTGAGGATATTTTGAGCCCAATAGGAAAAAAGGATGTGTTCAGCTGTTTCCTGGACTAGGGCTCTAGTTGCAGCATAAATGAAGAATAATGGGAGCTGCAAAGGGGAATATTTCTCCCCTACTGCCAAGTGACTGGGAAAATTAAAGGAGAAAAAAAAATGAAATCTCAGAGGTTTTTACAACAAACCTTAGGAGCAACATGGGAGATGGATGTGAAAGACTGCATTTTAAAATTGTTTTACAAGTTCAGAAAATAATCTCTTTTCTCTTTTCATTTTAAAGATAATTTTAACATCAAATGAATGAGCTTTTTATGTACAATCAATAGTCCTGAATATGTAAATGATGTATTGTAATCAATATATAGGAATAAACACTAAGGCAGAAATATTATCACTGACAAAAATGTCCTCATATAGCTGTGAAAAAGCAGAGATGAAAATTTATTTTTCTAAATATAACCTCATAGCAATTTTTCCCCTCTCTGTGAATTAGTGATTGGTACTGAAGGACAAACAAAAAAAAAATAGATTTGAGAAATATAGTTATAATAATCATACTAAAATTAAGATCAAAATAAGAAAGGTACTAAAATATACTGAAAAAACCACTTCTTTTGAACCCCTAAGCTGCAATTCAAGAAACCTGCCATATTTATCGATTTGCATGGAAGTACTACAGCAAAAGCTTTAAAGAATGAAAATTTACTGAAGAATATCATGTCATTGCCAGTAAACAGTTTAATGTTATTACTTCATCCTGAACAGCAATACCTTCTGAAAGAAATTTGTGCAACATGATCCATTTGTCAAGCTGATCAAGACAGAGCTCTCCATTAACATATGATAAAAAAAGAACTCATATAAAAAATCAGACATGTTGACAAACGTGAGTGAAAATGTGCTTTATTAATTTCCTGAATATATAGAAATATTAAACAAAAACCCAAAATCTGAGATCATTTTAAATTGTCCCCAAATGTTGTAATAAATGTAAATGTAAGAGAAGGCTTTGAGATATTATTGAAATTCACAACTCTGATTATTTTACAAAGTCTAACATTCGCATTCAAAAGCTTTGTCCAAAGGCAATTTCCCTAGATAATCAAGGAAAAGCTTTGACTTTGCTCACACAGCTATGTAATGCACTTTCAGTATGTAGATTGACAAATGCATTGAAAAGAATATTAAATTTGTTCTATTTTCCCTGATTAAGCAAAAAAGTTCAGAGGGTTTGTGATTAAAATGCATGTTTGACCTTGAATTATCAGGTAGAAAAAAAAACTAGTCTATATCAAAAAAGTTGTATTTTGATAGTCTTTCTGTTCTTCAGTCTGTCATCCAATGAAGCTGAACATTTAAGTCTTACTATCAAACAGCTTTAACTATTCTGTCAAGCGTGACTTTTTAAACTTGTCCTGCAGTCATTCCTTTTCTGCTGCAAAACATCTAACTGCAAGCTTCCTAGTCTTCCACCTAAACAAAGTTTCAGGCTAAACCCCCACTTTATAAAAGCCTTTTTACAAACGTACAGATAAATTCTGAAAGATGCTCCAATTTCCATTTCTGATCAAAAGCTAAGTAACTGAGGTTTTTGTACGGAGGCCAAAGCAACTTCTATAAACAATAGTGAAGTGGGGAACTGTGTGAAACAGCTAATATTTTTGCCCATTCGTTGCCACCTGTCAAGAATAATAGTGCTATGGTATTTTGTTATCAAAAGTCAACATTATATTAAAAGATTTATTTTTTAGTTGTACCACGGGTTGTATAATTAAAGTGTTGTATTTCCGTAGTGCTACCTCAGCAGAAAATTCTAATTAAAAGTCTGTATCATTAATAAGCTGCTGAGAGTTAATGAAAGTATCTTTCTCTGGCACTGGATAGTGTTAGAAATCTGTATTTGAGGCTGCCTAATACATTCCACTAAGAAATCCCAGTTTTCAGTAGCTTATGACTTTGCCTCAGGTCAAATTTTCACACTGAAATTTTCCGTACTTGCTCCATACTTCAGACTTTTTCTATTAGGGAGATGGGTGTTAAATTTCAGCAGAGGTTCAAGTACTTCAAAGAATGAGATTAGATAGCAGTTTTACCAAAACAAATTCTCAGGTATTTGATGTATTCTGGACCATTTATACTTTAGAACAGCATTTTGGCAATAGTAGTAAAGACTACTGCTGGAGATACACATCTCTCTCTTCTCCATTTGAAAGTCAGATTTTGCCAAATTAGCAGAGTCTTAAAATTTCCTGGTGCACCTGTGCAGTCAGTGCTGCCAGGATTTGCCACAGGTCCCACTGTGCTTGATCCATGCCCCTTACTTCTGCTCTGGTATCACAGCATGCGAGCCACACGGAGCCCGCTAGAGCGCCTCCAGGAACAGAGCACACATCCCAGAAACACAGACGCTTAGGATCAGATCCTACCCATGTGGTTTGGGGTAGAATGAGTTGTGAGACAGAATTCCCATTTGAATAATAATCTAGTTTTTCCAGGAATAACTGAGTACAGATCTATACCTTCAACTCTCTTCACAATTTTATAGAGTTTCTGTCAACAGCTGTGCTGTAGGCAGACAGCAAACATTGCTTTTATATCTCACCAAAAACCCCTGACAAATTTCACAAACTCTCTTCTGGATATTCCAAGGCTGTGACTCCAGCACCCCATGGCAAATTTTCTCTCTACCTAGCCAGTGAACTGTAAGAAAAATGAAGCCTTTTAACATCCTTTCAATAAAAAAAAAAAAGCTGCTAAATCTTAACTAAGAATGCTCTGCATTTTGAATATCAAAGGGCTAGGTAAATATTAGCAGAGTCTTTATATACATTTGTCTGCCACAAGAAGGTGGTACCATCCAGATTTGACCACAGCTGGGGTTGGTTCCAGGTTGGGATGTTGGAGGGATTGCCCACTGTTCTTCAGGAGCAGAGAGTACTAAACTGTTGAAACTTCTTTCCACATATAGATAATGGGAGTTATTCACTTCTGGAGGTTCTGTGTTGCCCTGTAGTCTTTTCCAGTGTGCCTGACCCTATGTTTTTTTTTCCTCTGACAAAAAAAAACCACCAAAAATTAGGTATAGAGCTTTCCCCCTCCCCCAACTATGCAGTTACACTAACAAGCTTAGCAACATAAAGAAATTGGTATAATTTTGGGAAGACTTAAAAAGCCAAAGGACAAAAGAGACCAAAATGTTCATGATTGTATCCTGTGCTTTGTTCTAGCTGACCTCCGAGGAGGAGATTCTAGGAAAACCAAGAGAGAAACAAAAAGCCCAAGCCAAAAATCATTTTCCTCTTGACTCCACCTCTCTGAGCAATATTTCTGAGCCCTAAATCACCTGCAAAATCCCCAAACCCTCTAGCCTAGAACTACGTTTCTCTACACTTTGTTTCAAAACACCATGATAACAAAATGAGCGTACAGTGAATGTGCAAACTAAGCTAAAATTTTGCAACCCTTTTATCCATAGGTAGAGTACACCAGTTCTTGTCCTGGAAAAGAAGGGCAAAGAGGTATCTTGAAAATCGAGTTCATCTTCATCCTTTACATCCCTCAAGATCTTGCTTTTGGGGACTTGACAAAGCATGGCAGTATGTGGAATGACAAACTTGGTTTTAGTTATTTCTGATTTGTGGACAACTTCACAACCAAGAAACAATGAGGCACTCTGTTCCTCCTATCAACTGAATACTCAAAAAAAGTTTCTCACTATACAGAGTTTCTCTGCCTTACCAGTATGGCAAGGTAACTATTCCAATTGTCCTACAAAAAAGACACATGAACTCAACCTCCACTCTGTTTTTTGAATAGCGCAGTGAGACCTCAGCTGAGTTTGTGGCCACCTTTGCCCCGGTAATTGAAGAGGACAGGTAGTGACTTGTGTACTTTAAATCAGATTGACACCTCCAGGTCTGAACTTTCTCTTTCTATTTAATTGCAATAAACTTATTTTAAGAGGAAAGGGCCCCTGGAGATTTTAGTCCTCAAAGACTTGAACTGGCTTATTGAAACAAGTTCACATTATCTCCTTGTAATTTTCCACAATGTTTCCTTTCTTCTTTGGAAAGCATACTGTATGTGGCCAGAGGCAATATTAACAACATTTTTCTAAAGTATAATGGACTCTTCTTAGAAGCTCCATAGCAGACTGCATTTTGAATGTGTTCTGTAGTGGCCTAAATTATTGCAAAACTCCCCAGGTTTTAGTAAAACCGTCATTCTTAGGGAAATAAGCAGAATATCAGCAATAGCATGTCTAACTTCAAGTGTGCTTTAAAAAGTATACGCCTATGATTTCAGAAGTGCTGACAGCAAGTTAGAGTAGGGATGCAGTTTTCTGCATCCACTATAAAACTCGGCAAAGCCTTCTGCTCTGTCCTGTTTATCCATAACATTTTTTAAGGGCTGTTTTTAGCAGAGTTACTCTGAGTAATTAATGGAGCAGGATTGTCACCATTGCATAGAACAGAACCCAGGAAAAAACTGCAGGTCACTTCAAAATGTGTCAAAGCAGGACTGTTTTCCCTTGGAAAAAGCAATATAGTAAGTTGTAAATGCCAAGGTCAAAGCAGTTTTACAGCTTCAGTCAGGCATCCTAAAACCAGTAAATACACAGCATGTCATATAATATGCAATTAAAATGATTTATAGATACAAATAGAGATCAAAAACTTATTTTGTACCCACCCCTTCCCCCTCCAAACAATAGGAATGGAAACAAACAATACATCATGGACATGCGTCATTTTGTTTTAGTCACTACTGGAAATCAGCCAGAGATTACAATGATGAGATCAGTGTAAGGCTGCTATATTGAATGAAATGAAATTGCTTAGCGACAGCAGAGAGGCTGAATTTGTGACAGCAGTTCTGGAGCACAGAGCAAGGTAGAACAAAATGGTCATAAAAGCACCCACAATCATGTTTTAGCTCCATAGCTGATATCAGTGGCAAATGGCTTTGCTTTGTTTACGGTTAAACACATCATGATTCTTAAAAACTTCATGAAGCTGGATGAAAGCATCAATCTATAAATGGAGGACTTAACAGAAACACATAAAAGCAAAGCTCCTGATTTTAGAAAATGAAAACATCTTTTTACTCTGTACTGAAATACAAGACACAGACAGATTTCCTAATGTTATAGAACATGTTACAGGGAGAAGAAAGAAGCTCTCAAAACACCAGGACAGTCTCACCAAGTCTCCAGGGCTAGTATGAAATTATGTACTGGCTTTACAGTGCTTGATAGATTTTCACTCACAGTGAATGTCTGAATTTGCATATAATGGTTAATTCTTTGAATTCCTGTTGCAGCTTGTTATTATTCTCTAATCCTTTACTTTCCTAAGAAATTACAGTGGTCTTTGGTAAACCATTTCCATGAGACACTTGTCTTTGCTGATATCTAGACTTTGCAGATTGGTGCATATTACCAGACTCATACAGAATCAAGCACCTCCAAAATGATAAAAAGACAATAGTAAACTTGTGCCTGGAATATATTCCTACGGGTTTCAAACTGCTTCTGTGTAAGATAATATTAAGACCTTACTGAAAATTTCATATTATTCATTAAGCTGAGCACACAGTGCCAATGAACTTTATGTGATTTTTTCTTTTTATTTCTGTGTGGGGCAAAGTCAGCTGGGATAAAGAATATCTCAGTACTAGGCTCAGAGAACAGATACAAATGAAATATGGAGCAAATGTTGTAATTAATTGCTGAGAAGACAAGGTCCAGTTCATTACTTTTAAAGACATTCTAATAGCATCACTTATGAAGTACTCTGATATAAAATTATAAAAGGGTACATTTTGTATTTGTTCTTGGATAGAAAAAAAGGAGCTCTGTGAGAGGAAAACACCTCGCTATACAAGACCTCGTACAAATATGGAACGGACTTTAATACAAAAAGATTTAAGATAATAATTTAGTTATATCAAGATGTTTTATCCTGCAATGGAAAAAGTTAGCATTGCATTCAGGGTAATTTAGAGGCAGATTGTATACTAAAGGATTGACCTAATTAATTTTGAATTTACACTAACAAGCTGAAGCTGTAAAAAGTGGCTTATAATCTTGTGGTACAACATGTTTAGGCAGCCCTCAGGTCATGAATAACTGTCACATTTTGGTGAAGTTTCTGCATTACTGTATCATATTAAAACATTAATGTACTTCACGCAGATACCAGGTTTCTGGGATCTAGCAAATATTATTAAATTTTGAGATCTAAAAAAAATCAAAAAACTTCTGGATTCTTTGTTAGGTTTCGGTAAAATCAAAAAAAAATTTGAGGTAGATTTGAAAATGGTCATTTTCCAAATGCAGTGACTAAAAAGTAAAATAATATTACATTCTAGGCATTTCCTTGGAAGTAATGAATATTGTGCAACAAATTTTCAAGTTACAAATCCTGGGGAACATTTTTTTCCCTCAACTTATTTGTGCATGCTTTCTCCCTAGCTTTAACCAACAATTGACAGGCTTTTGAAAATTTTCTGTAGCACTCATGGTCTTAACTTCATCCTTATTTTCCCACTACTATTAAATCTCTGCAAATATCTCCTAAGTAAGGAGAGATGCTTCTTAAGCTATGTAGTAGCACTACTTCCTTTTTCACAGAAGGATGATACTTGGGTTTTTTATTATTTCATTACTACAGTCGTTTTTGCTTTTATCTCTGTAAAAGGCACATAATTAAGCTTGATATAATGGCAGAGTTTTGTTCTCTATTTAAGAATTGGCATTGAATGAGTTATACCATGGAAAAAATTACAAAGACATAATCAGTTAAAAATTTTAATAATATAACCCAGTAACTGTTGTGGGTTTTTTCAAGGAGTGGTATGACAGAAGAGCAATTAATTCCAGCTCTCTGAAGAATAATGCAGAAGTATGTTAATGAGCATAGTAATTTTTCTCTGTATTTAGTGCGCCTATGCCAACATGCTGTTCATCCTCATAGTAAGGGTACAGACAGCCCTCAGTTCAGAAGCTGAGTTTAGAATCTTGAACCTCTTGCAAAACAGACCATAAAGGCTGACTCTATTACCTGAATGCACACAACAGTATTGAGAATAAAACTGAGCATGAGAAAAGCAAAACTCAAAAAATTAGAACTAAGGTAACACTGGGTCACTTAAACATTATTGTTACATCAGACTAGCTACAAATGTGCCATGAAGCATTTTATTGCACCTCATATCCCAGTTCTGCCTGTGAGGTTTGTGCAGAAAGCACCATTCCAGCAGGTTTTGTCACGCAAGTGCGCTTTTGTGTCAGTAATTTGCTAATGCTGTCACCTTGCAGAATGAAGCAGCATTAATCTTAGGAGTAGCACAATAACATTCCCCAAATGATCACAGAAGCTGGAGCACCTGCATCTGGTCTCTGCCTGCTGCTAATGCTAAACCCTTGTCTCACAAAGATGATCTGTGTTTTTATTACCTTAGGTCTGGTCTAAGAAATAGCGAATTTCTCAGCTGCAAGGTGACTCCAGCACAAGGCTTCTGGCTCCAACAGACCAAAACCTCCTAACTGAACGAAACATAACTAAAAATCCTTAAAATGTGAGACTTAATGGGTCCTTCCAAACACACTTATATACCTTGTTTTATAATATATGTTGACACTTGTGGAAGCCTAAAGAGTGATACTTAACAGGAAGGAATGTCATTAGCTCCAGCACATTTCAAGCTGCAAAGTCTTTGTTCCCATCCACATCCTGGCTACTTACAACCCTGGTAAACATTTCTTTAAAATCTGGTTCTTAAAGATCTTCAATCAATCCTCCAGAGAGTCTAAGACCTATAGAAAATGGATTTTACAGTCCCTTTCATACAGAGGTGAAGAGCAAAACTCCATATCTAAACGTTTTTTAATTCTTTAGGCAGGGTTGCCAGGTGTTCTTCTTTGGTAGGTAGAAAGGCAATTAGAATGGAAAGAAACATTAAAAAAAAAAAAAAAAGGCTAAACAATCGCCTATATCTAAAGTTTGCAACAGTGAGTTCATATGTTTTACTTGTGCTATCCAACTGATGAGGTGCCTTGCTGCCATACAGCAAAAGTCTGGACTCCACAAAGACGTTCCAGAGAGAGCTGGGACCAGCAAGGGGGTCAGCACACCTGGTGGTGCCATGGAAGGAAGCAAACTGTGCCCAGGTGGGAAAAAACTTCCTTGATTGAGCAACGCAAGTGCTCTTCACTCTCTGTAAATTCTGGAAAAGAGAACCTGATTCCATGAATCCCTTCCTAAGTCTGGGATTTTACAGCAAACAAAGCGAATCTACAGAACAGACAAATGTACCAAACTAAAAATAGATTTGTGGCCCATCACAGATCACATCCTGTAAAATATGAAAACAAGTACATCCAGCTTTATGGGTTTAGAACTTTTCTCTTACATTTTACGAATAGTGTGTAACTTGGACTATGAAAGTTGTCAAAGCTGCCTTTCATTTAATTTTTTAATCTCCTTTACATTTGACACCAAAATTCATATAATTCTGAAAAATGCAAAGATATTTTAGCAGATGAAAACTCAGCAGCAGATGTCTGGCAATATCTATGCATACCAAAATAAGAACTGTGAGGTGTATTTCCATCAAGAAAAGAAAAAAAACGTCTTTGTAGGGAATTACCTAATAATAGAATATAGTTAAGAAAAAAAAAAAAAGAAAAAAGAAGAAGAAGAAATTGCACTTGGAATTACTTTTGAACCCTTCCTGTGAAGTTTTCCCTGGTCGTATCTTGAGTGAGTTGTTAAATTTGCTTTGTAAATATAGCTAGTCATTGATCCAGAATGGGAAAGCATTGTTTATTTTTCTCATTTCCTTTATAGTGAGAGTGTTGATAGATCCAGTTAGAACCAGGAACAAGCACAATTCATTTGGTATTCAGTGCTAGAGATGGAGCTGAACTGCTCACCAGGAAGGAGGGGTGGGAATTGCTTCTGGTGCTGCTGCTACCACCAGAGGAGGAAGTTTTTATAAGCTCTGAGGATCTATCTCTTTGCAGTATTCAGTGTTGTGGTTTACTTGGAGGAAGATGAATTTGGGGTCTAGAAGCCTGTGGGCTGACAACTGGCATTCACAGCCACAGACTGATAATATATTAAATTGATTATAGGCAACATGGAGTATAAAATAGTCTCATGTAGCAAACTTTTCTTCTTCTGAACTATGAGTTTTACTGAAGGAACATCCTTCTGCATATTGTACAGAAGAGTTTGCAAAAACTATGTACAGTTGCAATGATACATTTTTCAAGTAATTTGACAGCTTTAAATGAAATGTGGTTGTCTGACATGGATCTAAATGGGGTAACTCACAAATATATAAAAGATAGTACATTGGGCTGTTGTTTGAGGTTTTGGGGGATTTTCTTAAGAAGGACTTTTCTGTAGAAAATATTTTGTCCAAAAATATTGGAATAAATTCAAACTGTATTTTCCCCTTTGGAACAAAGCTAATTCCTCTATCATTAGAAGAGGACAATTTAGTTACTCTTATGCCTATCTACTCATTAATGATAATAATCTAGAAATGCTCAATATTAAATAGTTATGCATTCACTGAAATCCTCGGAGGTGGGTGAGAATTTAAAAATAGGTCAAAACATCCTGTACAAAATGTAATTTTATAAAAGCATTTCGCTTACAGCACCATAAAAACTGATCGAAATTGCATTAAGACTTTAATTCCCAACTCAATCAGACTTGTGAAATAAAAGGCTTTTAATTGCCTAAAATACATTTTGGAACTTCTCCTTTTTCATTTGTATCTATTGTTAATATATGAAATGGATAAGTTATTCTCATCTTTGTCTTTTGAAAAGAACTTCTAGACTACTGTTAACTAAAGCAAATTCTAATCTTGAAACCTCATTCAGCAAAACAAGGGAGATAGGATTTGGTCTAATGGCCCAAAAACAAGTTGGAAAGGAATAACTCTCCAATCCTAATTTGTCAAAATCAAGTCACTTTCCTGTCTGGGTTTGTCCACCTGTCATGATTTTATTACTCCCACTATATATCTCATGCTATTCATTAATTCTAAAGTTCTTTGAAAATATAAGGAGTCAAATGCTGTTATTAAATCAATGAACAAAATAATTAAACTGTCTAAACAGAATTGCAAAGAATAATTAGCAATTAAACAGGATGCTATAATCTGTGCAGTGTGATGATGAGAGCAAAACTAAGACAATCAGAACCCATCTGAACTTAGAAGAAAAAAACAACAGTGAAAATTTATGTAAGTTTCAATTCATTAAAATGCACTTAAATGATTTCCAAATATTTTAGTCTATTAAATTATCAGATCTAAAACTTTGAAAATAATTTTCCCTTCTATTTACAATTTAATTTTGTTATTCTACTTCAGCTCTACACCATCTAGCAGAAATGCGTTCCTCAAAGTATCAATGAAATACAAGCCTCCAGCAATTTCATCAGTGTCAATCATAGCTAGTTTACAAAATATACGTAATACCAGATCTGTGACATAACCTTAGTCTGTGAGTTCTTGAACCCAAACATTCCCTTTAGCTGCGTGTGTTCAGAGCTCAGTGGAAGTCACTGGTAATTGTATCTGGCATCTCTGGGCATAATATGATTTTATTTTAGAAATAGGTGCTTTGAAATTCTGTAAGTGGCAGGTAGATTGTGAAAGACCATGTAATTGCAATGGTTGTATTGGCAGAGGAAAAAAAACCCAAAGATATGGCCTGCACTCTGAAAGAAAACCAGCAACTGTCTTGGTTATTATTCCATGAAAATGAAAAAACTAATTCTCTTTCATGAAACAATGGGTATGATTTTCTGCATGGATGTGGTGACATTTAAATCTAAGGTAGTAGTAAAGCATAACATACAAATTTATAGAATCTGAGATTATTTCTGGTAAGTCTCATTTGAGAATAAAACCCATCCAATGTTTAAATCAGCAAGCTGGGTTCTGGGAGGCTGGTTCAGATCCATTGTTTGCCACAAACGTAATCACTCAAAGTCTCTTAGATACAGATTTTTTAAAGGATTTAAATACTCATCAAAACAGATGTAGGCTTTTATATGCCGTAGAAATCCTGGGCAATTCTGACTTCCTCACAAAGGAAAAATGTGAAAAGAATATTATTCTACTGAAACAGGAAACCATGAACATAAATGCAATGTCTTGCTTTGTTCAGGAAAAACAGCACCACCTAACATAGGTTAAGTTGCAGAATCACATGCTCTTCTCTGCAGTAAATGTGAAAACACCAGTATTTCTCTGCTGCCCCAAACAACAGACATATCAGAGAGCTGCAATGTCAATAAAGAGATGTAAATACTACATAGTTTGCATATAGAATATTGAATATAGGAAATTCAAATTAGTTGCTTTATACAGGCATCAATCTGATGACTTCTCACCAAAAAATTAGAAAAGTGGAGGAGGCATTCAATTTGCAATGTGTTTTCTTTTTCAGAAGGTTTTCCAGATTGTTGTGTCATCATTAAACATGTGAAAACAACCAACAGAAAAATGCTTTTTCCTATGGGTACAGTGGAAAATGGAGGCAATACAACAGGAAACCTAGGGACCATGGTTTCAGATAGAGCAGATGAAGGCCTATAAATAAATAGAGTAATTTCAGAAAAACACTTGTGTGATCTGCTGACAAGCAGATCTCATTTTCACAAGTTATGTAGTCTAAAGACTTTCTCTGAGATGCTCTAATAAAAATTCTCTTGATCATTTAATTAAACATCCCATAGAATCTGAGAGGAGATTGAAAGAATATTTAGACATTAGCACAAATGTGCAGTTACCTACAAATCCCAGAAAACAAACGAGGAATGTTAGTGGTTTTCAATCAGAAAATAATCTGATTTAATAAGAAATCTTAGCTGAATAATTGTCATATGAAGTCAATTTTGAGCAATTCACTAGTTACTCTAGAGATTAGGGTAAAACACATACAGGTGACTTCCCTCACTCTTTTGGAGTGTTTAATCACGCCAAGCAGACACCAGAAGGTACCACCTGGGGTAATGAGGACCAGTGAGCAAACCAGTGAAGTGATTAGGCACAGAGCTCCAGACTGTGGAGTCAATCTCAACACACTGCCCAAGGGAGATAATCAAATGTAGGTGCAGAGCAAGCCTAAAACTGTAAATGCTCATCTGGCATCCACGTTACAGAGTAGGACACCAGACCTGTGAAGAGCTGGGGTTTGAGATATATCTAGGGGGAAGGCATGCAGTCCTGAGGGAGGTAGCACAGGGAAAAAGCAAGAACTGGGATTAGAAATAGACTGTTGAAAGCCACCATAAAAACCTTGGCATGATCAGTAAGAGGGAACAAATGAACATGCTGAATAAACTCTCAGTGGTCGAGCCAGGCCTCCAGGAACCTGATGTCACTGCTGGTTGATAGAAGTTGGTTACTGGTCACAGCACTCTAGACATGCTTATTTCCTGCACAAATCCAAAGACAGATACTGGTCAAGGCCATATCCTTTTATTATTTGACTGCAGGGATAATGACGTTGACTGGCCTTGCTCAACCATACTTTCTCAGACATCATAATACCACATGGATCTCAGCTGCCCAAATAAATTCCATCATCCAAAGTTTATTATATCCTCGTGAAGCACTTCATCTCTTTGTTGTTTAAGAGAGGCAGATAAGTTTAAATAATGAAACTAGTTGTTCTTCATTAAACTGACTGATAGTGGTAGCACTGGTTTTGACTAAAATGACACATCCAAGAAATTGGTAACTTCTAATACATTGTGGAGGAGGTCTTCATGTAGCCCAGCTAGAGGGGGAAAGGTGTTTCTGAAGCCTACCTTTCTTCTTGTTTATTTTGTTATTAGACTTGATATAACTGACTTGATTGAATTCTAGGATTTTTTTAAGGTTTCTGAATGCATGAGGATAAGCATTTTTAATTTTCATCTGTTAAAAAAAATAAAGAAAAAAACTCAGAAAAACTAACAAACCAAAAAACAACCCCACTGCAAAAAAAATATATTAAGGCAAATAGAACTAAAATTCTTTATTAAGCTTCTCTCTCCAAAGGCAACTCCTGAAAAGCATTAGGACAAAGCTTAGTACAGCCTCAAGGAGCACAGTGACATCAAGAAAACTAATGCTACACAAATGATTGATCAAACATACTGATTGAAAGCATAAAGTCATAGTAACCCATGCCAGCTCAGTCCTCTTGCACTGCATCATTCTGCCTGGAATGTGCACACTGTGAAATACAAAAGGATGGGCAGAAAGAAAATAATTCACTTTGTCCCATTTATTAATCACCTCCTGGTTTTCTGGATACTGCTAAGTAATAAGGGAATATTCTCTTCTGCTATTGTGAGTTACATTATCTCAGATTAATTTCACATGTTTCATAGAATTGTGCCCAAAGAAGGAGCTATTAAATGAAATTCTGAACTGAATATTGATGTGGCATTAACAACCTTTACCAATAAAGCTTGGGGGTTTAGATGACAAAGTATGCAAGGTCAAGACTCTGCAAACTAAGCCTTTTAGCATGTGTATGTTCAAGTCAAATTTATTACTATCTAATGAAAAAAAAGGCTCAAAAGCTTGGAGGGTTTTCTAGCGAGTAAAAATAAATGAGCACAGCATCTAAAGCCAGAAAGATCTAGTTTAAATCCCATAAAAGAACACAGAAACAATCTGCCAGAGGGATCAAAAAATGTTTAAAAATAGCAATGACAGTAGCAATACATTTTAAGGTCTTGATGTACCAGGGGATGCAAGTTTGGAATCCATACCTGTAAACAAATGCGAAAAGAAATAGAAGTTGGCCAGTGTGAAAATGTACAAGGACTTTTCTGCAACATTATCTGGAGCATCACTATTATCCCTGTAGCTGACAAACAACCAAGAAAGTCTAGGAAGTATTTGCAGAAGTCTATATGGTAAACACATAAGGATATTCACAACCCATATCCATTGCAAAAATACTTGGAAAGTTGAAGTGTTGCATACTTGAAAACCCTAAAATCAGGTTTCCTACACAACTGCAATTCATACCGTTTTGTACATAAGCAGGGACATATGTGATGATGATACAGTTGTCATGTAATCTTGACATCCTCCTATTTTCTGAAAAGGTATATCCTTCACCTATGTACATACATAGTACAATGTGTTAACTTGGCATTCACCTCTTTTTTTTTTTTCTTTTTTTCCCTCTTTGTTCACTGGATTATGAGGCTACTTTATGCTATTCAAAATCTGCTACTTCTGCCTCAGTGGATGGCTGTCAAAAAGGACAATGAAAGAGAAATGACAAAACATGAGGCCTTTTGTTTCCTCACTGCCAAGCATATTAGCTCAAATAAATAAATTTGTTTCAGATGCCCTTCCTACCAGGAAAAAGGTAGCATTATGCCACACAGCAGAGCAAAGGAAGCAGATAATGAAGTATGACCTTAAAATATCATTTTAATTGCAAGTGACATGTGACATGACATTTTATGTAATTTTATGTAGTCAGAACCATGACAGGTGGTTTTTTTGGTTTTTTTGAGGTTAAATCTAGATAGCCATGTAGTCACAGTAATGTGGATCTTACTGCCCAAAGCCCAGCCAGGGTCTCTAAGCAAGTGGCTGAATTATTTTGTGCATCTTCTTGTTTAACACTGCTAAGTAAAATTAGTTAAATTAAAGCTAACCAAGACATATATTTCTTAGATGCAAACTCACACTGAATTTCAATGTCACAAGACAAATTTTTCCTCTTTGAGTAGTTAGTTAATATGAGCCAACATGCTGGAATAATTCTCATGTCAGTTTGTAACATAATTATCATAATGACTGGAAGATAGATGGAATTCCAGTAGAGATTATAAAACTAAATATTCATTAGAGCAATTGCAGTATGGTTATCTAAGAAAGTCCAGAGTCTGGATCAGTGTAAACAGAACTAGAATTTGCTTATTTTTTTATATACAATTTCCCTATTACAGAGGGATAAGTTGTACTCTAAATTTCTGAAAAAATATTACGTCTGCAGTATGGTGCTAATGGTGTTGAAAGGAGAGCTGAATGGTAAAAATTCTGCTCTGAATTTAGATGTGTTAAAGGAAACTTTATATACCAATGTTGGTTTGGGTTTTTATATAGAGGTGACTGGTCCTTCTACTCTCTGTTTTCAGTGCATATATTGCATATACAACATGCATATCTATAAGACCTGTAACCCTCCTCTTCTCTGAGTTGTGACAGCTGAGCTGGTTAAAACATGGTTCTAATAATGCCACGGTCAAGGGTTCAATCCCCATGAGGACCGTTCCCTTAAGAGTTGGGCTCAATGATCCCCGTGGGTCCCTTCCACCTCAGAATACTCTGTGTCTGCAAAGTTTGCCAAGTGTCAGATTGCAAAGTTATTTTACCAGACCTGTAGTTTCCTGGCCAACATATATTCTTATACTCAAATGTTACTAAAGTGAATGAAGTAAAATCAGAAATCCCATTTTAAAGAGATTTCCCATTAAATTATAGTTTTCTTTTTAGTGATCTAATTGTGATGAGTTGAACCCATTGAGATCAGGGAGTTTGCTAATGAGTATTCTCAATAAGCTTTATACTCTTCCTGCATATTAAACTAAGGAAACAGGTTCATTATTTTGATAGATTAATTAAAAATAGATTTTTAATTCTGAGATCAGATAAAGATCACTTGACTGTAGTTTGCCAACAGTAAGTAACACTTTTCGCAGCTTCTATACTGTTCCTATTTTTCTATCCATTTTTTAAAAAACCTTCATAGAATGAATGAAAATGCTTCAGATATGCTCTTGATGAAAGAAAATATTTTCAGGGTTTTTTTTAAGGCAAGTGAATACACATTGCTCTGTATTAATCAGAGGAATAATATACCTCTAAGAAAGTAATAACTGAATTTGACTTGAAAATATAAAGTATGATTGTTCAATTTGTCATTCAGTGGTAATATCAGAAACTCCATTACACAGAATTATATCCAGAGATCCAGTGAAAATGTTCATGACTACTGAGCAAACACTGCCACTAATGACTGATTTAGAGAGTTGCATTATTGAACAGAACATGACCCTTGCACATAGAATAGGAATCATAAACTTTAATCTGTTTGTTATCAGGGGGACATATTGTATGTCCAATGATTAATATCTAATTTGAAGTGAGAAATAGCTGATCTTTCAAAAGCATATGAACTCTGTGCAGGGATCAAGAACCACTGGTTCTAATACAATCATAGGTATGTTACATGAATATTGGCTGGTACTTAACTGCTGGTAGCAAAGGAAGTTAGGTAGAGACTGGAATTATTCAGAATAAAGGTGACAGGTGGTATGATGGCAGCTAAGAGGAATAATACTGAGTAGGAAATCAGGTTCTAACAGATCTGAAAATCATCATCTGAAATTTAAAAGTGGGAAAATAAAATAACTCTCAGGTTCGTACAAAGAAAACTGAACTAATACACATGGTTACCTGTCTCACAGACTAAATTAATTACAGCTTAACTCACCTTTGCAAAAGCTAGATTGTATCACGGACTGTTTTGTTTGTAAGCAGATTTAAATTTAAAAAGCTAAAACCAAGTGACATCATATTTTAATATTCTGAATAGTACATGAACCAAATATGCTCTGTGATACTACAAACTATTTCTGACTCCAGCATTTTTCATTTGTGTTGATTTTTTTCTGTATCTGAGACTTTTAATAACTGATAATTCTTGACTTTGTTTACTTTGGGGCAATTTAATATTTGCGTTCAAGATAACTCTGTCCAAAAAAAACCAAACCAAACCAAAAAACAAACAAACAAACAACAAAAAACCAACAACAAAACCCAAAACAGGTGCATTAAATTTCCATATTGTCTCCTTTGACTGAATGAGTAGTTTCAGTTTGAAAACCAATTCCTCTTTACAGAATTAAGTAAAAGTTAGCTGCCTTTAATTTTTGTCCTTTTTTTTTTTTTTTTTTG